>OZ001252.1:14165290-14705596 GCA_963924025.1 Ischnus inquisitorius
TCGGATGAGACGCTTCGCAGACGAGGCACGTGAACGATAATTACCTCGACGTTAAAGGAGACAAGTGCCGCTCAAGGTTGTTTCGAATAAGAACCGCCCATCCGCTAAAATCGCTTAGTTCCCGAGCGCGCCTGATGCGGATCGTGCCAGTGTTCCACCAGTCGGCGAACAATCCTTGACGGAATCGTTGGATGTGCATCGATGCATTCGCGATCATTGCAGCGCAGAAGCGTAACGTTACTCAGGCGCGATAACTTTATTCAGCGACGAGCGCGCGCGGGATTGTCCAAAACCAGTTTAAACCGATACCCGTTTTCACATTAACGCACGATCTGCGCCGAGATTTTCAACGATCGCTTTCAATCGCTAATCGAAGTAATGGAATTCATTTGGATATCGTTGATTTCAACGATCTAGATCTAATCGGACGAATCCGATTTTACACTAGTAGTTAGCAGTGTACAAGAAGATTTTTATTTTTCTGGTTGTATATTTGTATCTTCGATCTTTTTCAGGGTGTAGCGTCAAAATTTTCGCGCGCCGGGAGCGACAGCAGCACGACCTTCAGTAACAGCGGTTCGACGCCCAACGGAAGTACGCTTGGCTCGGAAACGGAAGACGATGCGAACGATGAAGAGATGGTCAAGTACGTGTCGAGAGTTGCGGGCTCGTAACCGCGTAGAGCTCTTTGGAAAACGAACGACCATTAACATTGGCATTAAATTGAACTTTTTTACTTTCCTGTGTCGCATAGCAACGTTTTGAGGAGAAAGAAAAATCGTGAGTTGTAACAGTTCCTGTTTACACACTTCCGTAACACTGTCGTCCGATATGGTTTCGTCGATATCGCGTTAATTTTATAATTCCATAGTTTTGCAATAGCTATGCGCGTTTTTCGTTTGATCCGATAGTTCCTATCGATAGATACGCAGATTGAACTTTTCGCAGTGCCGGGCGAGTTTCTTTGAGGCGTCCGCCTTCTCACTCCGTGTTTCCAGATATCGCAGCAATGTTTACAGTGTCTATACTTACATGAGCGTGCATGCACGATGCCCATGTGAAATATCAGTCGTGCTAATGAACGCCTCGAGCGCGCATCGGCCATGCTCTCTTCGTATCGCGTATCTCACCGGGGTTATCGGGCTTTATTTTTTGTTTTTTCTCTCTTGCCTCTCCATTCTTTCTCACTGGCATCTCGACTTTCGAAGATCGAACGGCAGTCATCGTCGGCCCACCTGCTCTAACGCGAAGAATGCGCAAGTTTTTTTCGCGCGTGAATCTATAATTTCGTTGCGGTTTGTGCTGACATTGAAAATCGTAGAATTATCACCAATCGCGCTATCCATGTGTGCTTTCGGGATCATAGGCGTGATGTAGTCGAGAGACGTCGAGAAAGAAACACACGCGTTTTTTTTTCTATCGAGTGCGTTATCGGATTTAAAAGCTGTAGGAGGCAGAATGATTCCCAGATACGACGTCGGCAGTGCCGTTTCGTTACAAAGGTACAGAAAAAGAAATAAAAATACAATCGTTGTTGACCTTGAAAGTCGGCCGTAATGATCGGTCTCTTGGGAAATGAACGATCAGTATGTTTTTCAATCCAAGTTAAGAAAAAACAAAAACAAAAGATTCCAAATTTACGATATTTTCCGTACAAACGTTTTGTCAGACAACATATCTAAAATATACCTGAAATAATCATGCAATTCGACGCGCGAATCGTGTCAAAGTGATGAATGATATATTTTTTTTATAAAAAATATGTTCGATGAGGACAAAATATCGCGTCAATTCTACGCTGGCTGTCTGCAAAAAATTTTCCCATGTGAGAACCACTTGTGTAAATAATATCGTCAGAGCTATGTTGATGTAATGTGACTTCGTTTTTTTCGTCGTTGACTCAGTATTCCGCGAGAGTTCGGTCAAAGCCGACCGTTCGATGTGTCCAATTACGGTATATCGCATATTCCGATCGATTGTAACGTCCAAAGCGAAATTTTGATTAATTTGCAGACTTTTGGGATCGGAGTAGAAAAAGCTCTGAAAAGAAATCGATGCGATTTTAGCTATTATATAAAAAAAAGAAGATTTCAAAGGTGCGACGTTAAAATCCAGTGGAAAAATGTTTGTTGGAAAAAAAATGCGATGCAACAGTCGAAAAGTACAGATTGTAATTTCGAAACTGTTTACTGTCTAGTTTTATTGTTCTTATTAATATTCACCCGTTACGATGCGTCCGCACGGATTCCCCCGCGTAATCTCCGAAATTTGCCTTAATATTAATTCTACATATTTTTCACAGAGTCCCGCTTCAAGCGCCGCCAAGACGAAAGGGCCGAATCGTCTCGTCCTCGGGAGGCCAAAAATTCGGCAACGACATGTCGGACATTACCGATGTGCAGAGCCCGAACTCGACGATAACGAGCGTGAATAGTATAAGCAGTCTTCTCAAAGAAAAATTACAGCTATCCATACCGCAAGCCCTTCGGAGCAATAAAAAACGTCAACATGCCGATTACAAGTGAGTGTGGCTCGTTGATAACGATTTTTTTTACCTACTGGTTTGTTTCCACGATTTGTATCAATCATAGTAGACGCGACGAGACATCTGCGAGTCGCGGAAGTGAAGAATCGCTTTGGTCATACAATTTTATGGAGCAGCGCTGAATTATTTGATTGATACGATTGAGTTTGAATTTTGTGTGCTTTCGGTTGTCAGACTCAGAGCCTTCGTGGGAATTCTCTTCCTGTGCGTCGTTTTTCTCGTCGGTTTCGCCCACGTGTACTACCATCAGCATGTTCTGCAACGGGCATACTTCGATAAATTCAGGTAATGTAAACGGTCAAACGCGCATTCACGGAAGCCCGTGCTATCGCGTATGCATCAGGAATAAAAATGAAGGCAATCAATCCTGAAATCGCTGATTTCCCAAAAACCGGCGTTCAGTCTTTACGAATTTTTATGGAATTTTTGTTTCCTCCGTCAACAGATTCAACAAAAATGAGCGTGTTATGCACGTGTACAGTAGCATGGGAGCGGAAATAATAGCGGCCCGCCTCGGAATCGGTATTCCTCACGAGACCGGTGTGTTTCCTTGCCTGCCGAACGACCAGCGTTTGGACACCGTTTGTTTGGAATGGCTTGGCCAGACGCGTCTCTATCTCGCTCACAGTTCCCGCGACGACATGCACTGTTATCACGTCACCTGGCAGAGCCTCAGCTCCTACTTCAATCCAATGGACTGTTTCGATTGGTCGCTGAATCGCGGTCACTGGTACGGCGCCGGTCAGATTCAAAACATGGCATATCCCCTCGAGCAGGGAAAACTCGAGCTGAGTCCGTTCATAACCGGCGACATAATGAAGCATCCTTTCGGTAACGTTCTCAAGCGTTACTTTCTGAATTCCAAGGGCGCGACGATACTCGTCGATCCGGAAACGCCGCTCTACGTCTCGATAAACGCCAATCGTACGGAAGAATTTTGCTTGCAGGCGAAGCACGACGCTTTCGCTTACATAAATCATCTGACCCCGTTGCCGCAATTGAACTACACGATATGCGCGACGGACAACATGAAGAGCCTTCATTCCTCGATGGCGGAAAAGTCGTTGTGGGACGGTCTCAAGCCCGACGAATTGCAAGCCGTTCACACGCTACTGTCGGAACCCGTGTGGCAAATATCGCCGACCACCGAATCCGCCATATACAATTACACCGAGGACGTCATAGCTCTCGGATTTCTTCGTCAGGGTCACGTCCTGCTGAGCGAGGAATGGCAACCGAATCCCGGTGACTTTGTTCTCGATACCAATCGCTTTCCGTCGATGGAAGAAACGATAAATATCATTCATCGTCGCGGCTTCAAAATCGTCTTTACCATTCAACCGTTCATTTCCACGGAGTCGATTAATTTCAAGGATGCGGTCGCCAATCGTCTGCTCATATCCGAGAGGGGCAGTGATCCGCGGATACCGGCGCTGACACGTTATCGAAAGAGCAACAGCGCCGGCGTTCTCGACATCACCAACAACAAGACTCTACCCTGGCTGCAAACGAAACTCGATAGCCTCATCAAGAAATATCGAGTCGATTCGTTCTATCTCGATCTCGGTACCGCACAGGACATGCCGCATTATTACAAATGCGAGGAACCGCTCACGAATCCCGATCACTACAAAACGATATTCACGCGATCCATTCTCGGCTCCATATCGGTCATTGGAGTATCCAGCGCAATCTCGAGGCCCAGAGCTCCGGTATTCGTCTCCTTGCCGCCGTTTCCATCCTCGTGGAAAGCCATAAAAACCGTCATACCGACGGTCTTGAGTTACGGAATGATCGGCTATCCCTTCATAATGCCGGGCGCCGTCGGCGGCGACGTCGCCTTGCCAATGTCCGACAACAATCCCGACAACGACTTCGAGTACAATCTTCCGGACAGAGAATTGTACGTCAGATGGTTGCAGCTATCGACTTTTCTGCCAGTCATAAGATTCACCCATCTGCCGAGCAAATATTCGGACGAATCTGTGCTGGAGATGGCGAAGAAACTCACCGAACTGCGACAAAAGACCGTCACGCCGTTACTCAAGAAATACGCCAATGAAACTCTGGACACGGGTTTGCCCATAATCAGACCACTTTGGATGCTCGATCCCGCGGATCCGGCGTGTCACGTTGTCGTCGACGAATTCTCCGTCGGCGAGGAACTCATCGTCGCGCCGGTTCTTTACTCCGGTAGTCGACAGCGGGAAGTTTACCTTCCGGCCGGAGTCTGGAAGGACGGCATCGACGGAAGCCTCAGGAAGGGATCAAGATGGATTCATAACTACAGGGTCGCCGAAGACAAGGTCGCGTATTTCGTTAAAATGCCGGACAATACGAGATTTTAGGATAATTTTTTCTTTAGCTTCGGAAGATACAAATTTCGAGGTTGTACATCGGCATCGCGCTGCATCGGATGTCGCCTCCGTTGCCTACCGTTGCCCAAAAGCTCGCGAGGTCCATCGAAGATTTTCTTTTCTCCATTGAGTGAGTTTTATTCGAATACGATATTAAAAAGACTTTACGAAAGCATTTGAATTGGATTAAAAGACTCAATGGCTCCAGTCAGATAATTTTCTCTTGAATTTTTTTCATTCGAAGGCGTTTCCTTCTGATATTAAAAACGATGTTGAAGTTTAAGTCAAATATTAGATTTCGATTATTTTTTTTTGTAAACGAGTCTCTTGGAGTGAATAATGTTGATAGCGAAACAGTTCGCCGATGTACTACGTATCGTAAAATAATTTTGATCAAGAAAAAACATGATTCGGATTCGCGGATATTGTGACAATCTTGAGTTTGTGATGATGGCGATCCTCATCTGTACTGTGGGGTTCGCACAAGTTAAGTTTTGTAGAAAATTAGGAATACGAAAGGGACGAACGGACCGATGAATCGACGCTTTTTTCTCAATCGCAGATAAACGATCCCAGTTTTTTTTCGGTAAACCGCCGAAAATTTTAGACAGTGAGCGAGATGAAAAGGGAATCGTATTTTTGACAAACAATGCATTTTTTATGTCTTCGCGAGAGAGATTTTAAAATCGTCATCGATCGATTTTATCTGCTCGAGTGTTCAATTCATCGGTCACTTCGCCGATGTTGATTCTGAGAGAGAAAAAAAAGTGCAAAAACAAGTATGTATGGATATAACGAAAGTATCGCATAGAAGTAGGAGTGCGAGTGCAAGTATTTTGCAAACGCGTATTTAAGTCGAAAAATCAAAATATTGTAGGCTCAAAGAAATAAACATTTCAAATAAGTATATCAAACTGTGCGAAATTTTTTTTTTCAAAGAAAGTAAAAAAAGGCAAAGGCAACCGGAATTGGCCAGATTCTCGTGAGCAATCAAAGGTAATACGAAGAGCTAGATCTAGTTTATTTTATGAAAGGACGACACGACAATTTTAATATTTCTTCCATCAAGGTTTATGTTATTGGTCTATTCAGTTGTTTTTTTTTTGTTTTCTAAGAATGCGGAAATGTCCAGCCTTTGTGTCATAAATAGGCAATAATAACTAAAGTATTGTTTTATCGGTTTTCTTTTCTTGTTTTTCTTTTTTTTTTTTTTTTTTTTTTCAACATCGAGACAATAGAGGATTAAAAGCATTGCGGTTCCCGCGAAGCGATACTGCGATCGAAGGTATATTGCATATTTATTATATTATCATTTTTATCATATAGCGTAACATTTTTATTTCTATAATAATAACCGTAGCACCATGAACACTCCATAATAAATTTTAGTTCGTTAATTCGAAAGCGTGACGCGCGCACGCCGACGTGCACCTCGAAGGGTGAAGACTGTTCGTGTCCCATTGACTTTCTTCGCGTTGCAAACGGAAATATATAAGCTTCTTCTTTTCCTTCTTAAATGACTAGATTAACTTGTTGAAAAACAATCGCACGAAATCTTTGACTAGATTGTGTAAAAAAAATGTTTCGATCGTAAGACATTTTTCGTCAATGTTTATAATAATCGAGTGAGAATTTCAATCGATCGGCTCATTACGCTTTTTTTTTTGTTTTTTTTTTTTTCGAATTTCGTGCACTAAAATAGTGAAAAACAAAAAATGTAACCAGTCATCACCGCCGAGGTGCACCGCGATACGGAGGTTCGTACATGTGTTCACTTTTGCATTATCATCTGCCTCGTTCCGCTCATCGCAACCATTCTACATTAATTTTGTTCCATGAAAGCTCGCTCCTAATGTTTTTTCTTTTCTTTTTAATTCTTCGTTACGTTCATCAGTGTATATAGTTCTGCTTTTTATTTTCGTGGAGAATGTTTTTTTTTGTTTTGTTTATCATTTAATTTTATAATTTCAACACCCTACCTAGATAGCTGGTCGTTATTAATCGTTCGGTAAATAATTCATAAATACATAGATACATACTTCAACGTCATTCGTCTATCGTATTCCGTTTTCTCGTACGTATGTAGGTATGTACGATATAAAAAGCATTGATCCGCATAAATCGAAGAGGACGATGCGAGATGATGATACTTTCGACGATACCGAAATAGCCAAATTGCACCATCGTCGTATTTAACTATCTCCGTTTTTTTTTTTTTTTTTTTTTTTTCACTTCTGATTCTTCAACAGTCACGGACTCGATGATTTTGCTCGAACGAGCGTTACGCTTTCGATGCCGGATTATCGGTTCTCCCCGTTCATTCGTATTCCGCTCTCTTCGCTATGATTCACGTTTTTTTCTGTTTTCCTTCTTTCCCCTTTAATTCGTTATACGCGTAATAAAATCTTATCGCAGATCAGCTCTATGTGTTTCAATTATCATTCGAGTTCTCGAACTCTCTCGAACTAGATGGGTTCATTTATTTTTCATCTAATTATCTTAGACAAAGCCTTAATTAAAATTGCGTCGTTCGCGCTAATATATTCCGACGTATACGGTGGAAATAAATCGCGAGCTCGTCCTCGGACGCCGGCGTATTTTCGAGAATCACAGGATAAATGTAAAAGGGATCGTAAAAATATTCGACGTACACATTCTCGTCGACGTATACATCCCCGGCTTCTTTACGCTTCGGTATGTTATTTTTTTTTTTTTTTTTCTAAAAAAAACTTCGAAACGCACATTCGTCAAAACGACGAATTCGGTCTCGACCCCGCTATCGGACGGCTATAAATTAACTGTTAATCGAACTGTTTCGCGGTTATTCACTGGAATTTCATAGCGATCAATCAAATCTGACGAATGTATTTCGATGGCGAACCTAAAAGTTAGGGTACAAAATCGGGATGCATTTTAATCGTCGCGGATGAATCGAATCCCAATTACGGTGTTCGCCGTAAAGAAATGATTTAATAACTAAAAAAAATAATTAGTCGAATGCTTCGAGACGGATGATAAGAATTAATATGATGCAGGTCAAACGTGTCGGTCATCGTCATCGTCGCAATGAAGATCCTTCCTTAAGTCAATGTTCTCAGCGAGACAATCACCGTCCAAGCATCGTCATCATCATCATCATCATCATCATCGTCATCGCCCTCGCTATTTCAGCCTCCCCCTCCTCGTCACAATCCTCCGACTTAATATTTCTCGTAGCCTACATCGTCATCTCTCGTTTGAATTTTCTTTCTTTCTTTTTTTTTGGCCAATCTCATCCGCCAACAAATCATTGGCCGAAGGGTAAGTACAAAAGTTTAATCGCTCTTGGATTGTACATTGTCGTCTATGGCCTAGGGTATGTTTTTAGGTTTGTCTTTTTTTTTCTTCTTTTAGGAGCAGACTCGACGGACGGGATGGTTTTTGAGTCCCAACTACGCGTATCATTCGCGCGAATCTTCGGATTCATCAGTTCGGTTCACAATGAGTCACTGTCGCCGCGCGATTCGAACATGCTTTAAGCTCAGAAGCCAGCGGGTGGACCCGTCCGCATTCAAATTATAACGTAACATACTTTTTTTCATTTTTCAAACAGACCCGGACTTTTGGATGGATGTTTTGAAGACTTGTTGTGCAACGTGTGTTCGATAAAACGGAACCGCTCCATTGGGTATTTTTCTTACTGGAAGTTGCTCGGCGATTGTTTTACATTCATTTTAGTTTTTTTCAAAGCCCTTCTTCGCTCGTAATCGTTGCAAGCAGCACCGCGCCTCCATAAAGTAATCAATAGCTGCTCTTTTTTTTTTCATCGTCACAATAGCATTTCTCGGCTGGTTATTTCCGGTTCCAAGCACATCAGATGCTTAGATATTTTTTATCATCGCGATTGATTGAAAACAAAAAAATGAAACTAATTTGTTCAATCGCCGAAACAGTCGGAGATAACCAGCAGAAAACGCTGCCTCTCATCGCGGCATTAACAAATGAAATTAGCAAACCCAATCGGTGTACCGAGCAGAAACATCGTGTCGTTGATATCGCATCGATCAAACTGACGGAGTACCCTCGATGACGCGCATAATTGCTTGCACTTAAAGTTACCAAAGGAGACAAAAACACCAATAACGTTGCGCCACTCTCCCTATGGTATGAATATTAACATTTATGACAAAGAGGGTCATTACACTTCGTTTTTTAATATTTTTCTATAAAGAACTTCTTTTTTGTCTTCCCTTTTTTTTTTCCTCGATTTCGCTAACTTTCGTTATTAATCCTTCTTCGACATCCGTTCCGTATTTAATTTTTTTTTATTTTTTTTTTTTAATTTCAATACGCCTGCCGAGGGTTTTGTGTCATCAGTGAACTATGCGGTAGTCCTGAAGCGGCGGCAGGGCCGGCATATTTGAGATAACTATTATTTGTTTCTTTCTTTCTTATCGTATCATAACGATCGGGAAAGGGTGGGAACGTGAATCACGCTCACCGTTTTTCCTATCATTTTGTTTTTCCCCCATTCGAGTGATTCCTCAACGTTCATCGGTTCTTCCATCTCGGCATTTTTCGGCGTTCAGGTAATTACGAGGCCGCGACACGAGAATCTTAAGGCCATCCTGCGGTTAACTACGTCGCGCGTGCGCGTACGCGATTTGTTTGATTGCCGTCCCGTGAAAAGTCTATGTGGTTTTTTTTTTTTTTTTTTTTTTTTTTTTTTTTTTTCGACATTCGCTCACCGAACGAGGCGTTGGTGTTTGCCCGATCGCGACAATGTGTCGACTTATCGTCGTGTATCAAACTATCGCAAACGCAACGTCCTCGAACGGCTGGAGATGTTCGAACGATCGTTGACGACTGTGTCTGCCGATCGCGATCCTTTGCAGTTCCCACCCTCTCCCCTCGCTCGGCAACGGCGGGGAAAGTACGTGAAGTTTGATATTTTCAGCTGGGAGGAAAGCATCGGTTTCTCAAGCATACCTCGGGCCGCTTAACGGTATGCGCGGGACTGCATTGTTTCATTTTTTTTTTTTTTTTAGCGTACCGTTTGAGGTCGCTCGGCGCTTGAGAACAGACTAGACGCGTGGATCGAGCGCCACCTTTTCGTCGTCGACGCGACGTTTTCATCGTTTTTTTTTTTTTTTTTTTTTTTTCCACTTTTATCTCGTGTGTGTGTGGTTTTTTTTAAGTTGATCTATGAACAACCTCTGGGTAGTCCGGATCGACTAGAATCGCTGATTTTTTTTTTTTTTTTTAGATTTTTTCGTTTGGTCCGGACAGAGCTCAGAACTCGACTATAACGGCTGAGCAGGCTGCCATTTCCTAGAACTCGAGCCGATAGGCGCTACAGCTGGTCTCGTGATCCTGCAGATTTATCGTGCAACGCGACGCCGAAGGCGATAGATCGATATGATTCGCGGCGAGAGCCTCCTCGTTGTCGGCCACCCAATAACCCAACGTGTCCGTGTCGTACGTGGGAATCATCGTTACCTCTGCAATTGTATTTCGAAAGAGAAATTTGATTAGCATCGTTTCAGCGATCGACGTAAAGCGATCGCAAATCTTACATTGTTAGCCTTAAATCGCTAGCCAACCGATAGTAAAAATAGAAACTAAAATCCGATCTAGAACTCGGAATTTTCAGACTTTTGGCCAAAATGTTATTAACAAATGATGAGCAAAAATTGTTCAACAAAACTTTCGGCAAATCAACTCATTTTTTGATGAAAATGATTCGTTTATTCTTCTGAATACGCCCGATGTTTTTCAGATTTTCAAGTTAACTTTGAATTTTATGATTTTTCACAGGTTAAAAAAAAATCAAAGAGAATTAAAAAATCTGAATAAATGTATAGGTTTGCAGAAAAATCGACGAATCATTTTCAGTAAATAAAAAAAGTAGCTTACCGGAAAATTTGTTTAACAATTTTTTTTCTCTACAATTTGTTAATAACATTAAAAAATTATTATTATGCAAAATTTATCTTTTCAGTACGTTCGATATGCATGCATTTTTTCAGATTTTCATATCATCGTAAAGATATTTATTAATCTCTTGGAGTTGTGGTCGAAAAAGCGTGAATGATTTTATCAAATAGGAAACCGACAGCAAATCGCTATCGAAAAACAAGTCATCGATGGCAAATTGCGGGCAAGTGTAATTATCGAACCGCTTACAGAAAAACCTGTCGCTCGAGTTCGCGGTCGAATGTGAATCACTTAGATTCTCTACGAGAAATATTGGGAGCCGACGGAAATAGTCGTTCGATCGCGATTTCCGGAGGCGAACTTACCGAGATCTTTGTCCTCCCAGGTTTTCTTGGCGTCCAAAAGCGCGTCGTAGACCTCGCGACTGGGCTCGGTACCGCTGAAAACGTAGTATCTCGCTCGTACTCTCTTGAAAAACTCGAGTGACGTGTAGTAAGAATTTCCGTGATGCGGAACGTATGTCAGATCCATGTAGACCGGTTGAACTTTGTTTTTCGTGTCTTTGGTTTTTTTCTCGTTCTTCGACGGGCTCTCCGAGCGCTTGCGGTTCTTCAGATTCTCGGATATAACTTTCTTCGGTTGTTTGCGCTCCTTCTTGGGTGTCGACGGGGCGCCCTTGTTGGAGGCTTCGTCGGCGATCGGCGCCGGCGACGGTAATCTCAGTGGTTCGCCCCAGTCGTTGATGACGTCGAAGTTCAACGAGTCCGGCGATATATCGGCGGAATCGGTGGGTCTCGCGGTTGTTCGAAGATTGAACTTCCTCGGGGGTTTGGGCGACGGTAGGCCCAACGGGCTTCCCCAGCTCGCGAGAGGGTCCTTCTTCGGATCGTCCTTCGGCTCTTTGGCGTCGCCGCTCGTCGACGTGGCCGTCGAGGATGGCTTCGCCGCGCTACCGTTGGTAATGCCGCTTCCCATCGCCCCGGAATGTTCCCGATCTTTCTTCATCTCTTTGCGCTCCATGAGGGCTTTCTCGAAATCGAGATCGGCGTCGTCGACGTAACGCTTGCCGCCGCTCTTTTCGCTATAACCGCCGGCCAATTCTTTCTCGACGGTGAATTTCTTGAAGGAGAAGTCAGCCTCGCCGGAGGCGGCGTCGCTGGCGCCGGAAGTCTCGCTACCGGTGCTCTCCAGATAAGCCGATTTCAGGGTCGTCACTCGCGGCGGTAGATCGGGCAATTCGCCGTAGAAGCTACTGCTCATTACGGCGTCGGAGAATTCCATGCTCTTGCGCGGCGAATCCTTGCCGAACGTTTGTTCGCCAAAGTTGTAAGTCGACTGTGGCGAGTAGCCGACTTGGGAAGTGGTCGATAGGGGAGATCCGGGCGCCTCGTCGTCGGAATACGTGTGTCTGTCGTCGCTGCCGCCCCACACGTGAGTGCCCGCTCTGCTGTGTTGGCTGCTATGATCGCTTCGCGGACTCGCCGGATCGAAGTCCTTGTCGCTCTGCGCGTCCGAGAGCTTCGAGCCTTCGAAACCGCCGTACATGCTCTCGGACATTTCCCTCGACGGAGCTCGGTCCTCGACCTTGACGTCGGTCTTCTCCGCGAGAACGGTCGTTTCTCCCTTTTCGTTGGTCGTCTCCGTGATTTCCTTCGTCGTCGTTATTATATCACCGTCGTCGGACATCGTTCGGGTTGTCGTGATGGTGGTTCTGATCACTTCGCTCGATCGAAAGCCCTCAGGTGTCGCGGTACTCGAGCGGCTGTCCGGTCGTCGATCGGGCGTCGATCTTCCGGAAATTTGGGCGTGACCGGTGGTAGAGTCTCTCGCTAACGATGCCGGCACATCCGGCGTCGACTTGCCGCTCGACTGCGCGTCCTTGGCCAACGAGGCTTCCGGCGACGATTTTCCGGAATAGGCTCGATCGTCCGATATGAGATCTTTTATCACCGATGATCTCGGATGATCCGCTTTCTCGACGATCTTTCCAATTGTTTTTTCCTCTCTCGACGCCAAATCGGCGCTGGTTCTTTCGCTTTCGGCATCCGATTGGCTTGGGCTCGTACCGGTGGTCGCGGTCATCGTCTTTATCGTTTCCGTTATTATCTTCTCGGTTGTCAGGCTCTCGATCGACTTTGCGTCGGTCAATTTGCCGCTGTCCTCCGACTTCGTGGAGTCCATAAGTCTCTCCAAGAGCTCGTCGCCCTCCAATTTGTCGGTGCTCTCTTGAACGTCCTTCTTCGTCGTTACTTTGCCGTTCGGCTCGGTGACGGTCGTCACAGTGGTGATTGTTCTCTTCACGTCGGCGCTTATCGATTCGGAAGTGATCTTTTCCGGCGAATCTTCCGTCACGATGGCTTTGCCCTTGGTCGTCGTGACCGTTTCGACGGTTTCCGGCGAACCCTCGAGAGTCGTGATCCGACGCGTGATCGTCCGCTCCTCGCACTCATCGGCCTCATCGTCGTCCTGCTCGACGATTTCCCGACGAATTATTCTCGTTATTACTTCCGGTTCGTCGTCCTCGATGATTTCTCTTCTGATCACTTTGGTTATTATCTCCGGCTCGTCGCCGTCATCCTCGATTATTTCTCTTCTGATTACTTTCGTTATTATTTCCGGCTCGTCGGTGTCGTCCTCGATTATTTCTCTTCTGATTACTTTCGTTATTATTTCCGGCTCGTCGGTGTCCTCCTCGATTATTTCTCTTCTGATCACCTTTCTTATCACTTCCGGCTCGTCGTCGTCCTCGATGATTTCTCGAGTTATCGTCGTCGTCTCGGTTTCGCCGACTTCTCGTTTCACCATTTTCGTATGACCGTCGCTGGACGGTTCATCCGGCTTCGCTGCTTTCTCGACGGACACTGACGTTCCGTCGTCCTTGCGCGCAGGAGTCGCCTCCACTGCGGACGTTACGGTTGTGCTTGTCGTCGTCATGGCGACGCACGTCGGAGAAATCGATAGCGACTGCTCGGGCGTTTCGGTGTACTCGTAGCCGGATGTGTGAGGCGGCGAGGACTTGTCCAGAGGCAGCCTCACCTCGGTCTTCGTTTGGCTGCTGCTCGTCACGCTGTCCGACAGCGACTCCGGAGTTTCGCCGCGAGTGCCGAAGTCCGGTGTCGATTTGCCGGACAGGGTCGTAATGTGAGTCGTCCGGATTTCCGTCATTCCACCGACGAAGGCCTTGTGGAAGGGACTCTCGTAGTCGGTCGAGTACGACGCGTCCTTGCTGAATTTTTCGTCGTACTGTCGAGTTTCCGGTGTCGAGTAACCGGACGACTTTGGATCCGGCGTTGACTTGCCGGAGAACGCGACAATACGATCTTTGCTCGCCACGAGTTCCGGCGTCGATTTTCCCGTTGTATCGTCGAATTTGTACTCCGCAGGCTTGGTCGTCGCTGCCTCGATGTCGTCGTATATCGCGTCGTCGACCATGGTCTTACGCGACATCTTTCGCGTTACAATTATGTTCTCGATGATGTCCAACAAAGTCATTCTCGACACCGACATCCTCGTCATTATTTGCTCGAGAACGAGCACCGTTATTTTCTTACCCTTCTTGACGCACTCCTCCATCACGTAGCTCTCGATTTCCACGCGTTTCTCCTCGGATATCGGCGATTCCTTGCCGCTTCTCACGACCGAGCTCGAAATCGACGAAGTTTTGTAAGCCGTACTCATGGAAGGAAGATTCTCCTCTTCGAGAGACCTTTCGTCGTGTTCCGGTCCGTGACTAGCGAGACTCGAACGTTTGGAATCGATCGCCGAGCCCGCTGCATCGACGGCTTGCTCGTCGAGAACACCGGCCTCGACGACACTCGCTCGCGGTATCTTTCGCTTCGTTATTATTTCCTCGATAATCGTTATAATAATGTATCTCGATACGGATCTGAGATTCGCCAATTCGTCGACAATCCTCGACGAGATAATTTTATTTCTCGCTAAATACTCGTCGTTAATATAACTTTCAATATCGTTGCGTTTCGCAACGGGTATGTCGATCGCGTCAACGCGATCGTCTTTCGATGCAACAGCCGAATCGAAAATTCCGTCCTCTCTGGGATAATCGACGGCTTCATTCCTAGGCACGTGCTTCACAATAATGGCCTCGATGAGCTCCGAAATCATGGATTTCGGCATCGAATAGAGCGCTGCTATTTCCTCGAGTATTCGCCATGTTATCCTTTCTCTCTTAACAATATATCTATTCACGATGTATTCCTCGACTTTCAATATTTCCTCTCTCGTCGTATGGTAATCGTCCGCAAATTGTCCAGCAATGTCGTCATGGACTTCCATACTCGAACTCTTTGTCGGTGCATCCTCGACCTTGGCGACGCTGGATTTGCGCGAATCGCCGACAAGCGATTCTTTGCCGCCGCCCGGAATATCCTTCAGGCTCGACTTTCTCGACGAGTCGTCCTTCGTCTCGTCACTCTCGTCGTATGTATAAGTCGCTCCAGGCACTTGGAACGCAGTTTTCGTTTCGCCGTGCGAAGATAACACGTCAGGTACTTTGTCTTCAAATAAGCTCGCTGCTCGCGATCTGCCGAGTGGAGTCTTCTCACCGGTATCGAATAAGCTGTGTGAACGCGAACGATCCTTCGGCGTTTCGTGCGGCGCCGTTTCGTCGAGCGGCGATTTCGCCGGTTGCTTCGTCTCGGCCGATTTGTCGGCTATCGTTTCGGCCAATTTCTGCAACGCTTGAACGGCGTCCTTCTCGTCCAGCTTACTGTCGTGGACGCTCGCCACGCTTGCTATCGAGTCTTTCCGGGCATCGGTGGCATCGACGATGCTGGCCGCTCTGGATTTGTCGGTCGGTACGTCGGGAGCGTCTTTCTTCTCGTGATCGGACTGAACCGTGTCGCTTTCGATACTGGCCGAGCGCTTTTTACGCTCGTGGACAGTGTCATCGATTTCTTCTTCAGTGTGGCTTGGCGATGTACCGCGGGGCTCTTTGCCCTTGAGTACATCGGTTTCGGCAGTGATGGTTTTTTCATCGATGGACGATTCTGTTGTTTTGCTTGTATCCGGCGACTTTTCATGGTCGGCAGGGTCGACGGCGATACTGGAAGATCTCGATCGATCGACGAGCTTGGTAGGGATTTCGGTGGGTGCAGTCTCGGAAGATTGCTTGGACAGATCTATTGGCTCGTCGGGCTTTTCGCCGCTGATACTCGGTGATCGCGATTTCTCGATAGGCTTTGTTGTATCCTTGTCGATTTGTTTATCACCGGCGATGCTGGGCGATTTCGAACGATCGAGGGGCTCGATATCTTCGGGCTTGTCGCTGGCTATGCTAGGCGTTCGAGATTTCTCAATTGGTTCGGTCGCGTCCTTCTCGCTGTGTCTGTCACCGACGATACTGGGAGATTTCGAACGATCGATTGGCGATTTTTCGCCGGGCTTTTCACCGCTGACACTCGGCGACCGCGACTTTTCACTTTGTTCGGTAACTTCCTTCTCCTTGTCATCGGCTTTGTGTTCGATGATACTTGGCGATCTAGATTTGTCACCTTCCTCCGCAACGTCCTTCTCGCTATGCTTGTCACCGGCAATGCTCGGGGATCTGGAACGATCGACGGGTGCTTTCTCGTCAGGCTTTTCGCTCGCGACGCTGGGTGATCTGGACTTGTCGCTTTTGTCTACGCCGTCCATCTCGGGAAGTTTGTCACCGGCAATGCTTGGCGATTTCTCGTCAGGTTTTTCGCTAGCGACGCTAGGTGATCTGGATTTGTCAGTTCCTTCCGCGACGTCTTTTTCGCTATGTTTATCACCGGCAATGCTTGGTGACTTCGATCGATCGGTCGGGCTCTTCGCATCTGGCTTTTCCGCAACGATGCTGGGCGATCTGGATTGGACTGCCGCCTCGACGACGTCCTTCTCGCTATGCTTGTCATCAGCGATGCTTGCGGACCTAGAACGATCGACAGGTGCTTTCTCGTCAGGCTTCTCGCTAGCAACACTGGGTGATCTGGACTTATCGTCTTCCTCCGCAACATCCTTTTCCCTGAGTTTGTCACCAGCAATGCTTGGAGACCTGGAACGATCGACAGGTGCTTTCTCGTCAGGCTTTTCGCTAGCAACACTGGGTGATCTGGACTTATCGTCTTCCGCCGCAACATCCTTTTCCCTGAGTTTGTCACCAGCAATGCTTGGAGACCTGGAACGATCGATAGGTGCTTTCTCGTCGGGCTTTTCACTAGCAACACTGGGTGATCTGGACTTATCGTCTTCCTCCGCAACATCCTTTTCCCTAAGTTTGTCACCAGCAATGCTTGGAGACCTGGAACGATCGATAGGTGCTTTCTCGTCAGGCTTTTCGCTAGCAACACTGGGTGATCTGGACTTATCGTCTTCCGCCGCAACATCCTTTTCCCTGAGTTTGTCACCAGCAATGCTTGGAGACCTGGAACGATCGATAAGTGCTTTCTCGTCAGGCTTTTCACTAGCAACACTGGGGGATCTGGACTTGTCATCTTCCTTCGCAACATCCTTTTCACTATGTTTGTCACCAGCAATGCTTGGGGACCTGGAACGATCGGTAGAGGCTTTCTCGTCAGGCTTTTCACTAGCAACACTGGGTGATCTGGACTTGTCATCTTCCTTCGCGACATCCTTTTCACTATGTTTGTCACCAGCAATGCTTGAGGACCTGGAACGATCGGTAGAGGCTTTCTCGTCAGGCTTTTCACTAGCAACACTGGGTGATCTGGACTTGTCATCTTCCTTCGCGACATCCTTTTCACTATGTTTGTCACCAGCAATGCTTGAGGACCTGGAACGATCGATAGGTGCTTTCTCGTCCGGCTTTTCACTAGCAGCACTTGGTGATCTGGACTTGTCATCTTCCTTCGCGACATCCTTTTCACTATGTGTGTCACCAGCAATGCTTGAGGACCTGGAACGATCGATAGGTGCTTTCTCGTCGGGCTTTTCACTAGCAGCACTTGGTGATCTGGACTTGTCATCTTCTTCCGCAACATCCTTCTCCGTATGCTTGTCACCAGCAATGCTTGGTGATCTGGAACGTTCGACAGGGGCTTTCTCATCAGGCTTTTCACTAGCAACACTGGGTGATCGGGACTTGTCATCTTCCTTCGCAACATCCTTTTCACTATGTTTGTCGCCAGCAATGCTTGGGGACCTGGAACGATCGGCAGGTACTTTCTCGTCGGGCTTTTCGCTAGCGATGCTAGGTGATCTGGACTTTTCCGTTTCTTCTGCAAGGTCTTTTTCGCTATGTTTATCACCAGCAATGCTTGGTGATTTCGACCGATCGATGAGTACCTTCTCATCGGGCTTCTCTGTAGCGATACTGGGTGATCTGGACTGGACTTTGTCAGCGGCAACGTCCTTCTCGGTATGTTTGTCACCGGCAATGCTTGAGGATCTGGAACGATCCATAGGTGCTTTCTCATCGGGCATTTCGCTAGCGACACTGGACGATCTGGACTTATCACGTTCCTCGGCAATGTCCTTCTCGCTAAGTTTGTCACCGGCAATGCTTGGTGATTTCGACCGATCGGCGAGTGCCTTCTCATCGGGCTTCTCTGTAGCGATACTGGGTGATCTGGACTGGACTTTGTCAGCGGCAACGTCCTTCTCGGTATGTTTGTCACCGGCAATGCTTGAGGATCTGGAACGATCCATAGGTGCTTTCTCATCGGGCATTTCGCTAGCGACACTGGACGATCTGGACTTATCACGTTCCTCGGCAATGTCCTTCTCGCTAAGTTTGTCACCGGCAATGCTTGGTGATTTCGACCGATCGGCGAGTGCCTTCTCATCTGGTTTTTCTGTAGCAATACTGGGCGCTCTGGACTGGACTTCTCCCTCGGCGACGTCCTTCTCGCTATGTTTGTCACCAGCAATGCTCGAAGATCTGGAACGAGTTATCGGTGCTTTCTCGTCGGGCATTTCGGCAGCAACGCTGGGCGATCTGGACATGTCATGTTCCTCCGCAATGTCCTTCTCGCTTTGTTTGTCACCAGCAATGCTTGGTGATTTCGAACGACCAGTAAGCACTTTCTCATCAAGCTTTTCGCTAGCAACACTTGGCGATCTGGATTTTCGGCCTTCTTCTGTAAGATCTTTCGCGCTATGCTTATCACCAGCAATACTAGAAGATCTAGAACGATCAACAAGTGCTTTCGTAGATGCATCATCAATAGGTGCCTCATCTTTATCGCCAGCAATACTAGGCATTTTGGAATCATCATCTTCCTCTGTAATGTCCTTCTCGCTATGTTTATCGTCAGCAATACTTGGTGTCTTCGAATGATCGGCGGGTATTTTTTCGTCAGGTTTTTCGCTTGCGATACTAGGCGTTCGGGACTTTTCGCTTTCCGCCGCAATGTCCTTCTCGCTATGCTTATCACCAGCAATACTAGACGATCTGGAACGATCGATGGGCGCTTTCTCATCAGGCTTTTCACTAGCAACACTGGGTGATCTGGACTTATCACCGTCCTCTGCGAGGTCCTTCTCACTGAGAGTATCGCCAGCAATGCTGGGCGACTTGGAGCGATCGATGGGCGTTTTGTCAGCAACTTTATCAACAGCGATACTTGGTGATCTGGATTTAACATCCGGTTCCGTAGCGTCCTTTTCACTGTGCTTATCATCGACAATGCTTGGTGAGCGTGATTTGTCTTCTAGTTCCGTTAAATCCTTTTCGCTGTGCTTATCGCCCGCAATGCTGGGCGATTTGGAACGATCGCTGGGTGCTTTCTCATCAGGTTTTTCACTAGCAACACTAGGTGATTTGGACTTATCACCGTCCTCTGCGACATCTTTCTCGCTGAGTATATCACCAGCGATGCTGGGCGACTTGGAGTGATCCATGGGCGCTTTGTCAGCAACTTTGTCAATAGCAATACTTGGTGATCTAGATTTATCGTCCGGTTCCGTAGCGTCCTTTTCACTGTGCTTATCGTCGACAATGCTTGGTGAGCGTGATTTGTCTTCCAGTTCCGTTAAATCCTTTTCGCTGTGCTTATCGCCCGCAATGCTGGGCGATTTGGAACGATCGATGGACGCTTTCTCATCGAGTTTTTCACCAGCAACACTAGGTGATCTTGATTTATCATCTGCTGTAGCGTCTTTCTCGCTGAGAGTATCCCCAGCAATGCTAGGTGATCTGGTATGATCGACGGGTGCTTTGTCAGCGGGTTTTTCGGTAGTAACACTGAGTGAAGTGGGCTTGTCAACGAATTTCGATGCATCCTTTTCGTCATCCTTATCATGAGCCACGCTAGGTGTCCTTGACCGCTCGATGGGCGCTTTGTCATCAATTTTGTCGCTAGCGAGACTCGATTTTCTGGATTTTTCATCAACTTCCGTAATATCTTTTTCGCTATGCTTGTCGTCTGCGATACTCGGCGATTTCGAATGGTCAGCCAGTGCTTGCTCGTCAGGCTTTTCGCTGGTGATGCTTGGTGATTTGGACTTATCATCTTCGGCCCTTTCGCTTTGGGTATCACCAGGAACAGAAGGCAATTTGGCATCAAGTTTCACACTGGCGATACTGGATGATCGGGATTTTGCTTTTATCGGTGAAATATCCTTTTCGGTTGTTATACTAGGCGAACTTGGTTTCTCTTCTTCCTCTGCAATGTCTTTCTCGCTATGAATTGCCCCTGTAATGGTAGGCGATACGGAGTGATCGGTTGGCGTTTTGCCATCGGCTTTTTCTGTTGCGATACTGAGCGACGTGGGTTTTTCATCCAATTTCGATGAATCCTTTACGCTTTCCTTATCATCAGCTACGCTGGGCGAGCGAGAACGATCGACGACCGGTTTGTCATCAAGCTTTTCACTAGTGATGCTGAGGGATCGCGGTTTTTCATCCAACTCTGCAATATCCTTCTCACTATGTTTGTCGCTAACAATACTTGGCGATTTTGAATGATCTGTAAGTCTTTCATCAGGTTTTTCGTCAGAAATACTGGGCGATCTAGACTTGTGACCTTCATCCGCAATTTTTGTTTCGCTATGCTTATCGCCAGCTATGCTTGGAGATCTCGAACGATCAATGGGTGTTTTGTAATCGACTTTCTCAGATGTGACACTAGGTGATCTAGATTTGTCGCCGACTTCTATCAAAGTCTTTTCGCTGTGCTTATCACCCACAATACTAGGTGATTTGGAACCATCGATGGATGCTGGTTCATCAAGTTTTTCGTCGACCACACTAGGCGACTTGGATTTATCTCCCTCTGTGACGTCTTTCTCACTAACAGTATCGCCGGCAATACTAGGCGACTTCGACTGATCGATGGTTGCTTTGCCAGCGGGTTTTTCTGCAGTGATATCGAGCGAAGAGGGTTTGTCATCGAATTTCGATTCATCCTTTTCGCCTTCTTTATCATCAACCAAACTAGGCGATCGCGAATGGTCGGTAGACAGTTTGTCTTCAGCTTTTTCACTGGTGATACTTGGCGTTGATTTCTCATCAACAACACTCGGGGGTTTCGCATGATCGGTGTCTATTTTGACGTCAGATACTTCACTAGCAATGCTAGGTAACCTGGACCTATCACTCGGGCTATGTTTATCATCGGTAATACTAGCAGATCTGGAACGATCGGCGGGTGTCTTATCATCATCTATTTTTGTTGTTATACTAGGTGATCTGGATTTGTCGTCAACTTGAATTGTATCTTTTTCGCTGTGCGTATCGCTGGCGATGCTAGATGGCTTGGAATGCTCGACAGGTGTTGTTACGTCAAGTTTTTCGCCAGCTGGACTAGGCGATTTGGTTTTGTCACCCTCATGTACGACATCCTTTCCGATGACGGTATCGCCAGCAATGTCAGGCGACTTCGAGTGGTCTATAGGCGCTTTATCAGTCGTTTTTTCGGTCGAGGTGCTAAGCAAAGTCGGCTTGTCATGTAATTTCGATGGATCCTTATCGCTTTCCCCATCTTCAGTCACGCTAGGAGATCGAGAACGGTCGACGGGTGCTTTGCCATCAATTATTTCACTCGTGATACTGGGCGTTCTGGACTTTCTATCCATTTCAGAAATATCCTTCTCGCTATGCTTATCCCCCGAAATGCTGGGGGATTTAGAGCGATCAATCGTTGCTGGTTCATCAAGTTTTTCGCTAGCGACACTGGGCGATCTGGATTTATCGATAACTTTTATAGCATCCTTCTCGCTGAGGGCATCGCCAGTAACGTCAGGCGATTTGGAGTGATCGATTGCAACCTTTTCCGCGGTTTCCTTCGTATCAATATCAGGTAAATCGTCCAGTACCGATGGAGTCTTTGGCATCAAATTGTCACTAACGATACTAGCCGATCTTGATTTATCAATCGATGCGGTCTCGCCAGGCCGTTCGTCGACAGGTGATCTCGACCTGCCGATCGGAACTGTTGATTCCTCTTCACTAGGTTTGTCGCCAGAAATGCTTGGCGATTTCGAGCGGTCGATCAAAGTTTTATCGTCAATTTTTTCACTAGCGAGGCTGGGCGATCTAGATTTGTCGAGAGGCTCTTTCAAATCCTTTTCACTGTGCTTGTCACCATCAATACTAGATGACTTCGAACGATCGGCAGCTTCCGTTGCATCATGTTCATCACCAGCTATGCTAGGTGATGCGGACTTTCCGAGCTTTGTATCATCCGCTGTACCTAGTTTCTCATCAGCTATGCTGGGCTCTCTTGTACGATGAATTGGGTCCTCTTCCTCTTCTTCGGTAATATCTTTCTCACTATGCTTGTCGCTAGCAATGCTGGGCGACTTAGAATGATTTATGGGTGCCTTTGCATCGATCGTGTCACCGATAAGACTAGGAGATCTGGATTTCTCCGTTGCTTCTTTCGAGTCCTTCTCGCTTGGCTTGTCGCTAACAATGCTGGGAGACCGTGATTGATCGAGGGTCTGTTTTTCGTCATGTTTATCAGTAGAAGGTTCTGTTTTGTCGAGTTTTGTATCGCTAGCAATGCTAGGCTCTCGTGAACGATGCTCAGGCTTCTCCTCCTCATGTACTTCAGTGATGTCCTTCTCGCTGTGCTTGTCACTAGCAAGGCTGGGCGATTTTGAGCGATCCACAGGTGCTTTCTCGTCATGTTTTTCACTGGCAATGCTGGGCGACCTGGACTTGTCGAGTACTTCTTTAACATCTCTTTCGCTATGTTTATCGCCAGTAATGCTAGGCGATTTTGACCGACTACCAGGTTCCTTTTCGGCCAACTCCGTAATGTCTGTTTCGCTGTGCTCATCACGTGCTATGCTTGGTGATTTAGAACGATCGGCCGATGTCTTGTCATCAACCGCTTCGCTAACGAGGCTGGGTGTTCTGGATTTAGCGATAGGTTCGCCCGAATCCTTATCAGTATGTGCATCACCGACGATGCTAGGTGATCTCGAGTGTTCGCGAGATGCCTTCTTGTCGAGCTCGTCAGTGTCCTTTTCAATAGGTTTTTCCCCGGCGGTGCTGGGTGATTTTGCACTGTCGATAACTGACTTCTCGTCGTGGTGCTCTGTAGCGATACTGGGCGATCTCGAATCCCGACCGGTTTTCATTTCATCTTTTCCACTAACCGTGTCACTTGGCGATTTCGAGATATCTGCAATGTCGATTTCATCGGGCTTCACAGCTTGTTTGCTTTCTTTCACATCAACAGTACTTCCTGACCTCGAACGACTGACTGGTTCCTGTTTACCGTCAATGATGCTTGCTTTTACATCCTCGATCGTGTCACGCTCAGGGCTCGGAGTTTTAGATTTATCCGCAGGTAACTTAGATTCTTCCTTATAACGTGCGTCCGATGGACTGATCGCCGCATCCGATGACTCTGGTATTTCTTTGCTATCATCCTTATCGCTAACGATACTAGGTGACTTTAATCCGTCAGACGGTAATTTCATATCTTTTTGAGACTCATCAACGTGTTCTTTTTCTTCGGGCTTCCGACTCGCGATGCTCGATGATCTCGATCGTGAAGCCTGCGAAACTTCTTCTGCGATACTTTTTTCCGCGACATGAGTCGTGGGCGATTTAGATCGGTCGGAAGTATCGCTTGCAGCACTTGGCGATTTGGCTCGATCCAAAGTTGCTTTATCGTGATCTTTTTCTCCGATTAGTGGAATAGACGCAACGTGATGATCTATTTCAGACATTTTTTCAACAGAAACACTCGACCGTTGCGATCGATCGTCAATTTCTTTTCCATCTACGCTCGGAGTTGGCGACTTCGTTCCAGCAATCGACTCAGCATCTTCTTTGCCAGCAATACTGGGAGATTTGGATCTATCGGCGGATGATACATCGACCGGTTCTTTTTCGTCGGGTTTTCCAACAGCAGGAGCTACTTCTGCCTGCTCGAGTGTCGCTTTTTCACTCGCAATACTGGATCCTCTGGATCGCGGTTTTTCGTCCCGTAAATCGTCCTTATGGTCTATCTTATCGTCAATAATCGGGGATGGCGATTTGTCAAGCACTTTTTCGCCAACTTTTCCAACAACGTCGAGAGAAGCGAGTGTCTTATCGGCGGCTTCTTTAATGTCATCTTTCAGACCGCTGGGAGATGGTGTCTTATCGGCCGGTTCATCTTCTTTGTCTACTTGGCCCATCGCCACACTGGGTGTTCTAGATTTCGATGCAGCTTCCTCGATCAATTTATCTTCATCGAGTAATTCTTTACGTGGCTGAATTTCCGTCTGTGCAACTTTTGGAAGAGGGATTTCAGTTGATGGTTTCTCATCTGATACGGTGGCCAAATGAGGTTCTTCCTCTTCCGAAGGGCGAGTGATTTCTTTGGTTCTTTGGTCGATTGGCTCTTCTTTCTCCTCAGCGAGCGGCTTTGGTTTCTCTGTTTCCTTCAATTTAGACAGATCCGATTTGTCTAAACTGTCTTCCAGGTCCTGCGAATCTCGGGCAACTGACGGTGATTTGTCCAGGCTGTCGTCCGGGGTTATTTTATCGCCGTCTTTCGTTCCTGGCGTCGATTTGCCGGATATACTGTCCTTTTCGGGTGTGCTTTCACCTGAATGCAACGACTCTTTGTCAAACAATATGGAATCTTGATCGGGAGTAGTTTTAATAGGTGAACTTTTTAATGAATCATCGGGAGTTACGGCCTTGGTGAACGATATACTTCCCGTCGGGCAAACTTCTGTTTCTTGTCCCCCATCTTCGCTGCTTGCGGTTACTACCATTCGACGGACCGTCGCGACTGCAGCTTCGTCGGCATCACCAATTTCTTCCGACAATTTGTCATCCTTTGGCGATGCAGTTCCGCTTCTCGGTCCAATGGCTTCGGGCTCTTGAGTCGTCAACGAAAGCTTTCGCTCCTCCGATGGCTCGTCCATAATACTACGCTTCGGTCGTGAAATTTCGATTTTTTCCTCAGTTCCCGGACTGTGGCCCTTTGATTCTTCATCCAGAGGTTCCTTTGGTTTTTCTTTCACTTCAACTATGCTAGGCTTTCTTGAATCTGATGGTGTCGGTTCTTTGATTTCGGCTTGTTCCTTTGTAGGAACTAGTTTGATATCTTCCGTCGACGGTGCTTTTGGAACCTCCGGAATGTGCACTTTGTCTTCCGGTGCTTCCTTGTGAACAAGCGACTCCTTTCGACTGACTCCGGGCGGGCTCGATCGCGCCTCAGAAATTTCTTCGGTCTCTTTATCGGACGGTTCGTCTCTCCTAGGCTCAGTTTTTTCTTGCGCCTCGATCAAATATTTTTCGGTGGTATCAACAATTTCCGAGACATCCGGAGTCTCCTCGGATTGCTTCTCAATCGTCGGTTCTGCGAGTACCTTTGACCCAACGTCAATAATTTTTTCCTCAGCTTCGACAACCTCACTTGTGTCATCCTCGATAGCTTCGTCGATATCGTCCGTGAGTTTTTTCTTGTCCGGTTGGGTCGCTGAAACAATCGACGGCAGTTCTTTGGCGGTCGTAATCGCGCCGTGAATTTTGTACTCCTGCTCGACGGCTTCGAAGTCATCAACTACTTCTTTTTCGGATTCTTTCAGAGCGGCTTCCGCCAATTCCACAACTGTTTTTGATGTTACTGGCGAAGTAACTTTGGCAAGCACATCGTCTTTGGAAGAGATGCTGACGAATCCATCGACTAGCTTATCCTCTTCGACATGTTCGGGTATCGACTCTTTTTTCGCAACTGGCGCGACTTCAATTTCATCGTCTTCCTCGTCTTCCGCTTCGACGGCAGCCAATAATTCGCTCAACTCCGTCTCTGTAATGTCGAGAACCGATTCTCTTCGGACTTTTCTCTTTACAACGATTTCCTCGATAATCTCCACGATAACGCGTCTAGGAACTTTGTATCGGACGCAAATATCTTCGAAGATGTAGGGCGTGATCCTTTTGCCCTTAGAAATAAAATCGTCGACGATGGTGCCCTCGATTTCGGACCTATTTTCCGCTGTCACCGATTTGATTTCGTCGGATTTGGCTTCGGACAGTTGCTCGTCTTCGGGCTCTTTGCCCTCTTCGTCCGAAACAGCGGCAACACTTTCCTTTTCGATTTCTTCCTCGGCAGGTGCCAGCAGTTCTTCCAATTCGTGATCGGAGATATCGAGAATCGACGATCTGGGAACTTTGCGTTTCACGACGATTTCCTCGATAATTTCGATGATCACTCGTCTGGGAATTTTGTGTCGCATGCAAATCTCTTCGAATGCATAAGGGGTTATCATTCGTTTCTTCGTTAAATATTCTTCCACGATATCTTCCTCGATTTGAAGTCGTTTTTCCGGGGATATCGAATCAATGTCCTCCTCCTCTGCCTCTTCTTCTTCGTCTCCGCTAGTCTTGAGGTCTGCTCCATCTTTTTCTACATCTTCTTTTTCGGATGCGAGAAGTTCCGACAATTCTTTCTCGGACATGTCCAAAATCGTCGATCGCGGAATCTTGCGTCGCACTATTATTTCTTCGATTATTTCGATAAACACGCGTCGGGGTACTCGTTTCGCAACGCAGAAATCGTCGATGAGTTGTGGCGTTATTTTCTTGTTTTTGGAAACCAATTCGGAAACGATGTAATCTTCAATTTCGGAATGTTTATCCGCCGGCACGGAATCGATTGCTTTTTCATCATCGAGAGCTTCTTCATCGTCGCCTTCGGAGACCGAAGAATCTTTTGGCGCTGCTTCTTGTCCTGCGACACTTTCCCGGCGATGTATGCCGATCTGGGACAGTTCTTTGTCAGAAATATCTATAACTTTGTCGCGTGGAATTTTTCTCTTAACGATAATTTCTTCGATTATTTCAATCACGATGCGCTTCGTAACGAATTTTTTAATTGAAATTTCTTCGACTATGTCGATAGTGATTCGTTTGTTTTTCGTGATGTATTCCTGATCGATGTACTGTTCGATTTCCGAACGTTTCTCCGTCGTTACCGAGTCCGACCTCAATAGATCGAGATCCGCGACGACGGTGTCTCGCGGCACGCCTTTCTTGATGATTATCTCTTCGATAATGTAGATCACCTTTTCTCGCGGTACCTTTCGAATCACAGTGATATATTCCACTATTTCTATCGTGATTTTCGTCTTCTTGTTGAAAACCAAATCCTCGATTATTTTCTCCAGAGGTGCCTCCTTCTCGAGAGCTTTTCTTATGTCCTCTGCCAGTTGAGGCATTTCGTCCACCTCTTCCAGGGCAGCCTCCAACTCTTTAGCGTGTACCTTTTCGATCGGGAATTTCGGTGATGCCGGCGCGGAGTCCGGTGTCATCATAACGATTTCTGCTTTGGTCGGCGATACTTTGTGATCCAAGACGATATCTGACTTTTCAAACTCGCGAGCGTCCTCTTCGCTCACCTGATGCTTTACTTCTTGCTTGACGCAAACCGATTCGATGCCGGCGTCTAACACATCTGGCTTTGAGTGATCCTCCTCCGGAAGACTTCTTTTGTGCCTGGACGGGGCTGTCTCTTCCTGCATCAAATCAGCGCAAATTTTCATCGCTTCTCTCTTTTCCTCGATCGGATCCTTAATCGGTGCCGAGACGACGATTCCTTTATCCTCGACCAATTTAACGCACGGATCCTCTTGCATTTCAAGATCACCCGCTGCTGTGTAAGTTGCCAGTGGCTTTGCGACACCTTCCAGCATTTCGTCGACTTGCTCGTGAAGCGGCAGTTCAACGGTTACTCCTACTTTTTTCGGCATTATGTCTTCAATAATCGGCTTCGCGGGTTTTTCTTCAACATCACTGTCCTTGACGTCGCTTTTCGCGGTAACCTTGTCGAAGAGAATTTCGTGCGCCAGAAAATCGTCTTTCTTCAGAACTTCAGCGACTTTCTTCACAATTTCTATGACGTCTTTCGGCTTTTCTTCTATGAGAATTCCTGCCGAGCCGGCAAGAACTTCGCCAACGTCGCGCACGGCTTCCTTGAGATCTTTCGTCACTACCGAAGAATCTTCCTCTTCGTCCTCGAACTCCTCGGCCTTCGGAATTACGAATTTGACCTTATCGGCTTCTTTGGTGTCGAGCGATGCTTGATCAATGTGAGGCTTTATTTCTTCCAATTTTTCGACAACTTCGGACAGCGTATCTTTCACGTTGTCCTTCGGTGCCGCTGCCAATTCGCTTCGCACAATCTCCTCCTCGACGATCTTGTCCTCCAACGATTCGAGCGAATCGCGAAGACTGTCTTTGACCGTTTTAAATTTTTTCGAGGCCTCCTCGAGCAGAGCCTCGACGTCTTCCGCGTCCTCTTCTACCGCGGCTTGAGTTTCAGCCATTACACTCGTTAATTTATCTTTGTCGCTCTTAAGAACGCACGTTTCGAATATTGGTTCTAATAATTCGGGGGCCTCGGCTTCCGATTTTGTTTCTTCCTCGACGACGGGAGCTTCGACATCGGCTTTAATTTCTTTCGTCTCCTGATCGGGAATTGCGTCTTTCTTCAACTCTTCGAGTTCTCCTTGTAAAAATGCCGCAGTGTCCTTGATGGCGGCGACTTTGATCTTACTGGCTTCAGGTTCGCCCTTCTCAAAAGCTTCGGTTTCCGGCGACTTGTCGACTTTATCGATAACTTTCTTGGCCGCCTCAGCCTCGACTGGGAACGCTGGCTCTTTGGGCTTCGCTTCCTTCGGCGAGCTCGACTTTGACGACGATTTTTCATCAACGTCCTTCTCAGAATCGCGTCGCGACTTTCCAGTGAGTTTGTCCATGCCTTTCTCAAACTTGTCGGCGACCTTGCCGAAGAAGCTGAACACGCCTTTTTGTTCTTTGATCGGTGGTGTCGGTGGTTCTTTGATTTCTTGCTGCGGTTGCTGTGGTTGCTGTTGCGTCGCCGCTTGACTGGGTTTCTCGTCTTTGGCTTTTTCAAAATCATCCATACGATAAAGCTTCGGATCGACTTCTTCGTGGACCGGAAGATCGGCGACTTCGTCGGGTGTTTTCACGATTTCTCGCTGAATACCTTGAAGCGGTGGTCGCACTTCGAAGGGTTTCGCCTCGGGCTTCGGTTCGATTGGCAGTGGAGCTACAAAGCTCTCTTTAACCTGCTCGACACTGTCCTTTTCCTTGTCCTCCTCGGCCACGTACTTCTCGTCGATAACTTCTTTTATGTCGTCGAGGGGAATTCTCTCGTCCTCGGGCAGGGTCGGGGCCGTTGTTGTCGCGCCGGATTCCAGCGTCGATATTCTCTCCTGGGATTCTTCCATTTTTTCCGGCACCGCTTGATCTTTCTGATCGACTTCGGGCTTCATGTCGGTGTCGGTTGTTTTCTTCTCGGAAGAATCGAACTTGTCGGGACTCAAGCTCGACGGCTCTTTCGTTATGTCCTCGCTATCTTTCTTCCCAGAGTCATCTTTGTCCTCAGTCTTTTGAACGATTTCGGTGGCGGAAGCAATTATGTCCTTCAGATCGTCCTCCAATTGTTCCTTATGTCCGGCCGACATGTCGTCCGCTTCTTTTTCCTTGTCGGTGTCCGCCTCCAAGCCGATTTTCTTCTCCGGAATATCGCTCTTTTCCTTCTCCTCGGATATCTCAGCTTCCTCGTCTTCCTTCGCCTCTATGTCTTTGAGTTTTTGTGCTTTTTCCGACTCCACAGCGTCGAGAACGTGTTTCTGCTCGCCCTCGCCGCTCTGGGCCGAATCCTCGATATAAATTTCTTCCTTCTCGACTATCAGATACTCGTCCTCTTCGGTGAGCTCTTGGCTCACCTTTCGCGAACTTTCTTTCTTTGGTGCCTCCTCGATCTCCGCCGTAACGTCATCCTCGGTCATGTCGTCCTCTTTCTTGTCCGTAGCTTCGGCTGTTATGTCATCATCGCCCTCGAGATGGTCGTCCTTTCGAGCTTCCTCGATCCTTTCCGCTTTCTGCAACACCGCCTCGATTTCTTCCACGACTTCCCGCTCCTCCTTGAGATCGGCAAGGACTTTGCTCTCTATGGAATCGATAGACATGTCTTCAGATTTTTCGGTCAAACTCTTGTCGGCGAGCTTCGTCATCGAGTCGATTTCGATTCCAGACGGCGTCGACACGGTCGACGAATCCGTCGTTCCGCGATCGCCTTTAACCTTCCTGATGACACCGTCCTTGTCCGATTTTACGGAAGTCGTCGGTGTGCTTCGGGTGGACTTTGCTGGGCTACCGGGAATCCGAGCCTTGCTGGGACTGACCGGTTTGGTACGACGACTGATTGGTTTGCGTTCGACGCCCTTCGGTTTGGCCGGTACCTTCGCAGCCGCCGGTGTCGCCGCGCTCGCCGCCGATGCGATTTCGATGTTCTTCTGCTCGACGACCTTTCGATTGTTCGCGTCTTTGGCACTCTTGGCCGGCATCGTCGACAACGGTTGTTTCGCCGCCGGTTTCGTTATCGGTCTTGGCGTCGACTTCGCGAGTTCGACCTTGCTCGCCGAACCGTTCATGCTCTTCTTCGGCGTGGGCGGCGATGCCTTCGCGGAATCTTTCTTCTCCGCGGACTTTGGTTTCTTCTCGGTCAGTTTAGCCGATGGTTTCGGGGTGGTATCGACCTTGGTTACTTTGATCGGTTTCGCTTCTCTCGGTTCTTTCTTCTTCGCTTCTGGCTTAGGCTTGAATTCTTTGGGCTTATCACTGTCGGTCTTGATCCTCGCGGCATCCGGTTTCTTCGTTTCGGAATCCTTCTCGATCTTGGACACGTCCTTCTTCGCGGACTCTCGCTTTATTTCCTTCAGATCCTTCTCGATCTTCTTGCTCTCCTTGCTCTCAGTCTCGATTTTCTTGTTCTCCACGACCTTCTTCGACTTCACGTCGACTTTGGCCGGTTGTGTCTTTGGTACTGGAATGATCGGGCTCGGTTGTGGCGTTGTCTTCGACGCGAGCTCCTCGGCCGCCTTCGATATCTTCGGTTCCGAGGGATCTCGCTTCTCCTTCTTCGTCTCGGACTTCTTGATTTCCTTGTCGATGAGGCCCAATTTCGTCTTTATCATCGGACGGTCCTTGAGCGCCAGCAGCGAGGTCGACGGCGAAAGACTCTTGGCGGTGCATACCGGATGCTTCAGAAAGTCGAGATGCTTGAGACGCTCGAAGCCCTCGAAGATTTTGTGCTGCGGCGTACTCCCGGGAAAGAGGATTCTCGTTATCGTGTCTTCGGGATTAGCCGGTTGCCACACGAGGAGGGCGCATATGGACGCGAGGTTTTGGATCGGAAACGACAGAACGTTCGAGTCCTTTCTGTGCGATCCAGCGAAAAGCTTGGAATCGGAGGCGTGCCACTTCGTCAGAAACTCTCGCACCTCGCGACTGTCCTTGCTCGGACTCAGAACGTACATGTCCAACGTTCCGTGGCCGACCTTGTGATAGAGGTTTATCGGATTCGGATCTCTGTAGCACGGATGAGCGCGAAGATTTATCTGGCGCAGATTGACCATCATCTCCTGACCGATGTCCGTGAGATTTAGAATCAATGGGTCCAAATCCTTGTCGCCGTCCGGCGAATTCGAGTGTCTTCTTTCCTGTATTTCGAAGAAATTCACATAACTCTACGAATTCATTTCTCAAGGATTTCTCCATTTTTTTCGAGTCGAAGACCTCGCGCTTGCGGTAATAAGAAGAAAAGAAAGAATCATTACTCACGACCAAGTTGCAGAAAAAGTGTCCTATTTGGGGGTAAACGTGCATCTCGCGTTTCTTCTGTAGAACGCTCGACATGCCGCCGACGTTGCTGTTGTTTATTCTCGTAAGGAGAACGGCGTCGAGACGATCGAGATGCCTGGCGAAATCCCAGAAGCAAGCTTTCCTCGCGAAGCCACCGTCGACGAGCATGTTGAAGCCGTTGATGCCGAACAGCGCGGCGTCCCCTTGTCCGCCGGGGAAGACATACAGTGTCGGATGACTGAATCTTATGTTGCCAACAACGTCGGACGGCTCCATCAGTTGGTCCAACGTTTGGGCGAGCAGATATTGTCCAACGTAGTTTGTGAAACTGGCTATGGCGGGAACGCCCGCGGTGAGAACGTCATCGGGATTCAATCTTACGCGACAAGACCTGCGAGAAGCGAGAACGAAAAGCGCACAAATGTTACCTTTGAAACTCGCAAATGTTCAACGATACTCGAAAGACAAATAAAGAGGACGAATCGCCAACCTGGTGCAGGCCTCCTTTGAGAGACGGGAAGTCGACCAATCGCCCACACCCGCGCAATTTATATCTACGGTAACGCTGTTCTCGTAAGCTCGAAGAACCCTTTGCACCTCATGCTCGCTGAACGCATCGAGAAAGTCTGCAAGACTGAAGGTTCCATCCTGCGAAAACGCGGTAATCGATATTCGTCACAAATTTTCATATCAATGAGAAAACGCTGAAAAATAAAGGCTTCTTTTATTTGTTTGTGATATGTCTTTTTTTTTGTACTTCAGAGTGTCCGACGATGAGAGCAATTTACGAATTCATACATTTTTCAGATCGCCATGACATTCGAGACCTTTTTGGATCGCTTCGAAGTCACGCTACTGGTAACATGGATACGAATCGGCGATGTTCGTAATATTGTTCTGCGGATAGCAAAGTCGTACCTGCAGTATCCAGGAACCATTGCCACCGAATGTGTATCCAGCGTGAATGATGTGTCGGTGCTTCGTAAAGCTCGCGAGAAGATTTCTGATGCACTGAAGCAGTGTATTCGTTTGTGGATGTATCAGAACCTCGGTCACGAGATTTTCCGTTGCATATTGTATTAGACGTTCACCTGAAAAAAATACATCGCTCTTCGAGTGATTTGTCCAAATTGTCGGGAATTATTCGGATTTCCAAGATTATTCGACGGGATGGTTTTACCGTTTCGGGCTTCTTCGCCTTCTGGTGCCTGTGCTACTAGCGCTAGCAATTCCTTCTCCAAGTCCACGTGACAACTGTCCTTGTCCCACGAAAGAAAACCTGAAACAATCAATGGATTTCCGAAATTAGGCACTGTTGCGTCCAAGTAACATTAGAATTTGCCACTGTCCATGACCTTAGCAACTGCTAATCGAATACGGGATTGGTAATTTGGTTGTAATGTGGATTTTGTTGACTAAGAGTATTGGGTGTTTTAATAGATTTTTGGAGTCGTGAGGGATTGTTCAGTTTGAAGGTAAGAAAAGGTTTTGAAGTTTTCATTCTAAACTATTGTACTCAAAATGTGGGCGAGCTGCACACATTCCAGCTCGATCCGAAGAAGTTGAGATATTTACAAGAACTTCCGATTTTCTGCACAAAGTTTGGTCTTGTATTTTGGTGCCATATCTATATTTGTTCTTGCATAAGGGTAAGAAAGAGCAAGTTTCTTGTAGCTTATTGGTCCGACCTCGCTGTCTCCCACTTGCTATGCTTTCGACGTATTGGAAGGAATTGTTATCTGCAGACAATTGGCAATTGGCCATCAAGGCAATTGGCTCTATTGTGGAAACGCAAAGCCGATCGGGGTGTCGAATTAGTGCGATAAAAAAAGTTCGGGTCAATTTGTAAAAATTAATGAGCAACCACGAATGGTGGATCCATCCTCATTGGTGACTGTGAGTAGCCGCAAATATTTGATTCCGTTGAAATCGCCAATTCGACGTCTACTGAATCGTAGGAATGCCAGCTCGCTTGAAAGAACGACGGGAAGCAATTCGCATGAACCTGCCATTCATTTTCGTCGACGTCCGAACGTCAGAACTGTGGGAAATTGAAGGATTGCGTTACCGCACTTGCTGCGGTGACTCGATCGGAACATCGATTCTCGCGAGAATTCTTTGATCGATTTTTTTTTGGCAATTCACAAAAATAAGCTGCATTCTCAAAAGAGACGACGAAAATATCCAAAGCTCGGATCATTACGTTACTATTTTATTGGAAAAAAAAGCATGGCGTTTCGTTGTTCCGCAACGAACTATGCTTCGCGATACCGAGGACACGGATTTTCGTCTCGATGCAACGTGCAAATGAATTTAGAAGGAAATCGCGGCAAGATCACGAGATCCTGAGACGCGCAAGGGGAGCAAATAGTAGTTGTCGCATCGAGGGTGGATCGGACAGAGTGGGTCATAACCGCGCACGCTTTACTTCCTAAGAAGCACGGGTCTGGCTTCAGAAAGCGAGAGTGGCTCAGGGTTGGATGTGATGTAAGGTTAAGGTTAAGAAGGTGAGCTGTCTTGCCAATTTACTCTCTCCGATTGAGGAGCTTATGCAAAAGGTATAGAATATTCGACATTTGTAATTCCGAACATCCACTTCGAACTCGGCCGCTCTTGTTTGCTCAGCTTCTTGATTCGATTAGCTTCCCGAAGAACAATTCGACCGGACTTCAACGAAAGAGAAAACGCGAATTAGGGGGAGAGCGGGGCAAAATGGTATGAAATGGTCAAATAAAGTCCCCCGTATTATAGAATCAGGGCAAAATGGGACAAGAGAAAGTCCCATCGAAGTAGATTTTTTTGCTGTCCCATTTTGCCCCAATACCATTCTGCCCTGGTCCCATTGTGCGTGAATACCATTTTGCCCCGCTCTCCCCTAAGTGCGGTCAATCTCATTTGATTTTTCTCCCAAAACAAAAAAAGAATTATTCCATAATTCACTGAATATATTGTATTCAGTTATCTTTTTGCAGGCCTTCGATGCACCAAGTGCCGATTTTTTAATATCCGTTTAAAAAGGAACTAATATATAGAATTAAAGTTGCAATATCGTGAAAAGCGTTTATCTCGTCTTGCTTTCATTGTGTTCATTAATTTCGCGAGAGACGAAAATTCATTGGCCGAGACGTTTGTTCATTAGAGACCTTTCGAGGCGATAAAAGTGATCCTCCGGTTTAATGCACGTCATCCAGAGCGGTTGTCGCAGAATTGCTTAGGACAGCCGACGGGGTGACGTCACGGACGCCGCACCCCCGTCACGTGGTTCTTAGCCAGTCGGCAGGAATCGATCGGTGCACATCCTACTTCCAGCCCGACCCTCGCTCCCAAGAACCGCCACTCAGGTACCGAGCCTCTCGGCCAAGACTGAAATTGCATCCTTCAAGGGGTTTACCCTTACCCTTCCAGGAGGCTTCCGGTGGATGCGGATTATGTTTCTTACCCGGGCTGGCAATGCGTTATATTCGTACGTGTCTCAATGAGAAGCAACATTTTCCGAGTTCGAAATGGAGTGTAACCATTGAGTCGCGCGAGCCGCCTCTCTCGACTGTAGGATGAATAAAACCGATTCAATCCCGCCTGACTCCGATATAAATATTCCTTCCACTTCCGTTATCCGCGCATACGCCGAGTATTCATCAGTCTACCGAGCACGAAGCGGCTGAGAGTTACCGCATCGCATTGAGGGTGCAACGAAAAGGTTCATCATCCTGTCGCGGATCTCTCGTGCAATCGCAGCGATCCTCTTTCAATAATCGCAATGCACATTTCACGCGAGCTCATAAAAATTCGTCCGCATACCGACGCTGAAATTTGATCCTTTGTCGTCGAAATAAATATATGTATGATTGCGGAACTTGCTTTTTTTTATGGCGCTTTTAATGAAATTTTTTTTGCAACAAAAGGGTCGTTTCCTGCCGATCTCGGAACTCTCTTTTTCGCGTCTTCGATAAAGTCTAATTGGGTGCGAGGTCGCTTTGCAAGGCGATTACACAAAAAGCTGTTCGACGCGTCGGAAAAAAAGGTTGAGAGAAACGACGGAAACAAAATTATACTTAATTTACGACCGTATGAAAACTTTCTGGCAGAAATTCGCACCCTCGGCACGCGACTGTGGGTAGGGTTGAAATTAGAAATTGATTAAAACGTTAATGGAAAACGCGATGACAATGCATGGGGCTGTGATCATTCGACATCGATCCGAGTATTCATGGAAATAACGCTTTTAGCGGATTGACAATTTCTTCGTATTCATCTTTTACCCATTTGCGTCTCTGAACGAACGATAGGAGGGCAGAAGATGATTAATACATTGAAAATCGCATTTAAGGAATTTGACAATTTCAGTCAAAAGAGCGGGTTGTATTTTCAACATTCTAAGTAAACAATTATCGTATCTCTGATTTTGATCTATTGTTTGTTGGCATTTTTTCTAAATGTGATCTTTCAACGGTTTGGCACACTCTGAACACGTTTACATGAATAAATGTTTAAGAAATGTTCACGAAAATTAAGCTTCTTGAGGAAGCAAAATGTTAGTGAACAAATGGAACTGATTTGGCGGGGCCCGATTCGTCTCGTTCCGACCTGGATATTTTTTCACACGACCACAGAAAATCGAAATGGAGAATCAATGCCATGGACTTTTTTTATAAGATTGCTTTTGCCAATATAAAAAACGAAACGTCCCTTTCGAGACGAAATTGCCGAGACAAAACCGCGCAGAGATTCTGGTCCACACTCTGAACACGTTTACCTGAAAAACTAAAAAAAATGTTCACCAAAATAAAGCTTCTTGAAAAAGCAAAATGTTAGTGAACAAATGGAACTGATTTGGCGGGACCGATTCGTCTCATCCCGACCTGGATTTTTTTTTTCGCATGACCACAGAAAATCGAAATGGAGAATCGATGCCATGGACTTTTTTTATAAGATTGCTTTTGCCAACATAAAAAACGGAACGTCCCTTTCGAGACGAATTGCCGAGACAAAACCGCGCACAGATTCTGGTCCATATGGATAGTGCGCGAATTTTGTGCTCCGACCGGGGATCGAGAACGTTTTTTCAAGAGAACAATGCACGGTATTAATTGCTTTGTTTCCCTTTCAAAAGAATCATCGCCGTAGCCAGTTATATCCGTTCGAAACATCGCAGCGCGTACGATGCTGCACCATACACGCAGACATTCGACAACGTGCGTCGTTGAAATTGCGTCTAGGCGCAATGGCGCGATCAGATTCCGATATTGTACCAATTGTCGGGGCGTAATTTCAGCCGACAGTATCGACTTTCGGATAAGACACGCCACGTAACTCCCGAGTTGCAACTGCGGCACGAAAAAATCAAGCTTTACTTTCCTCTCGTCTCGTACACCGCGTAGGATTTCGTTGCATTGACCATCGATATTTTTATCCCCTGTCGACTTCCGCTAAAAAAAAGTTCTATCACCAGACGATACGTTGAACATTTAAAAAAAAAAATTGTTTATAACTTTTCGGCAAGATTGACTTTTTACTATATACTTTATTTATATTAAATAAATATATAATATTATATATTATATATTTATATAATATTATAAATTATATATATATAATATTATATATTATATATTTCTTTAATATATTTATATATTATTATATTCAATATATATTTATACCATATTTTTTTACTGCAATAAATAATCGGTTACAGACGACATTTTATAGTTTTATTTTTTCCGGATCATATTTGAAAATTTGTCGAGTTTGACAAAGCCACGAAGAAGCATTTCGCCACCGAAATTGCTTGCTCAGGCGCCGACTATCGACAGCCTCGGATCAGAATTCATTTCTATCCAGGTAGAGCGTTGTTGATAAAAAAAAAATTCAAGTAGCCAGTCTCGGGACACCGGCGCGTCTCTCGACAATGGGCGTCGGTTTTGTCGTCTAGTGCAGTCTGGGCTGTTCGGTTCATATTTTAGGCGCTGCGCGTAGCTCGGAGGTATTTTGTCTGGTGTGTGTACAGCAAAGGCGCGCGAGACGACGGCGATGTAGACCAGGCTTGAATACAACTCCCGGCTACGTTGTACATACACACAATGGGCAAAGCTTACACCGCTCGGCGCATGTTCTCGCGTAGAATACGCCGAGTACACAGAGCGCGCTTCCATTGTTATCGGTTCTGTGGCTCGCGATAGTTACTACTACAAACAGCGTTCGGTCCTCGCTTTCTACAAGCCCGCGCGTAACGCAATTCTCGGACAGATTCTCCACTCATACCGACTCGCCCGAATCACCCGTGACGCAGCTTCATCGAACAATTTTCAAGCCCGAGAAAATTCCTACTCAAAAGAACACAATAATCCAATTTCGCAAAAAAAAAAAGTGTATAAATATTGATAAAACGATATGATTATAAAAAAATGATGTCATTACGTGCTAATTCAAATCAGACCAGCGAGTGCATCTTCCGTGTCTATTCGAAACACTCTTGACCTATTTTCAATTAATCCCCGCCGGCTAAGTCAACTAACAAAGCCACCCACTCGAATGAAATATCGCATCCACTCTTTTATCGATCAGTCTCAAACTCTCGGATAAACGGCTTCGAGAATCCCTTATGTCGAATTCAATTATCTTTTTTATTCTGCAAAATTCTCGAGAACGCAATGAACTCGGCCGTGTTGTCATGAGAGTAACGACGAGTTCTCCGGACTCTGGTGACGAAAGAAAGATTAAACTTTCGTATGGAATATTTTTCGACCTTGGCGCTTGCGAAACTTATTCGTGCATGTATCGAGAGTGTGAGAAAAAGAAAGCGTTTTGGAATGTCATAGGTGAGGATATTGTTTGGCGGATGGTGTCATAAGAACTATGGCCATCTTGAAGCACTTAAATCGGCGCACCGGAAAGCAGCAAAGCTGCTGCCGCTGCTCTGGCCCTCTGTGCGTTGAATTGATCGGAAGCCCTGAGGGTGATACAAGAGAAGCCGTGCCGCGAGTCGCGCCTCTTAATGCTCACCGAAAGCCCCCGCACCGTTCTCTGTTTCTGATATCCGAGACACAATGATGACCTACGTTCTATCGTTCCGGTGTCCCAATAGCCGCGTACATTTTAATCGATCTCGACCGAACGCCAGCTCTGCATGCGTGTGTTTTTCGTTTTTTTTTTTTTTTTTTATCGTTTCGCGCGTCCGAGTCGGGAGGGAATGAAAATACGTGAAGTTCCGTCGCGTCCTCGCATGGGATGCCGGATAAGCGCGCGATCCATAAGGCTAAGTATACACCCGAAAGCGTCGTGCGCTTTTGGTGGCATACCATCTTACGCTTTGCCGCGAATCCTCTCGACTAACTCCTCGCACCCCATGCCCGCTTGCTCGGCTTGTGCGATACTTTTTTTTTTCATCGCGCGGACGAAGAGAATGCTGGGTTTGGCCCAACTATATTTAGACACGATCTTGCGTGTCTCCTAAATTGGCGTACGCGGTACTGTACGTGATCACAAGTAGATATCCCTCGATAAAAGCCTCTCGAAAAAGAATATCGTTGTATCCAATTATTGCTTTTTAATCGCATTCCGGCAGAGAAATCGACAAAACGATTTTTAGCTAACTAACAAATTTTGGAAAAATTTATACCCATTAAGAAAAATGAATAAATTATTTTCATTATAAAAAGTTAGGTTGCCGGGTAATTTGTTGACCAAGTTTTTTTTTTCATCAATTTGTTGATAACTTTTTTTTTAATTATTGTTACGCGAAATTAATCTTCCGAAGACCTTTTGTGTACTTGATTTTTTTCTGATTTCTATCCCAGTGAGAAACGCTCGAAATTTTTTGTGAATTCTCGTTGAATCTCACATTTCCTCGAACTGTAACGCTCGGAGTACCTTAAGGATCGCTGTTTGGTAGAAAAACTGTTCTACATGACACGGCGCATGTATCAAGTTTTCTCAGAGGCGTTTGAGCGACGCGCGCGAAGTTATCGGAGTCTTTTGTCTCGCAATAAGGTCAAAAAGTTTGCTAGAAAAATGCTGATGCATCTCCTTCAACTCCGCCACGTAACCGCATTGCGAACGATCGATTGGCCAGCGCGACTCTCCATCCCACTGAATTGGAACATTACCCGGGAATATCGTCGACACGACTGAGCGACGGAGGGTTTCGCATATCACAATTGCGATAATCCATCCACAGTTACGGTTTAACGAATTTGAGAAACCACGAATTACATATATACAATAAACTTATTCTATAATTATTAGTATATTTTTTATTTATTTTCTTTATATGTTTCATAAAATCGAGAAATTATATTAATTATGTTTATGAAAATATTATTGTCCAGACCGTTGATCTTTTAAAAATGTTATGACATTGAAAACGATGGTCTTTTGACAGAAGATTTCGAGTTTTTCTTAAGCCAACCGACCGAAAAAATAAAATTCCAATATTAAAAAAGCTATCAATATCGTCCAACGTGATGATTATATTTCGAACGAACCCTCTGTCGAGGAAGTGAGTCAGAGAAATCTATTTTCGATAGGCGAGACACGCGAAAGAAATATGCGATCCGTTTAGTCGATAAAGATGCAAATCCAATGCAAGCTCCTAACTCCTTTCGATTTCGCATTTTTCGCCTTGAGAGACAAGCCACTTCCGCAATGCATAACAACGATACGATTTCCGAGCCGCATCACCTGTGGCTCGGGATACGTTATTCGGATTTCGACCTCGAACTTGCGGTGTCGAGTGCTCACTCGAGTTCCAGCTGCGCATGCATAAGCCTCCATTGGCAACATTGCTTCAACGAGCCAGCTGGGGTTTCTCTAGTGTTGTGTACTACGAGTTCTTTTTTTTTTCCTCACCTATCTTCGAGCTGCACGGAGTCGCGAGATTCTAAAGCTGTCGAAAGTCCACTATTTCGATGCCGGAGTACCCGCTTCCCTCGTGGACGAATATCTATTTATATCAGACAGGGATGCGCAACGTCGGATTTCGCGTTCACGGTACAAGTTCGAATTTCCTGTAAATCGGAATATTTCCGCCGGTTTTGCAATATTTTATTCGGAATCTCGAAGTTGATGATTGAAAAACGCGTTAAGAAAAGTAGACCCCAAGAAACGATGTGTGTAATACCGAGGGCTTCGCCGCGTGTCGAACAGCTGATGCGAACGACGGGCCCGTAAGATGAAAGTTGGCGAGCTCTACGCGAAGGTACCGATAGTACCGGGGGCGCTCGTCACCCGTTCAGTCCGCGACCGGGGCGCCAAGAGGGCCCGTGTTTACGCGTGCTTATGCGGAACCTTGCATCGACACCGGTGGATGCGACGTGCTCGGCTTCTCGGTGATCACCCAAGTCGAGCGGTATCGCTCGCGGTAGTACTTGGATGGGTGACCGCCTCGCCGTGCACTAACTGGCTCATCAAACCAGCGAGCGGGAGGTCGGAAGACCGAGGATTAGAGCTCGTTGAATTGATCAAGTATGGATATCAATTCTCAGTCGGAATGGGCGACTGCGGTTTCAGCGGGCCGCGTTCGCGGACGCGCATCTACGGGTGAAAAGGTATGCAAAAAGTCAAAATTCAGGAACATGGCTAGATGGCACATTAGCCAAGCCAGGCCACTAAGGAAACTAAAAAAAAATGCGGATACTTTTTTTTTCTTTTACGATTAATCATGGTGAAACGACTTTTTATCCATAAAAACTCGAGTTTGTCGATGAAAGGGTAATCGGAACCGTGAATTGCTATTAGAAAAATCAAAGTTGTTTCAACAAAAGCATATGTATTTATTCGCCGTTGACTTGGGAGGGTTTACGATATCGATTATGGTGGAAAACATTTGCCACAGAGCCCATTCGTCGTCGCTCGTGAGAACGATAGTCGTGAACTTCTCGTGGGCAACGTTGAGGTCAGGTTCAAGAACGGAATAGAGCGGTGAGACGATTCGGCGAGGACAGCTCGTAGAGCGAAAGAAAGGGAGAGTGCGTGTGTACGCCGAGAGGGACGGCCGAATACCAGCGATAAATTTAGCCTCGCTATATTCGGAATACGCCGCGTCACGTGATCACTCGGCGGATCCTCCTTTCTACCAAACGAGGTAAGTTTCGTCACTTTCGCAAAATTATCGCGAGTCGCGCATTTGACAAAAGAGCGCGGCCGAGTTGCGCGCGATTCATAAGAAATGACGCTTTGATGAAATAACGATTGAAAAAAGTTATCGATGATCTAATTTCATTCGGTAAAAAATACGATCAGCTCGAAACTTTGGGATCTCTCTCGAGAATTACGATATTATTGGTTTTTTTTTTTTTTTTTTTTTTTTTTCGCCGCGGAACAACGAACCTACGTGCGGCCTCGTGTAGAGCGGACTGTCCGAGTTGGCCACCCCGCGCTACCGGCCCCACTGTCACGTCCTCAATTGTGATTCATGCCGATAAGTATTCCTTCCTATACGAGCTCACGTACAAGCGAGAGCGCACATAGGAAGTCGCTTCGTTCGAGCTCTGTCGGCCAAACGGACATTATCCATTCCTAAATGGCATTCCGAGTTTTTATTTTTCTTACTATTATCATTATTCTCGTTTTTTTCAACGCTGCGTTATAACATCGGAACGCGCGAATTTAATATTGAAAATGTTGTTGAATTTTTTTTTTTTTTTTTTTTCGCAAAATTGTATTTTTCTTGCGACACATCGGCTCATGTTTGGAACGAGCTTTTGATCGTTGTGGCCGTGTTTACAAAAGCTTATCGTCGCATTCGAGGCTGGCCCTGTACCGAAATATTTTCATAAGCCCAGCGTGAGCCCGTGTAATCCAGCGTGTACATAATTTACTCGCCGCAATTCGAGCCCGCGCGATATTTCGTTCGGAATCGAGGATGTGGGGAACGACGAGTCGGCACGCGTTGCGAGCGGAACGAGCGAAATGCGTCTTTGCTCGCGTGAGCAAGGGTCGAGGAGTAGGGCGGTGAAAAAAATATAAGTCGTCATTATATTTAAGGATTCGAGGGGAAGCGCCGCTGTGTCTAAATAATGTACCGGCATTAACTACACACACCGGAGCTTATCGAGCCGTTATGGGGCGTTCGAGCGCACTCCGACGGAGGGCGAAGCCGCGTACGGTACCAGAAATAAAGCCATAAATGAATTAAGGTCTCCGTCCACCTTGCTTGTCATCGTCTAATACCCGAATGATGAATCACGCGAGTGCCGTCCGTCTCGCACGGCGTGTACGAGCGTAGCGTCGCACGCACTCTTATTTAGTCGCGCGCACGCGAGCCTCGCGGTCACGCGAATACGCATAGGCGACGACCGCCCCTTCGTCCTCCGCGCGAAACTATTCAGCCGCGAATTTCGCGTTTGCTGCGGGCCGAGTCTCAAATAGTTCTCGTTCGCCGGAAATGCCCGATAGCCGCTCGCGCAGGGGTAGACATATGGGTTCTGCGAACTCGCGTACTTCGAGTAGACACTGCCTATGCGGGGCGGCATCCAAAGTGCACGAGTTCTATGAACTTCTCCGTACGTCGAGGAAAGGACACCGCGCCCGGTGAAGCACTGAAATTTCACGGTAAAGCCGAGTAGGTTCGCGGCAACTTTTGATTTTGCCGCCAGACTCGTCTCTTGTAGGGCGAATTTGTCGATGCGAACAAAAAGGACTCGTCGATCGTAAATCGCTCGCAAAATTTATTATTTTTTTATTTATTTTTTATTTATAACAAAATTTTAATTTCCATAAAATTTTCGAGAGACAAAAATGTTTACTGTCGTTTTATCGAAACAAAGAGATACAAAATAAAAAGAAACGGACCGGTAGCGGCTAATTTTTCAATCTATTCGCCACGTTACGAAGCAACAATCCATTTCATTGTATTAACAAAAGACCGGACATCGATGAATCTGCCGACCGTACGCACGAATCGATTAAACGAATCGGGGATTAATCGCGCGATAGATACGTGATCGTTGTTAACACCGTTAAATCGAAATACCGCATTCGCGCGAAATTCGCACATCGAATTATCAGCTTAATTCTGTATATTTCGTAAATTTGCAATTCTAACGACGCGGCCCTTCGGCGACGATACAAACATACGCGACAACGGGGCCGTGCAGAGTTTCCCGGCTGTTTGCACACGCGGAAGCATCAAATATTGACGACATTGGCGAATTAATTATTCGCTGCCACGAATCGATATTGCATAACTGAACAACAAGTAAATGTTCCAATTGCACGCGAATTTATTGTTAATCTTGTTGACAACACATCAATAATTTAAAATCATTATTATAATGCCGGAGTAGTAAAATAGAAAAAAATAAATTCTTATCAATAACTCGATAATGTTAAATTCGCCGAGTTAAATTTTCGAATATTGGGAAACAACATCGAGAAAAATGGCCCCCGCGACGCGTTCGGTCACGATTTCAGGGCCCTTATTTGCGAAAGTTTCAATTACTTCAACAGATATTTTTACAGAAAATGTTTAGTTGTGTGTAAATATGGACTTATATCAATAAATATATTAATTATTTAAAATATTAATAAAAGAATAAATAAATAAATATTCAACAAAATTTTTTAATAAAATAATACGGTATGGCAACTGGGATAAAGTTTAAAAAAATCCACCAGATGTCACGTTGCTAAATGCGATTTCCCAATATCGGAGTGAGAGAGTCCGAATGAAAATCAATGACAAAGTCACGCCGCAAGGTCAACCGGCCGAACGTTGTAGAAGTCCGTCTCCATCTGTTTCCAGACCGAGAATGCGATGATCCTTCCATTGTTTTTATCGCGGTTGCGCCGCATGTGAAAGTGACAGTACAATTTCCAACAGTGTTGCGTACGAATAGAAGCGACAGAACAAGGGAGCTAGATATCGCGTACGGATATGACGCACCGCCGGAGTCTCTCGTTTGAGGGAAAGTTCCATATGGCGTATGGGGAGGTTCGAGCCCACGCCTCACTGCTCGATACACGAGCCGACGACAAACTTTAATGCGTATACGCGTATCGATATTGCCTCGGATACATAAATAAAGGCAACTTTTCAAAAGTCGGATCTCCGGGTAATTTGTTGAACAGTTTGTTTTTTCGTCAATTTGTTAATAACATTTCGGTATTATTATCATGGAAAATCAAACAAAAATTATTGGTTAAATAATATAATGCGCGAAAGAAAGCGCATTTCTTCTTTACTGCCTTCGTTACGGAGTTACCGAAGTTCTCGCGGATGTCATCAAAGTCTGTAAGCGAGTTCTGTCCGACGGCCCGCGAAGTTGTTTTAATAACCTTCGCCGCTTCGTCAACTTCCGGACTTTGGCCCCAAGACCCAATCAAACTTGAAGCGACACCATCGCGAGGAATCGCAGACTCTGCGTCTAATCCATGAATCGCTCGTTGTATGATTGGGAAAAAATTTTCAAGAGAAAATGAAATAGCGCAGTATCAAAAACAGTAAACAACTTTTTGCGGGCATACTGACATGTGCTGTTTAAAAAAGAGTCCCGACGTATGCTGACATTGCCATAGCCTACGACGAGAGTCTTCTTTGAGCTGTAAATGGTATGGCTAAAAAAGTTATCTCCAGTTTTTGATACCGATTGATCCCGGGAAGGGTGAAGGGCGTGATTGCAGCTCTCCTTAAAAATGAGAAGAAAAAACTCGTAACAAGCCAAACGAAATGCGGAAATCAAAGAATCTTGAAGATTCTTTTGTAACGCATTCGCGTCATCCATGTGAATGCGGTTGGAAGTGCATTCCCGGCGATTCGCACATGTCGTGACTCTAATGACAGCCATGAGTGCCCTCGAGAGAGGCCCGGCCTATAATCGAGGTGAAGAGCACCATTCTCACCTCCGACCTTGAAGCTCGATCTCGCCAGAGATGGGACTTCGCGAATGAACCCCGCTTGCGAACGACCATCGTAGCTCCGTGATTAAAATTCTTGGAGATACAGATGTGTTGCGCACACGCTGCTTCATCGACGAAAGAGAAAAAGAAATGGGCCTCGCGAGAGTCGAGAAAAAAGCGTGGATTTTCGGCGATAACCGTGACGAGAGGACCAAGGTCAAGAAGCCGAGTCGATCGTATTCGAGGCGCGTGACGCGCCATCGAAGAGCCGTTCGCCTACATCGCGATAAATCTCTCGTCGGGAAGCTCTCGTTCCCGCGATAGGTCGCAGATACGCGTAGATACGTGGCACGCGTGACGCGTATGTGTGAGCGAGGGTGACGAAACGACGTCGTTATTTCGGCTCAGCGACGGCTTTCCCGCTGGCCGAGTAGATGGGTTATTGATCGAAGTTCTGGGACTGCGGGGATGTGGCTGTAGGCAGGTACCACCGTGCGCATGCCGCATCTAGCTACGTCTACTACGTCTCTCCCTCGCCTCTCCGTCGTCGCCTCCACCTCGTCACTCTCTATTTTCTTTCCGTCTTTCTTTCCGCAACTCTCGTCGTCAACTCGTCGTCATTCTCCTCTTCATACTTCGCTTTTTCTTCCATCGTCTCGCTTTGCACATTATTGGCCCGAGGGGCAATTTGCTCTGGCCACGAAACTCGTCCGGATATCCCACCCCCCGACCCATACCCCCTCGGCATCAATAGGAAACCCACGAAGAGCCGAGCTTCAACCTACATTGTGAGCTCGGCGCTGTCTCGTAAGAATCTCGAACGAGCGTTATGGTAATCGATGAAATCATTTGGCCGCGGGCCGGTGATGCTTCGTGTATTGCCGATTAAACATCATATTCTTCCACGTCAATTTTCCTTTTCGCTTCCTCGGTTTGATCGCGGTAAAGCACTTTTTTTGGCACACGTTGCCTGATTATTTTACGAGCTTTTTTTTCATGCGGTTCCTCACACGTACTTTTTTGTACTGAATACGATTCCGTGATTATATTTTATCTGGAGATAACGGCGTCGTGATTAATGAAATTTCAAAAAATCTTCATTGTGCTCATCACCCATTAGGAATTTGAAGCGTGCGCTCGTGTGTACGGCTTTGTCAGCGCCACAAGTGAAAGAATTAGAGGGAAGAAAGAGAAAAAGAGTATTTTAAACGTATGCAATCTGCATACTGCAAGATTCTCAAACGAACGCTGAAGCATCTACTCGCCGCTCGTTCCGTGTGCTAATTAACGTTTTCTGTACGGTTGAAATGATTTTACGGACGAGAGGTCGGCGAGACCGCTTCATGTTAACGCGGAAACTCACTCGAAGCATTATTATATGATTCCGCGAGCGAATAACGCGAATCAACGAAAAAATACCAGCTACTACGTCGATGAATGCAATTTCAACGATTTACGTTTTTCCATACCAAGTTTCGATCGAGACAAAATTAACGGGTATCCGATCGATATCTTTTATTCGATAGAAGATATTTTTACGAGTCACCAAAGCGACAGAAAATCTGAAAAAATTCATACGTTGTAAGAAAAATCAACGAATCATTTTCATCGGAAAAAAAAGTTAGGTTGTCGGGGAGTTTGTTGAACAAGTTTTTTTTTATCAATTTGTTGATAACTTTTTGGAATTATTGTTACGCAAAAGCAATCTTTCGTGCACTTTTCTTGTGCTCGATTTGTTTCGAGATTTTAATTTCATTGGGAAACGTGCGACATTTTCTCTGAATTACCTCGCGCTACCTTAAAGCCGGTCGAAGGCGGTCTCCGATCATCGCCGGATAGACCATCGACGTTTCGAGTACTGTTGCACACAAGCAAATACGCTTCGCGGGCATGTATGTGCTCGGAACATACGGAATTCTCGTTGGTACACGCGCGCACAGAGTCCATCCGCGTTCCGGTAGGATAGGCTATAAAGCCGGATCGTCGGTATATACGCAAAGTACATAGACACGACTTACATATGCGGACTAGTTGCATTGAAGCGTGTGTAGTCACGAATGGGTATAGTTGCAATATACTATTTCATGGCGATGACCTGCGGCACATTTTGGCAGCATATTGAAATCTTCCAGTTAACGTTCACCTCGCAGACATCCTTCGATGTTTCGATAGTAGGAATTTTTGTTTATACCGAATGTTAAGGAGCCCTTGTTTGGTCAAATTTTTACCAAAATCTATGAACTCGATCAGTTTTACGCTATTCTGAATTTTTTAAAAAATGTCTAAACGCGCTTTAACCGCAATGTTTTTTGAGATATCGGGCTCAAATTTGGTGTAAAGTTGAATGAACCAATGACCGGTCCCGATTTTGGGCAAAATTTATGCAGTCGTTCAGTTGTTGTGCCATGTTGAATTTTTTCAAAAATTTCTGGACGCGCTTTAATCGCTATATTTTTTTAAATATCGGGCTCAAATTCGATACAAAGTCGAAGTATTATAATTTAATATCGTATGGCGCAATCGACGTTGCTTCGTAACGCGGCGCGCGGGGCAACAACGAAAAGGAACATTACAAGTCGAACGCATAGCTAGCATACATCCGGGATAGCGGCCCCGCGCTGAGTACAATATTTTACGCCTCACGAATATTAAGTGTCCGTGTAGTCTAGCGTTCTGACGTCGGCGAAGTATACGAAAAAAAAAAAAAAAAAAAATGTGTCTGTCCGCGCGATACACCAAACGCGCTTCCGTTGAAAATTTCAACCGATCACCGTTGGAAATCTTCATTTTCTAGCAATTATCGAATAACTCTCGATATATCTTCGGCGAGAGCGCGAGGAGGGCAATGATCGTTTAGCTGCATCGATAGCCGCTCCAGCGAATCGTTCAGTTTCCGCGACGTCGCAGATTTCGTCATTGGAACGTGAATTAAAAAAAAAACATCATCGATTGGCCCGCAACGGCGACAAAAAACTCGATCGTGCAATGTTGCATGCCGCTTCGAATTCGTCACGGTTCATTCGCTATCCTCCAATGTATTTCTCTTTTCGCTCATAAAAATACACCTATAAATACTCCTTTTATAGGATTCAAGATTTGCGGGAACGTCGCGAGAATCGAGTTACGAAAATTCGAGTCAACGTGACCCAGTTTTTCCCGCTTGCTCGGCGGGGGCTGCGAAAATATATTCCGCAAACAACGGAGAAGGCTCGCTCTCTGCTGTGCATCGGTAAATATGAATGCCGATGTTGAGTGAAAAAAATCCATTTTATTATCCCCGGTCAGAATATTCCGCGCCCGAGTTTGCTTTCGCAGCGCGCGGGTTTCTCGCTTTTTTTTTTTCAAATTCAACTTCACACGCTTCTTCCGAAAGCCCGCTTCTGGCGGAATAAATTCTCGGAGTGTTCTCATGAGCTCTCTTTCAACTTCTTTGTTCTATCGCTCCTTTCTCTCCGAGCAATTTCGTCGGCAAACATTCTTGTCATCAAATCGAGGGCCGTCGCGATGAGAAATCTTTGAGCATGCAATTTCTTTCATGAAAAATATTCGTTCATTTTACCGAGCACGCATACATTTTTTCAGAATTTCATCAATTTTTTTAAGTACATTTTCGCCTTTCATTTTGTCGAAGAGAAACGCAATTTCAAAAAATTAGACGAAATTGGGAATAAATTCATACAAATGCGGAAAAATTAACGAATCATGCGTTTCGAGGAAAATCGGGAAGAAATCGTTACCGACCGAGGCTGTGCCACATCGCCTTAACGAGACGCGCGAGTACTTTGACAAAATGCCTCGATTAGCCTAGCGCAAAATGGAAAAAAGTGAAAGTTTCGTTTCCCCTCGAGTTTTCGATGCGACAATCTATAAATATAGAGGCGGAGGAAGGCAGAAGACTCGTAGCAACCCTTTCTGCGGTGACGTATGCCCCGTTCTGTCGTTCACCAAGCCGCAAAACGGCTTTAATGCGAATATACGGATCGGCCCGAGGCGGTCGGACCTCGCAAGGGAAGAACCGCGGCGGGGACTTAGTTGTCCTTTTCTCGTGGCTTTGTAGTATGCAACAAATAGAGCAGCGAATCTTCGCCCTCGGAACTCTCAGTTCTATCCGAGCACCGCTAAATTTACGCGAGACGGGAGACGAGACGAGCCCGAATAAACGCGAACGAGTCGCGCGCGACTTCGCCCAAGAGCAATGTCACGAGCGGAAAACAAAATAAAAAGCGAGAACCAAAAAAAAGCTCCGCACGCACACCGTGCCCTTCTAAAAACAACCGTGAGCTCTCGCCGCGACTATTTCGACCCTTTTGACGCTGCGGAATCGCGTAGAAAAACAAAAAAAATCCACTATGAAATCCCCAATTTACTCAAATTGACGAATCGTTTGTTATCTTCGAATTCTCTTCTAAAAAAGTAGCTGAGAGATTGTCTTCGGGTTTACCGCGAAAAAATACATGGAAATACGTAGGTAGATTTTTTAAAACATTTTTCAATGCCAAAAAAAATTGCAAGGCAAGGCATTGCCCTTTGAGATGCTTGCCCATTTTTCATCGCACTCGAGCGGGTCGAAAAAACGGATTTAAACGCCGGCGAATAATCTTGTCTTGTTTCATTTTCGCCGGACAAAATTCTCATTTGGAATTTCTCGATATTTCAAGGCCGCGATATGGAGCTGAGATCTCGAATTTTGCAGAAATTATAAATGAAATTTTCCGAGCAATATAATTTTCATAAACCGCATCGATCGGTCCGTCGAAAGGCCAATGGCCCGGGGGCAGCGGAGAAGAAAAAGAACATTGCGAATGCATGTCTAAAGTGAAAATCAGTACAGTGGATTATTGATTAATGCGAGGGTGCGAGACGCGCACGTGGAGATCGAGGAGAGTAAAGGCGTTGTTAACGCCGTCGACATTAGATGCCCCCGCGGCAGCGGTGTGTGTGTGTGTGCAAGCTAAAAGCTACAATGGCGCATTGCGGAACGACCGAACGATATCTCAACACGCTCGCAAAAACCGTGTGCGATATGGATTCTTTTATTTTAATACGAGAACCGTTGCGCCGGACGCAATATCTGGAATTTTGCCATTCGATTGTCCGTCGGGCGAGCGTTACGAATGAGCCAAGACGATAAACACTTTGGCGAAAGATTGACGCGGATCATTTATCACTCTTCGAGAAATCGATGGGTTTCGGCCTTGTTTTTTCATTAGAATACTTCACTCGAAACCAACGATTTCAAGATAGACGGAGCTTGAACGAATCCGGGGAAGGGAAGCAACGAAAGCGCAAAAGTAAGGGCTGAAAAGATTCGACCTAGCCCGGTGGTCAGTAACTTTATAGGTCTGTTTTTTCTCCGCATCGCAAAATCATAGCCTCGGTATGATTTTTTACGAGACATAGAAACGTATAATAGTAAGAAAAATGAAAAGAAAAATGTGACGGAGTATCCCGAGATTCTAATAACGCACGTATCGAGTCGAATGAGTCATTGATTTTTTTCACCATAACGTCGGGGAGACTTTGTCCGCTTGGTAACAGGCGGGATCGACTAACAATGGACAGTTATATCGGATATGCCTGTGACGACTGGCACGAATGTACCGAGCGGCAAGACCGTTATATCCGGATATGTATGCACGAGGCATGTCACGTGGAACCGGTCCAGACGTTAGAGGCAAAATCGGCATATCCTCACCTCTGTTACGACTTTCTTCGAAATCGGAAGTCTCAGAACGACGATTTCATTGACGAAAGAATATCGAACCGATATTCGGGGTATTAGATCAGTATTTCGAGTAATCAAAGCCGATTTGGCCAATCGGCCGATTTTTCGACGATTTTTTCGTGAATTTCCAATCGTTTGCCAAAGCAATTCGTTCGGTATAAAATATATATTTGAGAAATGCATCCCAGACATATCGTCGAAATCGGTCCAGACGTTAGAGGCAAAATCGGCATCTCACTTTGGTTACAACTTTCTTCGAAATCGGAAGTTTCAGAACGACTTCATCGACGAACGAATATCGAACCGATATTCGGGTTATCGGATCGGTACTCCGAGTAATCAGAGCCGATTTGGTCGATCGACCGGTTTTTCGACGATTTTTTCGTGAATTTCCAATCATTTACCAAAGCAATTGGTTCGGTATAAAATATTCATCTGAGAGATGCACATATTTCAGATATACAGGCTTTATATGCAAAAAAAAATGAGATATTATTGTATCCTGCAAAAAAAATGCTATACTGCGTACAATACAGACTTGTTACGATTCGAAAGCCAGGGTAGGCAATTGAAAAAAAGGCCATTGACGTTACGAGGATAATCCGGTCGAATCGAGTTGATGTATCGGTTGATATTAAAATTAATGCCATCAAGATTGATCCTCGTTCGCCGGAGCCGCGTGATTAATCGCCCGATCGTTATAATAAGTAAACCCAAAAAGCGAATAGCGGATAATCTTCCCCGATTGACCCGATCCGATTTGGTTAACGAGCGTGGCCGAACGACCTTTCAGTTTTCGTTTTTCCGGAATTTTTTATTTTCTCGCCCGCAAAAGCCCTTAAATTTGTCGCGCAGCGACAATTCGATACTACTCGGAAGCAATTGCGAGCGCGGACCAATGCGAACGTTACATTTTCGATGCTCTGGACGAGATGTGAAGAATAAATTATTCTTTCGAGCCCGTTATTGCATCCTGTAACGATTTCCCGTTCGCTTTCGCCGAAACAAAAAGGCTCGCTTAATTTAGCTTTTGGTGAAAAAAATAAAAATAAAAATAAAGGCGATTTTCGAGCGATGCGCTCGCGCTGGCGACGTCGAAGCTTACCTTTGGCGAGTCGATTGAGGATGAGGTCCCTGTGTTGTGCGGTATGGGGTTCCGGAAGCACGACAAGAAGATAACATCCGCTGAGGGGCGAAGGTGGCGGATGCTGCGGGTGTTGAGATCCCGGTGGCATCGAAATGCCCGTCGAAGGTGTAACCGGGGTCGCGTTATCGTCGACGGACGTCGTCGACGTCCCTCCTCCTCCCCCTCCATCGCCGGTCGGATCCATTGTACTCATGCCTATCCGACAGAATGTAACAAAATTTATCTAGCCAACCTAAAATAGCTCAATCACAGTAAAAATTTTCGTTTACGCTTTCGACTTTTTTGCTACACAATGAAAAAAAAATCCACAAATATCATTCTCATAAGATCAAAAAAATATTTTTTAAAAATGTGTCCAATGTGTGTGTTTTCATTCGTATTGAATACTATTTCGTTGAAGAACGAATTTCTTCATTGTTCTCATTCCGTTTCGCGAAAAGTGATCATGGCGGCGGCCATTTTGGATGAAATTGGTGGATCACCGGGAATTATTGTTTTCGCGTAAAAACTCTTTCAATTACCCGTTTTGTCAAAGTTTCAATTAAATTCGACGTTCAACCGAACGCGAAGAGACTTCGCCCCGGTAAGTTTTCGCCGTTTCTCACGATTTCCGTGGTAAGCTCGAACTCTGCGCTGGTTTGTTCGCTCGCTCGTTGTTTTACATCGTCGCGATTACGATAGTTCGAAACAATGCCGCGAAAAAGTTTTTGGTCGACGAAAAGGACCGAGGCGAGGGTTGCGGCGCGCCGTTGTCAGGTTAGCAGTCTGACCGCTAACCGCACGCTGGCCGACCGCCCGTCCAGCCGGACGGTCACCACCAGCGGCGTCCGACGACGCAATGCCGTTTTCACTCGTCACCCGTATTTTCTCGTGTTAGCCAACGCGCGTCTTTTCAATTAAAACCGTCGCTCAAACGAAAGCTCGTCAGTCCATTCAACGCAACCGTAACGCGATCCTGACGATCGTTTACGCAAAAACAATCTTCCCGAGAGAAAGCCAATATTATCTTTCCGACATTAGTATTGAATTTCGAATTCAATATCCGAGATGACGATTCTTTCAATCCCTCGCACTCTTCCTTCCTTTCTTTCATATCGATTTCGCCAGCCGGTTTTTCTTACTATTTTTTTTCCATCTCATATCCAATATTAATTTCATTCGAATTCATTGTCATCGACATTCGAACGGAATAAAAGACTTCTCTATGAAAGGCGAATCGAAACGTTTGAAATAAAAAGTTCTACAATGTTTTATCCCGATTGGCGATTACGGCGAACAATTTTTAATTGGTTGCAAAAAATCGTTTATGTCGAAGACTTTTTTCTAAAATCACCGAAATGAAATTTCAAAGGGTATAGAATTTCTTTTAATTGCCCAGTACTAACCGGCGAAGGTTTTTCAATCGAATTTTCTCAAGTGGATTATTTCAATCGACTCTGGCCCGATGAAAGTGAAGACCGGCTATCGCGGTCCACGGTGCAGCGACAAATGCGCGAATGCAACTGGACGGACACCTTCGCAAACGGAAACTCCTCGAGTGACCGGCTTTCAGGGAAGGAATATCGCGTTTCGGTGACGCAATACCTTACTATCCGAGTCTCCGAGGAGCGCGCAGGTGATCGGGAGGGAGTCCCGACGTTCGCGAGAGGTTCAATCGACACTGTCGTAGAATTGCGTCGCGAATAAATTCGCCCACTCGATATTGCCCCGAGCGATTATCGAGATGGAAAAAGAAGAAAAAAATAGTAGTACAAAAATCGAAACAAACAAAAAGAAGCAGTAATTTTATGGTCTTATCGCGTCGCGGGTCAATGAGTAATGCACAACCCGGCGAGGTCGCATTGCGCAGAATCGTCGTTGGGCAACGGTCCTGGTGCGCGTGCAGGAGCGACGAGTTATCAGAATTCGTATCGCGATTGCGCAGGATTCGGCTCCGCCAGCGACTAGCGCAGGTACGAGTAGGCAACTATAGATCATTGATCCATCTTCTTTTTCGAAGCTGAATTTCAAAATTAGTATATGCAGACGCGAGACGTATGACCGTATTTGCACGCTTTACAATCGTTTTATGCGGCGCGATGACGATCGATTTTCGTGTAAAGAAAGGCTCGATTAAGGTTAGCGCGCGTGCGGAACGAGCCGGCGAAGAGAGTCGTCCGCATGACCCGAGCCGAATGGCGCATAGAGGAGCCGCGATAACCGGCTCACGCAGGAGGTCGCGACGAAAGCCTCGCCGCCTCGTCCTCGCGAAAGAGCCACCCCCTTCCCTCTCGCCCCCCCGAAGGCTCTTCAACGATGATCCACCGTAGACTGAATTTTATCCGGTCGAAAGTACGCGCGATTGAAATTTTACAAATTTTCGAAAATCGAACGAACCGATCCGAGAGGAAGAACCGGAAACGAAAGAGTGTTGTCGTGCACCGGTGGCGAGCGCGCAGCTTGTGAGAAACAATCCTCCCGGTCTTGTCCCGGTGGCAACGGAAATTCGAATAAAATTTTCAGACTCGCCCCCACTCGCCGCGGCCCCCGTCTCCACTGCTGCAGAGCACCCCCTAGTAACAACCCCTCCCTGAACCTAACCTCCCGTGCAACCAATAAAATTCACACGCAACCCGGCAACTATCCCGGATTATTTCCAAGAACATATGCCCCCTCGTCCTTAATCCTTCGTGGAACCGCTCAATTTTCTTCGTCGACGAATAGTCGGGGGGGTGGTCAGAAAAAAAAATGACATTCTAGTCGCGATTCCCGTTTTTTTTTTTTTTTTTTTTTCGACTTACGAATTTGCGTCGTGCGCGAATTCCGACGAGATATCACCCCCGATGAGGATACTCGAAAATAATTTTTTTTCTCTAGTCTATCTTAGCCGTGAGGAATTGTCTCGCTGTTTGATCGCACTCACCTATTATCTCCTTGCTTATTCCAGCGTATCGCGAGTTTTTCGGAAGGTTTCACCTCCCCCCGCGGTTAAACGGGCTACCCAACGACGTCGCGTGTCTATATATATATATATTTTTTAATGCGTTCAAGCTCTGCGACAAAAGACGACGAAGACCGCGAGGAGGCAATTTCGCCCACCGTCGTTTTTTCTCTTCTCTTCTTTTTTCACCAGCCTCTCGGAGTGCCACTCGATTATATTCCGTACCTTTTTTCTCTCCAATTTCAATACTCCAATAAAAACCTCGAACGTGAAAAGAAAATTATCCGATCCGTAACGAATGTATATATATATATTTGTTTTATTTTACTTCAAAATCGTTTTCTTCGTTATGTCTTCGAATATTATAATGAAATGTGTCACAGCTTTGTTTTAAGAAACTGCAGAAACGTCGGCAGCAGCTCGCGTTGCAGGCTGCCGGCTCTCTGACAGGCTCGACGGCTGACGGCTATGCGGACCTTCTCTTGCGCTGGCTTTCAACGCAGAGGAAAAATCCCCTCCCTCGGCTCGCGTTAGTGCCCTCCGTCTCGTAGCTTCCACGACGGTACTCTCCTCGCCCGTGGGCGCACCGGCCACCCTCGAGCCCCCGCTAACCCCCGGGAAGCGCTTCCCCACCGCGTTCTCTGTCCGTACGACCCGAATTCTCATTGGTCCGCGCGCGGACGAGCCTCCCCCCCCCTCTCCGCTGCGCGATATTCACCCCACTGGCTTGGCTATCCGGCTGGCGGCCCGTGTGAAGCGTTACGTATAGCGATTGTAGCGTTGCAACGAGCCAGAGGGCCGAGGAGAACGGGCGAACCAGCGGAGCCACCAGGAATCCGGAGTAGCGACACAAGCGCGCCACGCCGGCCGGTTCGTCGTCTGCCCGGTTCGAGCCTTTCTCCACTGGCCCCACTGGCCCGATGCTTCGTGTTTCATGCGGCGGGCACATCCTCGCTCCGCAGCGCGACGCCGAGACCGCTCGAGAGGCCGCTTATTCTATTGACCCTCGTAACTCGTTACTCGTCACTATGACCGGAGCGCACGTGGACTCGCCATACCCGCGAATCCCTCTCGCACCTCCGCGATTCCTAACGAATCCTGAATCCTTGCGCCACTCCGAGTCCGCTTTACCTCGCTATCTCGCCGATTCTCCCTTCGAGCTCTCGCGCCTAACGCGAGAGTCGTATCGTTAGACCGAAGAAACCGATTTTTTTTTCTCTATCGGTCGATCTAATTGCTTTTTCATTCTCTGGACTCGTTACGTTGGAATTAGTATTTTATTGCATCGAACGTTTCGCATACTAATTCTCGTTGGCGTTGCCCGTCTCTGCATCGATGCGACCTCGACAATGTAACGTCGTTTAGGTGGATTTTCTTGCCGCAATGAGAATTAATTCTCTGCCGTCGTTTTCTGATATAATACTGATTTTCGCGATAAATGAGAGTCCTCGATTGGAGGTTTACCGAATCTATTCATTGTTACGCGAAACTGTGTTACGCGGCGTTTTTCTGGGTACCATTCCTAGTGGTATCGCTGCGGATCTCGGAACAGCCGGTCCCCGCGTCGGATGAGCATTTTTTAGTTCTCGAACAGCAACGCTGGGGTGGTCATTGAAGAGTTCGCGCCGATAACACGCCTGCGTGAACCTACTTGCTCGTTATCTATTTTTTTTCTTTCCTCATACCGAAAGCTTTGTTTTTATTTCTAAAAAATTGAGATTTCAATAAAAACTGATCAAAAGAGTTAGCCGATATTGGTCGAGCAATTTTCTCATGGAGGAGCTTTGTAATCGACGTTGAGAATAAAACGCGGAAGCGATGTGCACATTTAGTTTGCACCATTTTTTTTACGCCAATTTATTTCAACGAATGTGGAAATAAATTCTACGAATTTATTTCCGATAGCAAATAAATAATAATAATAATTATTATTATTGTTGTTTTTTACGAATTTATTTCCTATAGAAAATAAATAATAATTAATATTCGTTATAATTTTTTTTTTAATTATTATTATTTTTTTTTTTAAGGATAACATCTACGCATTTATTTCCTACATAGTCACAGGCCTCGGCGGATCTTTCTGCCGCGACGCAATACGCCGACACGTCGATACGACGAGGCTCCGAGTCCTTCTGTTCCACAATAAATTCCATGGACCGTCTACCGTGAGCTGATCCATCGTCGGGAAAAGCTCATAGCGGTGCGGTTGTGGCATCGACGAATAACGAGCCGGTACTCGACGATATGCGCCATACGGATATCGAATGCGGCAAATGCATTATGAGAAACACAAGCGCGGGCGCCGATGAAGCAAAGACCGATGAAAATAGATTCGATACTCGCAACGTTCCGAGTTTCGTCGCGAGCGCACGATTCGGTGCACGCGCGTTCATCATACGCAGGTAGAGTCGCCGAAGCTCCGAGGCAATTTACAACTGGGCCAATGCACGAAGTGCAGATATTCTCACCGCACAGCGCTTCTCGAATTAATGCCGACTACTCGTGCTAGACTCGAAACTCCTTCAGTTTTTCGGAGTTCGAAGATCGAAAATTCTCACGGCGTAATAGATTCGGCGGTCGTGACTGGCAAACCGAAGCGACGCAAAAGCCTCACTCGGTAGCGGAAAAAATCTCTTAAAAACTTTCAACTGCACTCGCGTCCCAATTGATAAGAACAGTCCCCAGGTTTTTTTTTATTAATAAAAGAAACTACATAGTCGCTGTGATCCCAAAAATATTAACTATGCAGCTAATAAAAAAACAGGGAAATAGTTTATAATCTAAGTTTAAAAAAATTAAAAACATTTCGCACATATCGCGTTTCGAGAACGAATAAATAAATAAAAAATACGTCTCTCAGAGAAACGTTGGCCAAGTTCTTCAGCGGCCGCGTTGTTACTCGACGAGAATTAACGATATAGCGAGCGCGATGGTTGCAGCGGCTTCGTCCAAACGATTAGCCGTCATCGATTCGACGACGAAAACTGTAACCTCCCAATTATGCACTCACTGTCGTGACTACTCGCGCCCGTGCGCCCTGGCAAGGGTAGCAACGGACTCGTTGCGCCCGCCGTGAACGCGCGACCGATGGATGATTCATACGCGTGTTTCACGGCAACGATCGTGCGTACAAGATTAACGATTCGGGGGTGGTTATGCATAAATCGTTACTCGAAAGAGGGAGGTCACGGGGCTGGCTTTTGCGGCCACGCGGGCGAGTCCCAAAAACCGCAGTGGCTACGACGACGTCGACGAGAACGAAGAAAGTCGCTCGGCGATAACTTTGCGAAATGAGGGCCTCTCGTAAAAATCATTCGAAAATGTCGCAATGCAGTCGGACTCATTCTACTTGAACCCTCTCGCAGTCTCTCTCTCTCCGCTCGTTCATTTCTCGAAGCATTCTCCCTTCCTTTTGCATTTCTATAGTTAATACTGTTTTTTAATTAACCAAATTCTCAGCGAGAAAAAAAATAACGATAATAACTTTTGATTATAAAATACAGAGGACAAATCCATATTTCATAGAATCGACGAAAATGACAAATTTTAGCCAATTATAATTATCGTTTAGTCATCGACATAGACAATTATTGTTTATTCCTATAGTTAATACAGTTTTTTAATTAACCAAATTCTCAGCGAGAAAAAAAACGATAATAACTTTTTATCACAAAATACAGAGGACGAATCCATATTTCATAGAACCGACGAAAATAACAAATTTTAGCCAATTATAATTATTGATTAAGTCAATCGAAATTATTGTTAAACAAACTATATGTTATAAACACGTCAGGGAATCGGTACGGTGAAGATTTGACTATATTTTTTTCTCAGCGCAACTGACAATCCTCGAAAAAAATGATTCTCGCCACCGGCTGAGCGAACGCGTTTTGAAAATCTCCACGGAAATGACTTCTCATTCATTCCGTTTTTTCGTTTCCCAGCTGAATCGGGACGTGGCGCATGGAATAAAAATAATGCGAAATCCCGTTTGACGGAGGAGTTTCCCGTTTGGGATTGAGGATGAAACGCGTCGAGGATCGTTGGAAAGTTCTTCTAATTGCGGAGATAACGATGTTGGTTCCCAAGGTGTCCGGGCTGCGAGACGCGATTTTTTTTTCTCGCGTCACTGCCGTTTTGCAGGTGATAAACCGAGTCGAGTAGGGGAGGCGAGGGGGGGACGTGGAAGGGGTTTCGGGGCATCGGTGAAGAAAAGCAATGCCCGGAAGGAAGTAGACGTTACGTACGAAAGAGTGTCAATAGGAGGGAAAAAGGTTGACTTTTCAACCGGATAGATGTCTTGATCAGCACGGTACTTCCGCTATCGCCCCACTACCGCAGCGCGTGCGGCGCTGGTATTGACCGGCATTTACTATCCGTCGCGAAAACATCAATGTTTCTCTGCTGTACTACGGGCAACGTAGTATAGTAAAGTATGGGAGACGAGAGTATAGCGAAAAGTGCCTCCCAACGTGCGCCCGCCCTCGCCCCTCGCGCTCTCGTTCTCTCGCTCTCTCGAGCAGTTCTCGAGACTTCGCTCGTACGCGCCAGACGCACGGACACGCGTAGTCCGACTGACGCATCGAAGCCTCTACGCAGCCCTTTCGGCGCTGCTCGATTCACCCTGGCGACAGCGAGTCTGACGCCTCCTCCGTCCTATCGTAAACTTTTTCCAGGCTTTCGTATACAATGCCCCGCGGACTCGGGACCCACGCGCAGCCGACATCGGCTCGCCCGGCTACACTCTCGCAGACTCGCTACTGGCGAACAAAAGGAGGAAGCTCGGTGGAAAGATGGAAAAACAGAAAAAAACAACGAAAACGAAAGTGAAAGTGAGGATGAGAAAATGTCTCTCGAGACAAGTGCGGAAGTCGAATAGCTCCGTCGTCGGCGAACTTCGAGCTCGATGCGGATTTTGAAAACAGGGCATTTGCTGGGAATGGAAAATGTACCTCGATGCGAGGGTCCCTTCGATTACTCGAAGGGCCGACGATACAGGAAATAAATAAGTCGGGGTGTCCGATGCCCCGAGGGACGGAAGGATCGATCTCTTTGCAGGACTATTGAAATCGTTTCGACTCAATGTCTCGGTTGGATTCTCACTTCTTCGAAAATGTTGCATTTACTTCACGGCGGTCCTATCGAAGAACCAACAAGTTTGAGTCGGGAATTCTTGTAATTCCTCCCTTCCCCTTCTTTTGAATGTTGAAAATCCTGTTTTACATTGAAAATATGGGCGTGCAAAGAGCAAATATGTTTATTGGGTATAATTTCTCCAGATCTTCAATTTCCGCCTTTTGTTCGCATGTACGACACGTGTTTCTTTGTCAGAGCTCTTTATCGAAGAAAGGGTTGCGTCGTCCGATCTATTGGGAACTTATCGCCGAATTATTATAATATTTTTCCGTTATGTTGGACGAAAAAATGTCGCCGGGTTGCCAATTTTCATCGTTTCAAAACAATTGGAATCAATTCCAATAAATAATGATAATAATTTTTATAACAACTTTTATTCTAGAACATTTCAAAATCAATATTTCGAACATGTTCAATATGATATTTTTTTTTTCCAGTTGGGAAACGCTCGAATTTCTCTCTGAATCTTGCATTTCCTCGAACCTTCGTCCGGACTATCTTTTAACGTCTGTGTAAATATCGAAGAGAGGACGAAAAAGGATATCGTGCTTTAAGATTGGTCGCTCCGGCGAGCCGGTTGTTCCGTTGAGCAGCCAGACCGAAGCCGTAATACGCCCTTCGCGTCTCGATAATGAATAAATAGTCGATAACACTCTATTGTAAGAATTTCGATGCGGCCCGTTCGCGATAGTCTCGAGTTTCCGTATCGATACATCGTCTCTATTCTTCTCTTTCCGCTCTTTCGTCTTCGCGAGACACGACAGCGCATAGTAAATGAAAAATCTGCACGGCCGTGTCCGTAATAGAGGCTGGTACGGATCGGAGATGAATATAATACGCACGGAAAGTCGAGCCCGCAATTGAGCGAGCTCACGTTTACGTACCCGTGCGTTAGCTCGCGCAAAGCCAGCGCCAGGTGTAAGCGAGTGTGCCTGCTTCTGAAAAGTATTACTCGCGTCGGTTGGATAGCTCGCAATTAAAATCCTAATTAACCGGCACCCAAGCCGACGCCTGACGAGGCATCCGTACCGATAACTGGCGCGCACGATAGCTCCACATTGCTCGATAATAATTGTGTTTGGCTCGTTACGCCACTATTAGCACGCGCACACGCTGCACTGTGTACACATCGCACTGGCAATTCGTTACGGTTAACATATACGAAAATAACCATCGATGCGACCGCTCGGTAATTCGGATTTTTCGAAAATTATTGCGTCGTTTGTGCAACAATTAATTTTTTCATCAATTTGTTTATAACATTTTGACAATATTATCATGCAAAAACAATCTTTACAGCACCTTTGATATGCCTGATTTTTCTTCGATTTTTGTCCCACTGAGAAGTGCTTGGAAATTGTCTTTGAATCTCACGCAAGCGTCATTAAAGTCAGATCGTTCGCTACCTTAAAGACGATTAATCGACGGCTCTTCGAGTTCGGAAGGTCCCTCGAGCGTCAGAGAATTTTCAATCCGCCGTAAACACGGATAGAATAGTGGCTTTTCCTGTTAAAAAGTTCGTCGCTCGCTGGCGGATCGTCGAATCGAGCGTTATCCGATGTAACCCACGGCTTTACTCGCAATTTGTCGAGAGGCTGCGGCTCTTCTTTTGACCTATGAATAATTTTCTACGGGCAGCGCAAATTGCTCAATGAAATGCGTTTAAGGCTCAATGCGTTGAAGCAGCGTACGCTCATTTGTTATGATAATTTTCGTGATTTTTTCTTTCGACAGAGCTCGAAACTTTGGGGATTTCAATGATTGTTCTTTTCTTTCCTTTCAAACTTTACTTCGCGCACTGAAAAAAAATCACAGTAAAAAAAGGTGTAGTCATTTTTACTATAAAAATATTTTCCAGACGGCACGGCTATATTTTATAGTTACGGTAATACCGTTAAATATTAACGATAAACATAATTATAGTTCAACAAATTGAATCTCTTTCAAAAGCAACTGTTTACATAGACGTGTTCCGAGGGAATTGTTCGGTATAGTAAAAATAAATATAAATAACTTCTTCTCTCGATGCGATAGTTATCGGATATTCTGTTCAAGAAACGGTGCTAACTTTCTTCCCGCGAATCCAATAACGACCCACGCCGAGACAAATTTGTTTCTTCTCTCGGGCAAAAAAACAAAATCACTGAACATTTCATCGATGCTTTTTGTGATTTCCGCTTTGACATTTTTGTAAATTGTAGAAATTATTGAAATAATTTATAATCGCTGAACAAAATAAAAGAACGAACGAAGTTTTGGCTGAAGAAATTTCGGTAACTATTTTATTATTTATAAAACAAATAGATCCTCATCTTGGTCCCGCGAAATTTTAATGAACTAATCGTGAAAATATGTGGATCATAGCGATTATTTTTTTTTTTTTTATCGGTATATTGTGTCGCTGCGGATCATTCCCATTCGGATATAGTTCACCGCGACATGCGGTCGCGCTTGCGGCAAAAGTATAAGAAACGTTGAGCCCGGCAACGTAACACACGGATGAACGCAAGTCCGGAGTAACGAGGCGGCAAATGACTTGGCTACTCGGAGCGTCATTTGTGTCGAGGGAATTCCGTCCCCCTTCTCCTTTGCGCGAATTTTTTTTTTTTTTTTCTTTCACGTAGATGTGTAACATTCGATTTTACACGCTGGTTTCGTTGTAGCAAATTACATTTAACGCGGTATGCGTTAAGTAAAACGAGTTCAAGATCCCAAAAGTTCAAGAGAGCACGATTATTGCGGCTTCAGTAAAACGCAGAGTAAACGCGCATCTTTGTAGCGAATATCGTCGACCTATCGAGAAAAATCTACAACTGTCAACGTCAACAATTGCGGCGAAAAGTAATTGCACTCGATACTTTCGTGATGTTTTGTCAAATTAGGTAAAGAAGCCTTTACAGTCAGTACTGCGAATATTTTATTCATTATAAAATAAATTATTATTATTATTATAAAAAAATTATCCTCACTTCTATAAACAAATAATAAAAATTATTATTATTAATTTTTATTTTTGGATTGTTTAAATATATTTGCGTTTGGTTTAAAGGCCCAATTCTGAATAATTACCTTTTCGAAGTTTGTCAATGCTTATTCCTTTATTGTCTTTCTCATTTCAACCCCAAGTACAGAGGAAAAAATACGACTTTTTGTGTACGTCGAAATGTTTCGGCATTAGCGCTTGTCTAGAACTAGACGGGCGTATCTCCCTGCCGCAAAGCGTAGCAAGTCCGCCCTTGAAATTTCACTTGGGCGACGTTGTTCCTTGACGAGCGCAATGCGCTATTACGTTCGGCGGTAAAAGTCACAGAGCCGGCGCTACGCCAATCGGCGTAACTTGAACAAAAGTACCGTCCGCGCTCGGTGCAATTATTAGCGAGAGGGCGAACGAACGGATAAAAAAATCTGTGCGACACCGCGAAGCAAGGCAGGCCAACCAATGCGACCGTGTTCGTACTGCCTTGTCGCTAAAATCTCGTAGAAAATGTGAAAAAAAAATGTCGACTGGATAAAAAAAAAAAAAAAAAAAAAAAAACCTTAAACTCCGGTTCATTCGTGACGCCTGAATAGCGGAAGGATTGGGAATCCGCGAGACGGAGTAAAAGGAACGGTCGGGACGGAGGTTGGGCGTTTGCGAGGCGCCGCGACGACGGTGCCTCATCGATCTGACTGGCCGAATACCGCAGCCACTTACGATATACACCGACTGTGTCACAGCCATGGGAAATCCGTGTATCCGCAGTAGGGATCCAACGACAGTCACAAATTGACTTTCGAGCCTGTCGCCGCGCCCCGCACACAAATAATAAACATAAGCAATTTCCATTCTCTTTTATTCGCAATTTTTTTGCCCCGCGCGCGTTGCGAGTTCCTTTAGAGTATATCAACGCTCTGGAATAGGACATGAGTTTGCTTCCTACCGAAAACGTATATTTCAGTAATGACGTCAGGAACCACAGAGTCGGCGAAAGATCCTTGGATACAGTGGAAATAAAAATAATAATACAATAATTAATAATAATAATAATAATAATAATACAAAAAAATGATAATTCAATAATTGCTTCAGTTTTTCGTGACAAATTAACTTTTTCCATTTTAACGCTCGCTAAGAACTCTAAACGAGGAGTTAGAATCGACCGAATGGCGTAAATATCATTTCGGTTCGCACCTCGTTCAACGCAACAGCTTTATAAGCTTCAAATAACCGTCGTCCTAATTCGATTATTTCGATTCATTTCCGACTTCGTCCCGCGGGACAAAATAAACAAGTTCAAGTCTCTGCGGATATCAAAATTCGTCCAATCGTGTTTATTGGGTGCAGAAAAAAGGGCGAAAAGCCTGCATGCTAATTTTTATTCAAATACTAAAAATAATAATAATAACGTTCTTCTCGTTTTCTATTTCTCGTTATTTTTTTTCGGTGCGCCTCCCGGAGTAGCGGATTCTTCGACAGTTCTTCCCGAACATTAATGTAACTCATATCATACAGAGAATCAACGCGGTATATAAATTCGGAGCATTTTCCGATTTCTTTCCTTCGGGGCATTTTTATTAAATTCGCTACTGAGTGTTTTTGGAGTGAATGTTTCGAAGACAAAACAGAATTCGAGAAAGCTCGAAAATGTCATTAATAGGGCAATGAAATAATTAATTGCTCAACAAATTACCCGGAAACTTCCCTTTTTTTATTGAAGATATTTTTTTAATTTTTCCGCATAAGTATACATTTTTTTATCGCCCAACCAAATTGTTGCCAAATTGTTTTAAAAAAAATTGTTTTAGAAGGACGTCCTTTTGACAGACACATCCAGAATTTTTATTTCTAAATGCGATTTTGCAACGTGTGGAACGAGGTTTCATGAAAAGCTCAAAAAAAATTCGACAAAAGATCTTTTTGAGGCGAGAAAAATTATGAAAAAAAAAAAACAATTGAAAAGTCGACTGTAAGCTTCGAATTGAAGAAAGTGCAATAGAACGAGTAGTCGAGGAAGAATTCCCGAGGCCCCCGTCGGCGAAGGGTTAACGGCGGTTGGTTAAGCGAAACAACGGCTATTGGTTACCGTGGCGAGGAACTCGGTCGGATACTACCGACGAGCGCTCGCGATATCACGCTCTCCTGGTAGAGCGATTTACTCGACGGCAACCTCGACCGCTCGCTGCCAAGCTTTCGAGCGAAGAACACACAACGATTGCGAAGCATTTTTCTCCGATGGATTTAATTATGGAACGTCGAGGGGATGTTCTGTCTGTTCAATATTTTGTCATCCGAAAGCCCCTGAAGGTTCTCCGGGCGATATACTATGGCTTCGCGGTCGACTCTCTCGCCCTCCGTTATCCGGTTTCGCGCGACCGCGCCGGAGATTCTACGCTTTTCGCCACAGCTGTCGTCCGGATACTTCTCATTAAATAGCAACCCGAATTAAGCAGCGTACGCGATAGCGCAAAAATGTCACGTCAGCTCTGACAACTTCGCAATCCCGTTGTTTTTTTGCATTTTACAACTATTTATCTCCCATTCAAGATCCAAAATTATATAGAAATATGTTGATGAAGAAATCTCATATAATAATAACAATAATAATATTATACGATTATAATATGATTTATATTATTATTTTATATGATATAATAATAATATTATTACGAGATTTTTAAAAAATTATCATTATTCGTATCATATATTATTTCTCATATATAAGGATTTTACAAAATATTATTATCAACTATTTATTTTTCTGATGTCTTTATATTTTATTGATATCGTTGTCGCGGCAGATGCGACGGCGCTGCAAATGTAGGTCATTTATTATAAATTTTTTGGACAATGAAAAAAAAAAATTATGATAATTTGACATTAATTTGAAAGATAGATTGAACGAAAGTTTCGAATGTAAAGTATCGACGCGCGCGAAAAATTCGCAACGGTAATAGACGCGTGGCGAGCGCGTATCGCGCGACTTCATAGTCGCCTGATACACTCGGGACGCTTTCGAGACCATTGCGCACTAGACCTCGAGATAAACTGCGCGCGAGGAGCGCGTACGAGACGAGCACCCGCGAGAAACGAATTCCGCCGAGTATTGCCGAGCTCCGAATGTCAGACGTTGCGGGTCATTGACATTGTTATACGTTAATGAAACAGGTGACTCCGAAACTGTTTCGCATGTATTCTCATCTACGCCGCGCCGAGACACGCGGACGCTTGGAATTTTTCTATCGCTGATTATCGATAACAAAGTCTATACGATTGCCGAGAAATATTTGGAGATAAGACAATGAAATCTTTGCAAAAAATCGCAAAATCATTAAATCTTAATCTTTCACTCTTAAAGCATATTAAACTCTTCAATCTTTATCTTTGAATCTTAAATAAATATTAATCTTTAAATGGTCTTTTAATAAATTTCACTGAATTCTTTTAAATATTCTCAAATCGAATAAAATCGGCGGTTTTTTCCCGTCGATGAGAAGAAAATGAAGGAAATTCTTGTCAGGTAGCTTTTTGCATAATTACTTAAAGTTCGTTCGTTTTATCGAGCTCAGTGATTCTGTTCTATATTTTTTTGAACTCGCCACCCGATCGATTCTGTTGTACAGGATTATTATTCGGTTATTATCGACACTGTGAGGTGAAAATAATTCGTTTCTTCGATTATCTCTCGGCGATTAGTCGGAAGATTTGCCGACACGAATGCCGAAGAAGTTGCTCTCGAACAGGTGTACGCGAATACCTCGCCGCGTAGGCAGTTTGTGATGTGACTATATCCGTTCGAGGGAACGGCAACCCAAGTGCGAGGAGTCTCGCGATGCCGGGGGGGGCCTCTCCGCGGTGAGAATTCGCGAATGACTTTCTCGCGCGGGATGCTTCCTTGGTACCGGGTTCGCCAATTCAAAGACCGGGCGGTATTCTTGAACCTTTCGCTTCGCCTCCGCGCCGAGCAACTACACTCGCGGTCGACGATTCCAAAAAACGTACATCGAATCGGCTCTACGATATAACGCAACGCGCGATTTTTTTTGTGCAATTGAAATTCGCAATTTAAAAAAAATTAAATTCCCGCAAACGTTTGACGTTACGAATGACATTACAGAATATACAAAATGACGTCCGGCAATTGGAATTCAAAAAGCGAGTTTAAATTTTTTCTCATCGGCAAACATTTTTCTTGTAGAACAAATTTCATACGACTGACTTTCCACATCGGTTTCCCGTTTATGTGAAAAAATCCAAAGTCCGAATATCGTCAATAAGAAGTATCATTTCTTCGATTTCAATTTTTTTTAAATCAATTTGAAAATGAAAAAAATGTTTATAACATTTTTTTTAGAAAATTCAAAAAAAAATCGACTTTTCAATTTAATTGAATAAAAACTTTTTAGTTTAATTGAAACTGGAACTTCAAAAGTTAATTTAAAACTTAGATTTTTATTGTTTTCATTTTTAACATGCGACATTACGGTAACTTTGCGCCAGTGGCTTAACAATAATTAAATAATAACATTAGAAGCGAACATTAGATCGTAGCTGAAAATCAAGTACATCCGATGAAACTCGTTTCCTGCTTAGCGTACAGTTTTTTTTCGAGGACAAGATTCACATTGATGAATGACTAACGCACTGAGAAAAAAAAATCGGTTGAACCAACGAAATCGAAAACAAATATACGGTCTATCAATTAAACAAAATAATTGTTGTCGGAATTGAAGAAGTAGAAAATTTGACCAACAGTTAGTACAATTAACCGTGTGTTCTTTTCGATCAACAAGGTATTCATTTCCCCGCCTCTAAGCGCCAAAATTTAGTTGTTTCGACCGATTTTTCAAAATTCATTTTTCCATCGCGACGAATCCAAGCAAATTCCAATTATCGTTGCTAATCGCGTTGAACTTTTTCACCGTCGCTGACTTTCTGATCCTCGTTGAAAGCCCGTTCGGCCGTTGATTTCGTCGACGTTTCGTCGGTCTCGCTTCCGATCTTCTTGGAATCAACGACGCTCGGTCTTCTCCGTCTCGGTAGCGATCTTCCGTTCGTCGACGCGGGATTTCGTCTCGTCGGGCTTCCGCTTCTCGTACGCCCGGAATATCTCCTCGGTGCGAGCGCGGGCTTCGACGTCGATTGGCATCCGTCCGAATTCGAGTTTTCGCCGTTCCTCGCGCAATCGATCGTTTCCATCGACTCGCGCTTGTCCGACGAATCGGCGGCGCGAGTTCGATCGCCGAATTTCAATGAATTTCCCGTCGAAGCCTCGTTCGCGCTGTTATCGTTAATTTTCAATGGCTCGACGTCCGGTTCGGCGGTCGTGGTCGTTGCCTTGTCGTTGCCGCGCGCGAATGACGAGCGATAGCGATTTCTTCTTCGAACGATGATACGTCGAAGCTTGTCGTTATCAGCGACGGGCGCTCGCGCCTCTTGCGACGACGAAACCAGCATCGTGTTTCGGACGTTCTCCAAAATCGCCGCACCGACGGAACGCTCCGTCGTCCGATGAATCGCCGCACCGACGGACCACTCCGTCGTCCGATGAATCGCCGCACCGACGGACCGTTCCGTCGTCCGATGAATCGCCGCTGCAGTCGTGGAAATCACTTCCCGGGGATCGACGTACTCCGGATATACGAACGGCAGAGGAATCACGATATCGGGAGGCAATCGAACGATCGACGACTCGCCGAACGAGCGATGCTCCGCCGGATAATCCTCGTTGCCGCGATTCTCGACGGCCTCGACGAAACCCGATCGATAGAACGCGCCGAGAGCCATTATCAATCCGATCGTTTGCAGTGCCCTAAATTTTTTTGAAAAAAATTCCAACCGTAAAAGTAATCGAACAATTTATTTCAATAGTGTCGTGGACACTGACCTTGATACCATATTTGCAGCTGTGACGATGGTTCTGTTTCTGTGATTTGTAGTAGATAGACAATAGACGATATGCGCGAGCGCGTTTGTGGCGGACGTACTAATGGAATCATTTCCGAATTTTCTTTATATACAGACCACTTTCGTTCTGCTTATAATCCAGCTTTTGTCCCCACTAAATTTTAACGGTTTATTTCGTGCAGCGATAACGAAAAAGAGGGGTGGAAACTCGTAGTTTTTCCGTGATTTTACCGCGAGAAAGCGATCGGGCCTTTCGATAATTCCGGTGAAAGTTTTTCTTCACATTTTCCAAATTCTTCGACTGTTCGCGACGAGTTCTCCGTTTTCCGAATTCTCGATAAAATCAATACAATCAGTAAGACGTATTTCCGCAATCGCGAAATAAAATGTTGTACAAAATAAACTATGATAACATTTTGGAATAATTGTTATGCAAAATAAGTCTTTTCGGCGCCTTGATTTTTCTTCACTATATCTCATCGAGTCTTCGCGATTCTCTCTCGTTCTACGAAACGCGTCAGGCTCTACGAAAGTACGGATAATTGAACATTCACATCGTGTTAGTATAATTTCCATGATGAACCATGCGAAATTCCGGCATTGTTGATTTATTTATCGCCTGCTGTTCAATCACCGCGAGCCTCGTTTGCTCGTTCCAACTGTGACGATTTGCATTGCGAGAGAGCGATCGGTTACGAGTTCCGTCGGGAATGGTCTTCGCGACACGAAATTCTCATTCATCATCGTCGCGGCGATTCCGTTCGAGCCATAGAATTTCGTGGGCTCGTCGGTGAATACGAAACATTGCGGAAGGAGAGTCGAAAATGTTTTGATAACGCGATATCGCGAGGGTGAAAAAGAATTTGAAGCCAGGTACGGTGGGTGGAGTCTCTCGTAGCATTGTACCGCCTTTAACAAATACTTGGAACCAGGGTAGCATGACGAGCCTGGCGGCAACGAAAAGAGGCCGTGACGGAGTTTTCTTATCGATCGATTCGCGGCCGCCGAGCGCGGCCACGCGTCGACGTGACCGCGGCACGGCATGTTCCCCTACGAACGCAAGACTCGAGTGTGACCCGGCCTGGGGACATGGGTACGTCCTTAGCGAAGGTCAACGCCCCTTCCAACGGGCAGACACACTGTATTAATATGACACTTGGCAGTGACCGATGCCCGGTAGGCGAGAGAGCCAATCTCGGTGAAACCAATACGGGCGCGCGAGTACAACGACGACTCTCGCCGCGCGCTCTCCGTATCGACTGTTTCTCACCTCGCCCTTCGTACCGATCCGATAATTCATTCATCTTTTCTTTTTCCATTTCACTAACGTCATTGGGTTGAATGTAAATGACGATGCTTCTTTCCGCGTTTTATAACAACCCGAAACTTGAGGTTACCGGTGTTGAAACTTTAACCAGAGCGTAATCTTTAACTTATTGAGTATTGGAGGAAATTCGTTATCGACGAGCGAACATCGCGCTTGCAAAACAGATGTGCAGAATTTCCGGGATTTCCAGTTCTCTTTGAGGATGAGCGATAATCGAGTGGAATTTTTGCTTCAAACTGTTCATTCTTGTGGCTATTTCAGGGTTTAAACTCTGAGAAATAGTACTGAAAAATGCAAGATACATTTATGCGGCTCGAGGCGCTCTATCGTGATTCGAATTAACAATGTTATCGAGCTTTGAGATATTTCCACGGGTTAACTTCCAATGAAATTTCAAAGTAGCAGCCCGTACTCGCACTCGTTGAAAAAAACCGGTAAAAATTTTATTTAAATAAAAAAAAAATCTACATTTTTTAAGTTTTATTAATTTTATTAATATAATTTATTTTGAATAATCGTACTTTGCATGCTAGTACGAGAAAGCGGACTTTGCAGTGAAGATTGTGAAGTGGCCGCGCGAGCCGGATCGAGCGCTACAGCACGAGGCGAAGCCGAATGTTGCTTCGATTTTTCTCAGATTTTCATCCGATTGGAAAGTGATCGAAATTTTCCTTAAATTCCACGTTTAGCTGAACTGTATCGAACCTACTACCTCAATCGCGATAAAAACTCTTCACTTCCTCGTAGCCGCAAACACACTTTTAAATTAAGAACTTCGCAAATAAAAAAAATGTTTATTTATATATATATAGACGCAGGAGGTAGAGTGAAATGAATGGATACACAAACGAACATGTAGATTTCTCTTTCGAATTTTATTTCTCCTTCGTTCGTGTTGCAACCGCATCTCGCAACGACAAAAGAAAATAAGAGGAAAGTACGAAATAATAGTTTGACCGACCTGAAACGAATAATGTTCAGAGCGGGTGTTTGCGAAGGTACGCTAGGTCGACGACTCGTTGTTTACATATTTGTTTATCTTTTTTTCATCTTTTTCTTTATGGCTACGCATGACGAATCAATGAACTTATCAATGGGTTAATAGTAATGATATGGTTTTTTTTTTACATTAACAATCAATTAAATAATGTAGGTCACTACGTGCTAGGTTGAAGTTTAATTTCAACGAATCTTAATCGATAATCACTTAAGGGACTAGTCTCCATAATCGTTATCCCGATAAATGGCTTTTATGAATGTAAAACACGGGACACGGGCGAAGAACTAGCGCGGGGCATCGATGCGATTCGATAAATCGTAGGAATACTCGATTCAATGATTATCGAAGCTTCGTCGATCGATTATGCAATTATACATGACAAAAGTAAAGCCGACAGGACGAAAAACATATTTTTTCGATCCTTCTCAATCATAATCAGCCGGATACAACGACGTTCCGGGTTTCTTTCTTCGCTACGCTACGCATACATAACAATTCGAATACTTTTTGCATCGCGACGACTCGAGGCCGTCGATCGATAGTGAATATAATATATCCGATCGCCGATCGGATTTCTTTTAGAAATAACAATTCATTGCCTTTTTGTCTCTCGATTCCATCCTCCGCTCTATAGCACCTCACTCTTTCGCCAATAAATAACAAACCAAACAGGACACTGTCGGAAACGAAAAGTGTATGCGAAACAACACACGATCTACGCTCTTGCACGCTCTCAACGAGGACCTTCAACCAAACATAACACTTCGACGAAACGCAGATTCGACGCTAATACAATACAAGGTTTCATAAATATCGCTCTCGTCTTGATTCTATTATTGCGTAGCTACCGCGAAAAACTTTGACGATACAATAGCTTATTTTCGAAACATTTTGAAACTGATAATATAATACAATTAAAACAACGAGCTCTCGGATCGCCGAGAATCAAGTTGAAAAAACAGCAGTTCATCTAAGATGCGACGGAAAAACGGGAAGGTCGCGGGACATTAAACTGTTGCCTACGTGCCAAAAAACCTAATGAACTCCGGCTCTCGAGGATCTTCTCCGAAGCGTTAAATCTACATTCTACAGAAAAAGAACGTGGCTCAACCTCGCTTCTTCGCGAAGAAATCGAACAATGGAGCAACAAAAATACTACACTCGGTTAACGAAAAATGATTTGCACAACGAGTTTGTCTGTTCAACGTGGAAAAAAATAATTTCATACTTCGTGGTCATCCGATATTACCATATGCGCGTATATTAAATTACCGGTCTTCTTTTTACACAGTATACTTAAATTATTCCTCAACGGTTAGAATTCAACGGTACCTTCGTTATTCCATTATTTCACAAGGGTAGTCGGCACTGTTTCCTCTGCAAAACGACTCTCATGCATGCACACGGTCGCACACGAATAGTATGCCAATTAATACTTGTTTCAAATCTTACGTATTTGTTTGTTTCATTTTTTTCTCTTCCTCATCTTCCCACTCTCGCCATTATTATCACTATAACTCATCGTGCGATCGCGAGGAAAGTTATTCTTCATAGAATCTTATTCGCCTACGCGCAATCCACGATCGCGTCTCATCGCTCCGGAAACCACTCTTTATATATCGTTTTCAATAAAGTTTAAAAACATTAACGATAATTCAATATCAATATATATATATTCTATATATATGAGTGTATATATACATATGTGGAACACACACATATACATATATACACGTACGTACACTTTTATGTAATTTTTTTTTTTACTTTTTTGCATTTCTTTCTCAACGATATTTCACTGATTCGACGCAACGCGCGTGGGAACGAAGTGCTCGAGACGCCGCGCGATTACGAATCGTGAAGAAAAATGGCGTCGGCTACGCGATGCTGGACTCAATTTAATCAACGACCGTAAAGTAATCGTTAATGCTTTTTCTTTCTCTCGATCTTCGACAGAACCGCGCTCGCCGCGCGCAATCTCAAGATTTCTCTGCCTTCAGTTACTCGTTTAGTCCCTCTTTGTTTGTTTGTTACTTTTTTTTTTGTATTTTGTTTTGTAATTAGCACAATTGCCGCATCCTATTGTCATGGTGAAGAAGCGATAATTTTTCTGTTACCTAACGATAAGATTGAGTATTTATATTATCAATGGGTACAGTGAAAATTTTAGTGGTGTTCTTTGCCTCGTGTAACTACTACTATTAGAATTTACAACTTTACGTTCTGCCTTCCGTATTCTCTATTATTTTCTTGTTTTTTTTTTAGAACTGCACAACAATCGCGCGCTATGTTTACATCAGTCGAACGGTTACTCGAACATTGAGCTCGTTACAACGTTGCGAGCCGTCCGGGGCAGAAAGTCAAAATGAAATCGAAGTGATGAATCAATTTAGCCATTTGCGAAATAATAGTTATTCAATTGTAATTAACGACACGAAAAATCGTCCCATTCAACTCTGTAACTGTTTTAAACTCATTTGTAAGTAGAATCAAAACGTCTTTTAGACGGTTCGGTCATTCACGTTCGGTAATTACTGAAACAGCTTTCTCGCTCTCTTTCTCTGCGCTCGTGAAGATGAAAAACTTTCCATTGCATTTACATTGAATACATTCGCGAAATATACAAGATTTAATAATTGAACAGTTCTTAACGAAATAATAAGCGGAACAGAAAGGAACAAAGTTGATGAGAAATTTTCGTGAATCACCGGGCTAACGAGAAGGAGGAACATTTAAAAGTTTCGACTGATCGCTTTCACAGGTACGTCGTTTCCTTCGCACTCGTGATCGATCGAACGAATTATTTGCAGAATTGTATGTGTCGTAAAATACATAATGCTTTAGTAGCGACTAGCGACTCGTAGGCCAAACGACGGATCGTCACTAGGCGGGAATTTTGATCTTCCCTTTTTTTATGTCTCTTCATTTTTCGTTTTTTTCTTTCCAATAGCTCGGTCTCTCTTTCGCTTGTTTATGGAAAAGTTACTTCACAGTTTTCACTCTATTTTATTTTGCGCCAGGCAAACAAAAAAGACATCGTAAGTCGAGGCTAATCCGGATCACTGAACTAGCGGATAATTTTTTTCTAGAAATATACATCGAAGATTTTTCATGATTTTCCTTCTACCGAGAATTGATTATTCCTCTAACGCAATGTTTTTTTTACTGTGTTGAATTCCCTAGAGGAGAGCGTCCATGTCGTTCTAACACCGCAATTTACTCTCTCTACTTACAAAATAAAACTATATCTCGTAAACTTTTTTTTCCTTTTGTTTCTCAAATATGCATGGAATTGTGTGGGCAGCAATTGTTTCATTGCGTTCTCTTGTTGAACTCTCGACGAGCCGCGCGGTGTCGTGAAGCACGTCGATGGATAGCGATGCGTGCTCGGTGCGGTGTTTTTGTTTTTGCTTTTGTTTTATCATATATAAATGAGAGAAAATTAACGATCGATGGCAACCACCGTAATGCATCTACCTTAGTGGCCGTTTGTTTTTTTCTTTTTTAGTATCTCGCCCACCGTTTATTTAACAAATTGGAAGTATTCGCTTTTTAGCTGTTAATGTTCTGTCATTCGCCCGGATCGTCCCATTTCGCTTCCTGGGCTATTCGATCGAAACAGTCCGACAGGAACGTGTACTGCAGTGGAAGAAAAAAGAATAGGCATGATCGATGGAAACATTATGTTATCAAGAGGGTTAATTATTTGCGCAATTGTATCCATTGCTGTCGCAAAGGCAGTCCTCAATGATATGCAATTGTTTGGTGAACAGCAAACAAGAACGCAACTTTGAATGCAACCGACCAATTGGAAGCATGATGAGAATTTTGAAACATTTTTTTTTTCTCAATTAAATTTTGACCATTGAATTCGTACTCACGTAAGGTGTGAAAACTTTGAGCCACCGAGGTGGTCGGTTATCTTGTCGCGTGTATTGAAAACAAAAGGCCATTCCTTCCTCGTCGACTTCCCATCTCGCTATCGTCCTCCACGGGAATTCAACCACTTGCGATTCCAATGTACCGTCTTCCTTGGCTGCGTGGAGCTTGAAAGCCGCGGTTCCAATAGCGGCTATGACGTGACCCTCCTTTCTGGAGTCACAGGCGCAATGTGGAAATACAATGTCGCCATAGCCGCTCAGCTCCTTCGCCAATTTTAGATACTAAAAAACGATATTTACGCCGGTTACTTCGCGATCTGCGATCGACATCGCTCTAACCCTTTCGCTACTTGTTTTTCGTGCTCGTACCGAAAGAGTTACCGGAGCGAAACGATTATCAATTGAATAGTCAATGACACGGATAGATTCGAGGAGTGTTGGGAGACAATCATAGGAACCATCGCAGCGAAGCGCCAATGATCCTAAACGAAAGAAATATTTCGATTCGATCATTGTTTCTGGCGATACGCTTATTTTTAGAACTCTGGTATAGTCGTCGATCATTATTTGTCACACGGGTGTCACGAGCTTATCGTTTCAGCAGTCGAGTTGCGCAATTTGTCTTTCGGAAATGAAACGACGCAGATGCTGCGACGCAACGCGAGTATTTCGATTTTGCGAAACCATCTTCGACGGTTCGGATAATCGAAATATTCATGGTTTCTTTTTCAACGAGCGTTAATATTTTTTTTCACAGACAGATGGGATTCCAAGTACAAAAGGTTCGAGGAGATATTCAAGGGGGCGGGTTCAATGAGAAGGGTTAATTTAATACGAAAGATTGTTAATAGAATACCTAAGACGAATTTAGATGGAAAGTCTCCCAAGATTTCCGGTACTGCCCTACCTCATGCTTTCTCGATGCGTCCTGAAGTGCTTTTAATTGATACAATCTTTCGCCGGCGGTAATGTGGCCGCGATTGACTTCGTCGATCGTTTGCCAGAAAATCCATGTCAACGCTTGCTCGCTCAACGGTTTCGATACGTTGAATAGCCATCTTCGTATGGCTAGACAAGTCGCGCTCGCGGTCGAATAGTTTTGAATGTACAAGGTATGCGGATGCTCGTGTGGCTGTAGTTTTCGTTCTGGAAAGAGAATAATCATATTTAAATACACGCCGCTGCAACTCCAAAATTATTTCTAAGGTAAACGGCAAATTGAAAATTAAAATTAGAAAATGAATCGGTAGAATCGATAATCAGTCGATCAAACTGCTTAGTAATTATAAAAATTGGAGTGTATCGACTGATTATTCGACGTTTCAACCAACTCTTCGACCAACTCATCTTTTCGTTTAGTCCAGAAATGAAAATGATCGGTGGAATATATTTACCAAAATTGTATTCGACAATTTCGAACAGATAAAAGTATTTCGCCGTTTCGGCGTCCAAGCCGACTCTGTAGCAAACAGCGTCGTACACGTCTTTCGCCAGAGCGGCTTTAGCTACTGTTACGGTAACGACCTCGCGGTCCGGCAGAAGTACTTTGAGATCGACGGCCGGCCCTTGGTCACCATCCTCCTCAAGCCTGTCCGTGAGAAATTCTTGCATAGCGTCGCTCTCGGCTATCACACGCACGGCGCATACCTTTTCCAGATATTGCTCGAGACCTCGCCTCCTCGCGTCCAACTGTTGCTCGCTGAGCCTGGCAACGAAAAAAAATCTTCGTAAGTTTACATTCTTCTCCGTTCGCTTTCTTAACATCATTTCGACGCCCCGCATTCGTGTAATGCCTTGGTGCTTTTTTCTTGGTTCCTCAAGAATCTTTGTTTTTATGAAAAATTGTTTTTCGAGATTTTCATGTAAATGTGTTAGTGTAAACATTTTTTCCCAGAAAATTTTTCATGTAAAATAATGTTCCGAAACGTCGAAAATTATTCGAACAAACTGTTGTTTATTAATGAAATACTATTAAACGAGTTTTGGGATTTAACTGTGCAAACAGGCTTGAGTAAGACTGATGAACGAAAGAAAAGCAATACGCCAATCACGTGGCACCATTTTTTTTTTCCTTCATCCGCAATAATTCCGTTCAAATGTTGCACAATGGCTGAACGCTCGATAAATAAAGCAGACAAAATTAAATGAAAACTCCTTACTGAAAGGGCCACTTTCCAGGAAGTTTGGGAAAATTGAAGCCGATAAATTCCTTCTTCAAGGCCATGTGGAGGGCGGCAAATTCGCGGTACCGCCTCGAGCACAAATGCCGACCCGCCATGTAGACATTGAATACAACGTAACGTTCGTGCTTTCTTTCTCGAACGTGATAATCCGGTACGCTAATCGGTAAAGAACGTTTTTCGCTGTAGTCCACCGACGAATAGCTAAAAAAACACACAAATAACAAGTTTATTTATACATTTGTGATATTCACAATAATTTAATTTAGATGAAATGATTTTTCGTGATTCGGCCGATATTCTAATGATTAGGAAATTTCGCGTCAACCCGCGGAACAATGACCAGTGGTTTGACGTTCCGGTTTTGTTCTTCGCTACGCTACACATACATAACAATTTGAATACTTTTTGCATCGCGACGACTCGAAGTCGTCGATCGATAGTGAATATAATATATCTTATAGCCGATCAGATTTCTTTTAGAAGTAACAATTCATTGCTTTTTTTTTCTCTCGATTCCTTCCTTCGCTCGATAGCACCTCACTCTTTCGCCAATAAATGACAAATCTAACAGGACATTGTCGGAAACGAAAAATGTATGCGAAACAATACACGATCTACGCTCTTGCACGCTCTCGACGAGGATCTTCAACCAAACATAACACTTCGACGAAACGCAGATTCGACGCTGATACAATACAAGGTTTCATAAATATAGCTTATTTTCGAAACAGCGTTTGAAACTGAGCGTGAAGAAGAAAATTTCGCGTGAACCCGCGAAACAACGACCAGTGGTTTGCCAATAAAAATTGTCTATCGCTCTTGAGCGATAAAATCACAGTGCGTAAGAAAACATTTGAGCAAGTCGTTGAAAATGAAGAAAAAAAAAGATTAGTCTACTTTGAAGCATAGGCAGAGTCTGAAATGCTTTTACCTTAAATCTTCACAGGGTTCCAGTCTTTCAGCCTCCTGGGGCGTCACCGAGATCACCGTCAACGTGAGGACATCCCCACCGGATTTGATGAGGTCCACGACCTGTTTGTGGGTAGCACCTTCAACGTTAACATTGTTACTGCAAACGAAAACAAACGAACTCTTTACAATCGTCGGTCGATCGACGGAAAGGATATTTTCATCGTATCGCCAAAAACAAAAAACGACCAACGATTTTTCCGACGATTTTTCACCTTTTCGAAGCGGACTCGGAGCGTCCGACGTGTCTGGAATGTCGCGGATGTTTCATCCAATCGTACTGTATCGCCGATACGTAACACGTCAACATATTGAAATTCGTTGACAACCGATTGTTCAATTCGACGATGATTTCGAATATCGTCGTCCAATCTCGCGCCGCGCGACAATTGTCATTTGTTTATTCTTTAACGATCTTTATTCGCAGCGGCGGCGACGGCGAGCCTTTTCGTTGCAATATTGGAATCGTATTGCGCAGAGAGAATTTCCTCGGTTCGCGGTGCGAGAGTCGAAAGTGAATAACCGATCAACCTTGCGCGAGTAGAGACTTCGCATTCCGGTAGTGAGAGGTGTGCAGCTATTGGCTGATGGTGGAGGCGCGGCTTCGACGATGGGGAATGAAAAAAAGGGAAGAAAAAAAACGAAACGGAACGTTGGTTAACCAGCCAATCGCCGCTTCGTGTCGACGATTATCCGGTTATTAGTAGAAAATAGTGAAAGTGGTAGAGCTATAAATATGCATTCGACAATGTTACTTCTTCGATTTCAACCTTTTCAACCGATTCTCGCTCGCGACCATCTCGTCGAATGTTCAACGGGACGCAAAAACGCGTAAACATTTTTCGAAGAATAAGGAAAAATTCCTGGAGGTGTCGTCGACCCTCCAATCGCGCCCGAACAACCGCTCTCACGTTCGCACTTTTTTTTCGAAACTTCATCTCGTTCCAGTTCGAATTTTCGAAGACTACCGGACGGTATATTTCGATTCTCGCATTAAAAAACGAGTCCCGTGTCTGCGGTATTCGTGTCTTGTGTTTACGTGCCGCGCATAAAAGGCGTATTAGTCAACGAAATGTTTTGCATTTGCAGAAACTAGGACAAGCCTCGTCGTTTATTTGGGTTAGCGCTATCGATAGTCGTGCGAAGTGGGAAACAATGGGATTTCTGGTATTTTTCCGTCGCGGTGATTTATTTGGTTGGGGAAAAATGTATTCAATTAAATGAAATGTTGAGAATGAGGGAGGGCTTATATCGTCTACCGTGTCCTTGACAAACGACGAATGCATCGTACAGGTATGCAAATGCCGTTGGAGTGTAGGCATGAGAAACTCCGAGGAAGCCGTACTACGACAAACCTTTTAAAATACCCTCCGAGTCTAACGCTCGAACTCCTGATTAGTACGGAAAAGTCGTTTCCTTACCGAAAGACTGCGACGAAATAAATGCCGAGAGATGGAATGACAGTAATGGGGAATGAAAATAGAGGCGAGCTGCATTTGCCTGCGTATCAAAAAATAGACAGGAGCTCCCGCTTCTCGGCTTGATAACTAATAAGCTCGTAATTAATATTTTTTTCTTAACCGGTTGCATCCTCTATCTCGAATTTATAAACAACGTATTCACGCACAATGGGACCAGGGCAGAATGGTATTGGGGCAAAATGGGACGGCAAAAAAATCTACTTCGATGGGACATTCTCTTGGCCCATTTTGCCCTAATTCTATCATACGGGGGACTTTATTTGACCATTTCGTACCATTTTGCCCCGCTCTCCTCGACAGCCCCGGATTAACGATGCTTTTTCTGCATGAAGGTAATACTTGCGTACAGTCTGACTTTATCACGTTTGCGCGAGATTCGAAGAGAATTTGCGAACAATTCTCGATGGGATAAAAATCTGAAAAAATTCGTACGCTAATAACAGGAACTTTGAGGTGCGTTTGTTTTGCGCGTGAAAATATCAAGACTAAACGCAAATGAATCACAACGACATATTCATTGTGGCGATTTTGGAAACTAAACTACTCTATCGACCGAAAATTGTCGTTCGATTGCCTAATAATTACATAGAAAAACGTAGGAACTCAGCTTCTTTTGACTGTCAAGACTCGTTCCTTCGGAGCGACATTCCGCGCGCCTCAAAGGAAAGTCGAATCCAGCGAAATTGAGCTTCAACTCTCACGGTTTTAAAAATATCGGGCTCAAATTGAACCCACTATTGAATCATTATCACATTATTATCTGAATAAACATAATTGTCTACCAATTCTAATAATTTGTTTCTTACATTTCGAAATCTAACTATCTAAATGTGACATTAGCAACTGAGAACACAACGAAGCTTCCTTTATGAGATGGCCAAAAAAAAATGAGCCGTAAACGAAAAAGCGACCGTTATGAGGAAGCAACGTGCAATTTCAATCGGCGCGTTTTTTTGTTCGTCACCGACCAGGCACTTTTTCCATGTAACTATTAGTTTTTCCAAGTCATCGTGTTTTTTTTCTACAGATCGCCCGATTCTAAATCCGCTCACGGGGAGATGCATTGATTTCTAATACCGTCGAACCTCGCACACGTAAGTTTCCGGATGCCGAGTCGAGCGAGTGCTGTTCGAACGAGAGCATGTTCGACGCGGAAGCGAAAAACGCGACGTTCCATCCAACTATTCCGTTCCCAGAACGAGAATTTAATTAATCCGGGTGTAACCGCGAGTCTGAGAGACAGCTACGACGATAATTTCCCAACGAGATGTTCCCCGATTTTCTCCACTTTGCGCATAGAAAACCGATTACGAAATCCGAGATTCACCGTACGCGCAATGATATGGCTTAATTACCGAGGCTGCGGATTAGCGGAGGGGACGAAGTACTCGAAACTTGACGAAAACTCATAGAAGACGCTTTGTTTCGATGAAAAAAAAATCGAGATTGCAGTGAAAACGTGTTCAGAATGTTTCAAAACGTCGAATCATATACAAAAAAAAATGGTCTTGCGATACGTGTGTGGCAAAGTAAAAAAATGTAACTTGTATAACTTGAAAACGTCTTCGGTTATTAAGATGAATTTTTACGGGATATGTTGAAGGGTGAATTCTCAACGTTCGTTACAAGTCTTGTTGAAATTCGTGCAGTCATTAAGGTTTTTGCAATTTTTAAAAGATCGCGCAAAAAATTTGTCCGCAAATGGGGCATCAGTATCCGATAATCGACGTTGAATTTGGCTGGAAACGGGAAAAAAAAGCATAAACTTGTTTCGTCTCGCCAAACCGGACGCGACCGAATCCTCTTCGAGTGCGAATTTCTTTACCCGCAGTTTTACCGTTCTATTTTTAAAGAACCTTAATCATTCGATTTATTACTTTCCTTATCGAATATTATTTCTCCCTTTTTCTTTTTATCTGCTCTTCCAACAATTTTGTGTGTTAACTCTTTTTATTATTGTTTAATAATTTAATTTATTACCAACTTTCCTTATCGAATATTGTTTCTTCCTTTTTTTTCATCTGCTCTTTCGTCGATTTTGTGTGTTAAGTCTTTTTAATATTGGACTAGACTTTTGCTAATATACACGCCGTAATCGTCGTATCCGGTCATGCGATAGTTCTGTTTATAATGCCATAAGAAATTTATCCTGCTCGTATAATTATTTACCCTTTTTTTTAACAAACGGTCAAATAATCGCCGTGTCGAGTCTGTCGTGCTCGTAATGAGGGTCAATAGCGTTATTATCAACGCCCGAGTTGTCGATTATATCGGCGTAACGATGCAGCCCGAATATTCAGGATATCAATCTTGCGATAGTTCACGTGCGGCGTCACAAAGAGGATGGGTGTAGCTCGCCGCCAGTGTCAAAGGTTGCGCCTGTGAATCGCACGCGCCGCGCAACGTCCCCCCCCGCGGCCGCGCACAAACAAGATTCGAGCTCTTCGGGCACGAATCTCTCACGCACACATTCATCCCATCCACCGAACCAACTTTGTTAAATGTTCTTGAAAATTTGCCACACAATTAAAATCGACGGAAACAAAACGAAAAAAATCGTTAGAAAAATAATCATCAACATATCGATTTTTGTTTCGCTCTCGTGCATCGGAATTATAAATCTTATAAATAAATAAATTATAAAGAATTACAAAAAATTATAAATAAATAAAAGTTTTGATCGCGGAATATCAATGGACATTAAATAATATCCGACCAACGAACATTCATTCTTTGTCATCGTATCGGTTCTCGAGTACACCCATCGCGTTGCAACGAAAAATAGCTCGAGCGTGGTCTGCCTTTCGGCGACGATAACAGGGACCGCGGTTCGCGCGTAGGTTGTATTTAAAAACCGTTAGGGATATCAGCGAATGCATGCTCGCGCGAAATTCGATACGCGCTAATACACGACTACTCGCGACCCGCGCCCGAGTAGCAAACGGGATTTGCATCGAAAATCGTAACATTCTTAAACTCCCCGTCGACTATCGTGTTGAGAACAAAACATCACGATACGAGTGCGAAGACACCGTGAAAAAAAAAAACACGGAGAAAAAGATTCCCCGTCGAGTATCGTACGAAATTTTATTCGACAAGGTGTAAAAATGGGGGGTGGGTTTCTCGCACCGAGTGAAATAAGAATAATAATCGATCGGCGATAAACGACGTGGTTTCCGTGAATGAAAGGGCGGTAAACGCGCCGAGGGTGTCCTCGATTACATCGTGACGTCGTTATACTAAAACGCCCACCGTCTGCTTTTGATAATAACTATTCCAAACGAGAAAATGAAATGTATATATATATATATATATGCTATAAGGAAATCGAGTCGAGAACGCAAAACGACTTTCCTTGTTCGTATTAGTTTCGAAAACAAGCGCGTGGAAGAACAGTACCTGCTGGGCGAAGCGATAACCACGACTATTTATATTGTTAAAAAGAAAAACGAATGACAGAGAGAAGAAAAAAAATGCTCGCAGGGACGAGATTGGAGCGATGCCGTTCGTCAATTAGAGCGACGAGACGTTACTGGTCGTGTTCTTCGGTAACGACGATCTCAAAATTGTACGCTCTAATCTGCGCGCACGGACCGAGGCGAAGCGACGAGACGTACGAGAGACCCGAGAAGATTGAAAGATCGTAGAGGTCACGCGCGCGTTTCGTATACCGATATATTTTATTGACAGTGTGCCCGCTCGCCTCGGCTTCCCCGAAGCACAACAGTCGAATAAATCAACGATAATTCGCCTCGGTTCGTCGGCTAATTGATAACATCGATAATTGTAATGAGTTTCGTAATAGACGAAAAATGTTCCTGCAGCCGAGCGGGCAGAGGTTGGGAGTAATTGCGAGCGAAACAAGTGTCTCCCGAGAAGCTGGAGTGTCGTTTGTATTTTTTTTTTTTTCCCCCCTTTCGAGCTCGAAGACGCAGCTCGGCGCGAGCGACGGCGAGTGTCGAAAATAACGAAGGGCAAAGAGAAATACTCACACTTCGAGAATCCGGTCGCCCTTGCGTACCCCGGCCTTTTCCGCGGCACCGTGTGACAAAACCGCACTGACATGTTGCAAGGGTGCGTACAATTCACCGTTGATGCTCCGTAGTTGTCCACCTTCGCTGACCTGTCCCCGTACGTTGAACCCGAATCCTGTCTCGGTCTTGTATATCGTCACGCAACGCGGCCCCTGACCCGTCGGATTATCGGCGTTTATCGAATGCTGCGGCACACGTCCGTTGTTAATCATCGTCAATCCCGTATTAATAACGTCCTCGTTACTTGCTGGCGAACGCCGTACTTCTGATGCACAGTCCGCCATCTTACACTCTGGCAACCCATTGATATTTCTCTCACTACCGCGGGGAGGGCTCTCATCGACGCTCCGATCGTTCCCACTGCGCGTGTGCGCGACGTGTGTGTGCGTGCTCGCCGTACGGAGGCAACGAACGAATTAACATTCGCTCTCTCGTTGCTCCTCGCACTCTCCGAGAGATCTTTCCAACTCGAAAAATCTTATCGATCGTCTCGCGCGATCGAGAATTTCAATAATGCGATCGTTCGATGCTTCATTGAATTTCGAATTGCAAAGAAAGAGCCCGCAGCATTTCCTGAACGGGGCTTCTCGTTCTTTTTTTCGTCGATAGAATCGGAGGAGCATTACATCTTTAGCAAGTCATTATTCTTTTTTTCTTTAAAGGCATGATGATAAGTTTTGTTTTCCGAAGACTCGAATAATCGAAGCCTCTTTTTGACTTCCACGAAAATCCCGCGAAGAGAAGCCCCGAGGCGCGCCCGCGCGCTCTTGGTGTTCTCCAACCTAACCCGACTTCGGAGCAACTCGCCGTAACCTAAGAAAGTGCATTGCAGCGGCATTGCGCACTTCGTTGTCCGACTGCACTTGTCTTGCGTGCGATGTGGGATACGTGCACGACGCACACGCCGACGGATACACAATCGTAAGTCGGCTCGGAAAAACAATATCTCCAAGTTGAACGAGTCTCTTCCGAGGATCGGAGAAGATGGGAAGAATCGACATAGGTTTCGTGGAGGAATGCGAGAGTTGGCGATTGGCGAGTCGTTTCTTTCCCAGCAAGATTGGCGGAAAGCCGGCGTGGCTTAACCTCAAAGATCTTCCGTGCGCCAAAGACGTCGAGTGCGAAAACTGCGGCAATCCGTGCATCTTCTTGTGCCAAATTTACGCCCCTTTCGAAGAGGACACCCAAGCGTTCCATCGAACCCTGTACATATTCGTGTGCAAGGACGAGGCTTGCTGCCGTGCCAATCGGAGCGAAAACTTGAAAGTCCTGCGGTGCCAATTGCCGCGTGAAAATAACTTCTATCCGTTCGAACCGCCCGAGGAGCACGAAAGTTGGCGAAACGACATCGGTGAGTACCTTCCAGTTTCGCGTCTCTGCACAAAGTATGGAAAAACAGGCAAAGCATTGTAATCGCCAGGCAAAAATTGCGTATTCGCGGATCTCGTTGTCGTCATGGAATCAAAAAAATATTTACATTTTTCACTTTTGTGTCTATATAATTTATTGTTCAGAGCTCTAAAATGTATTGCGGATCTACTGTAAATTGATTGTAAAAAGAGAAATCCGTAAAATAAATCATTGTCATTATTATTGTTATTGTTATTATTCTTATTATGTGACACGATCTATGAACTTATGGTGTTTCGAATAAATGTTTTTTTTTTTCATTCGTAAACATCTTCAAATTTTTCAAAATCTGTCAGAAAATTTTCGAATTTTCTTTTTTTTAAATGATTAAAAAATATTTTTACCACGCCTGACAGCGTTTGATTCATAAAAAATGTATAAATCGATGCATCGCTACTTTTTATTTTTTTTTCCATTTCCGTCTCTCGACGACAAGTTGTTCTTTATATTTGTTTTGCGCGCAGACGCGGACAAGTGGGTCAAGACTTGTCGAGTCTGCGGACTCCTCGCGCCGAGTCACTGCGCCAAATGCAAAAATGCCAGTTACTGCGGTCGGCCTCACCAAGTTCTGGACTGGAAGGCCGGACACAAACAAAAATGCGCAAGCAACGATTCCTCGAGGGAAAAAGACGCCGTTGCAACTTCGGCCGGTTCCAACGGAGTATTATTCCCGGAGTACGAACTGGTGACCGAAACGACGATCGAAGAGGACGAAAACGAGGATGACTCGGCCATGGAAAAGGAGGAAATGGAACGCTTCGAATCGCTGGTCAAGAGCGGCAAAGCTGGAACTCTGCAAACGGAAAACGACATAGATGAGGATCTTCGCACGATGTCGAGCACCGAGCAGGATGAAACTTTTGCGTACTTCAGTGAAAAAATGAGAAAACATCCTGATCAAGTGCTCCGGTACGAATATTTTGTATTTAAGAAAATATTTCAACAATGTTATTACCGTTGTATTATTTTTTATTTATTCATTTATATCTCTGAAATATTAATTTTTTTGTTCAAGGTACGATCGCGGAGGAAAACCTTTGTACATATCCTCGAGCAGTCGAGCTTCCGATATTCCAAATTGCGGCGAATGCAACGGCGAGAGGCAATTTGAATTTCAAGTACGTTGAAACTCGACGAAAATGAGACAAATAACGCTTGTTAAGGACCCAGCAATCGAAAATCTACCGGAAAACGAGCGATAAACTTTTCGATCTTTTTCTCTGTGAATATCCAATAGGATGATTTATTTGCGTACACAAATCATTTTTTATATGATTGAAATCATTGGAAAATAAAACTATTGATTTCTTGATGATTTATCTCTCAATGTTTCGGAGTTCATGAGAAAAATGAACAATTGGCGCCATTAATTTGTTTTTATATCCGCACATAATCGTAATTGATTAACGTTAAATATGTAAAAAGATCTTGAGTCGTGTCACATCGACATGTCGAAGTTACGTTAAAATTGTTTACTTTGCAGATAATGCCACAGCTACTGAACTACCTCAATTTCGACGACGTTCTCAAGAGTTTCGATTGGGGCACATTGTTAATTTTCACTTGCCGAAAGTCGTGCGTACCAAAATCCGGATACGCGACGGAATACATCTGGAAACAGGACATCGTCGAGCAGCCAACGGGAGCGGCGGAGGATAGTAAAGAAACATGAGCGGTAATAACGATTATTAAGTATTAATTTAAGCACTGACCGTTGTGACACAAGTTTATAAGAACGAAGGGAGGCGTCAATACAAAAATATATTTACACAGTAATCCTCTATATATTTGCCACGACAGCTTTGGGATACATGTATTTTTCTTTAATTTACCATTCGTTCGTCATAGCAGCCTTTATGGGCAATTAAAAGGAAAAGAACATTGAAAATCGGAATGTTTGGAGGGGGTTAAAATATATGCTACATACAAATCAAAACAGCGGGAAATGGATGAAGGTTGAAAATCGTAAAGTAGAGAATAACAAAAAGGAAATTGAACAGAAGGAATTCTGTAAGAGTTAGAATTTTGCAATCAACGCGGACACAGAGCGTGTCGGCCGCCGTCAACCGGCAAAGTTGCTCCGGTGATGAACGACGAATCATCGCTGGCCAAAAATGCGATTGTCTTCGCCACCTCCTGCACGTCGCCGGCACGTCCGAGCGCATGCGTCGATTTGCTGTGCTCGAAGAAATTCTTCAATTGTTCCTCGCTCATTCCACTGTTTTTGTGCAGATTCGTTACGGTAACGCCTGGATTTACGGCATTCACTCGAACCTGTGACAGAGACAAATTCAGGAGAAACGAAAGCTAATTGGCCGTATATTTTCGCAAACGCATCCATAGGCAGTTATTTTATTGCGGTTTACTTGTTTTCCAGCGAGTTCGATGGCGACGCATCGAGTAAATTGATCGACCGCCGATTTGCTCATGCAATAAGCGAGAACCCCGGGAAACGATCTCAATCCATTGACACTGGAAACGTTTACGATGCTTCCTTTGGATTCCACTAGATGCGGCACTGCTAGCATTGTCAAATGATACATCGATCTGACATTCAAATTGAAAACTCTGAAACACGAACAAACGAAAAATGGTGCTAATTACCGTGGCATAAGTTTTGCTAAATATTGAACCCAAGATCGGGACTCGACCCCTTAACAAGTGATATAATTTTCAGCTAAAGATTTCAAACCGTTTTCTAATCATGGCGTTAAAAGATGCGCACACTCACACACATATATACATCTGGACGTTTTTTTCAAACGTGATTTTTCGACATTTTGGAACATTTTAAACACGACAAAAAACTCGAAAAAAAAAAAAAAATTTCACCAAAACATTTTAAACACGATGAAAATCCCGAAATAAAAAATTTTCACCAAAACATTTTAAACACGATGAAAACCCCGAAAAAAAAAATTTCACCAAAACAAAGTTTCTCGCGGAAGCGAAATGATAAATTACGCATATATTCCATTGCTAAACGAACGAAAGAAGAATAATTATATTGCGTTTAAACGGTAGCGTTGCGCTACCTTTAAACCTTTTTTTTTTCGTTCCCCATGTCGAAAGTCCGCGTTCGCGTGTAAAGTCCCTGAAACGGTACGAATAAATCGATCCAATACCTATCGAACTGTTCGAGGCTGGTGTTTTCGATGCTACCATTCTCCAGAGTGCCGGCATTGTTCACAAGCACATTTAACTTTCCGTAATGCTTGATCGTGGTCTCGAGAATGTTTTTCGTGTCGAGCTCATTGGTGAGCTCGCCGGTGACGATGAACGGTTCCGGTCCTTTGCACTGCTCGGCGACTTTTTTCAAATTCTCGACGTTTCGCCCGGTTATCGATAACGACGCACCGAGATTCGACAAGTGAATTGCCGTTGCCGCTCCGATACCGGAACTGGCGCCGGTTATCAGCACAACTTTTCCCGTAAATGCCATTTTCTGTTTTCTCGATAATCTGAAAAACAAAACGATCTCTGATTTATTACGATATATAGCATAGCAATTTAATGCGCCGAGCGTTTAAAAATATTTTAAAAGCCGAAAAAAAATTACGCTGTACACAAAAATCGACCGTTTCCAGGAACGTTGCAATTTCAATTACCGCCTTTTTTTTGTTGCGAAATCGTAGCTTTCTCTATGAGAACGCTAAGATCGGTAAAAGAACTTTCTCATCGGGCGAATAGCAATAAATGAGGAAGTAATTTGCAACTTCAATTCGCATAATATTTCCGTGATTCTCGCACCAAAATGCAAAAAATAAAAATTTGTATTCCACTGCAAGGAAATGCGAAAGATGGGGGGCTACGCAAGCGCAAGAGAGCGACAAATCTTGCCGAGGGCTGATACACGTGTTACGCGTGAGCTTGACATTCTACTTATGTATTTATTTATTCTTCGCAAAAGTGTTCAAATCTTAGCAACGGAAACAGTTAATTTGCTGAATAATATCAATCTGAACGACGGTGAAACGAGCGTTATCTTATCTCGATCCAATGGCAAAACAATCCAACCGCGCACTATTGTCGGAGGAAACGAAATCTCTCGACTGCAAGGAGAATCCGAAGGTCAACAGTTAAGGCCGTGTTTTAATAGTATTTTCCGACGGTAAATAATGTTTTTTCTCGCGACCGTTCTCGCGTTGGTGAATGTCGAGAGATTGACGGGCTTATCTATTTTAATGGGCATATTAACGGAGTGTCTTACCTTATCGAATTAGTCGGTGAACCGCTTCCAGGCTCTACTTTGCCAACTATGCCGGCTTGGTCGTACTTTGGGGAAAAAAAAAAAGAGCGAAACCAAAACGGCAACAGCGGCAACACTGTCGAGAACCGGTTCTCTGCTATCAGCTGGTATCGGCGAATCGCGCCGACGTTGGCTGATGGTTATTGAAATGATAATAGAAGATAAAAAAAACACAGCAGACACAAAAAGGGTTTATTCGTTCGGTGGTGCCATCTGGCGAGTCGCGACGAAAGCCGAAAGGAAAAGCGGGCGGGGAGGGTCTGTAATGTTATAATGGTTCGCCTTGAGACTCGGTTTAGAGAAGCAGACGACGATCGGCCAGACGACGAGCGAACGGCGCAAAGCCAGCGTCGATTCGAGGCTGCCGGGAGTGTTTTCGAATAGGACTATTGGCCCGACAGCCCCGAAAATACACACAACAATACCGTCGTTTGAAGTGCGAGTTCGATAAAAACAAAGGGACGCGATGGATCCCGAAGCCTTTCTGGACCTGGCCAATCAGGTCATTAAATTAAAGATGTTCCCGTACTTCGATATCGCTCACTGTGTACTGTGCGCGCTACACGTCAGAGAGGATTTGGGACCCGGTAAGCCAAACCCTACCGGGCTGATTCTAAATTTAAAGCTCACCGTGCCTCTCCGCCTTGAGATAGCTCCGACTCCCCCTTTTCGAATCGTCTACCCGACAATTTCTATCTATCTGTCTATCCGCGAAAATATTCTAAAACTCCTCCGTCGAGCCTCTCTCGAGATTACCATTTTTTTTTTTCATTCTCTCGAAAATATGCTTTATTTACTTTTTTCCTGTTTCCATCGTCGCATCGGCGATTATTTTTTGATTCCGCTTGTTAATCGCTTTTTGATCCAATAATTCATTGGCTCGATCGAGCATGCTTCCGAGGAATTAAACTTTTACTCGTACTAATATTGACGATTAATGAGCTGGAAAAAATGTTGTGCCGCTTGTGGATGAAAAACATCGAAGCACGAGGGCACGAGTTGCATTCTTGCTTCTAGGCAATATCGCGCTTCCGAAAACCCGTGTCACACCGCTCTAGACCTCTCTGGCAACCGGATTCTCAATATAGCATGAAATGTCCAGACACAAATAGAATAATGCCTCTGTGTTTAATGCCACTCGGACCGGGAAAAATACGAATAATTTAACCTTTTTCGAAAATACGATTATCCAACGAGGAAAGATGAAATTCTAATCACTCAACGCTATTTCATAGGCAAAATGAAATGTATGAAAATTATATTTCATCTTTGCAATTATTTTTCAGTGCCCGAAAGATATTTTAATCGATTGTTTTTTTTTTCTCTCTTTTTTTTTTTGCATGTAAACAAGATTCGTGTCTCCGAACGCATTCTTGGCAGAATTAATAATTGTATTAGCCTCGAGATTTTCGAGCTGTGCTATTTACAGATTTGTCTTAGCGGCGAAAGGGAGATGAAATGGCCGAATTCATAAAATTATGTTAGTTCTTATCGCACAGACGTGCAACGGGAAATTATCGTCGAATTTGATAATGCAATTGAGGCAAATTGCGTTATTTAGAGGGCTTAAAAAATTGTTCGTTTATTGTTTGGATGTTGCGCACGGAAAATTACTCTCACAGCAGCTTTTTCGCAGGATACTCCTCTTCGTTTTTCCTCCTTGCGTGGCGCGTTGTTTTTCAACGTGCACGGCCACGCATATTATATTACACGAACGCGCTATATGTATTACATAATGTATTCCATTATCGATAAATAACCACCGACGTTGAAGACCACGAGCAATTCGCAATGTTTTTTTTTTCAATTTTTCTCGTAATTTTGTCATATAATATCGAATTATCGTTGAAACCTTGATTTATCGTTTGCATTTTTCATCGAAAAAATTAATCGCACAACGCATCGATAATCGACTTTCGATTAATCCGCGACAACGCATGGACATTTAGATTTTTAATAAAAATACTAAAATATAAGTAAATCCGTTGGAAAGAGATTTTCCGGATTCGAATCACCGATTCGAAGATTGGTCGAGTATAAAAATGCCGCGATTTGGATCGTCGAAGCGGAACGCTCGATTTCTCAGGCGACAGAGTGTGAAGGGCATTCGGCCGAAGGAAGTCGCGGGCCGCCTCGAGACCTTTTTCCGCGACGGTTCTCTCGTGCGGTCCGAAATATCGATCGCATCGTTGGTCGATAGGATGATAAAAAAGCGAAGAAATCCGTGATATTGACAAAAGAATTCGTAATTGGACTAGCGCGCTTGTCGGATCGATGCTCTCGAGTCGATAGCTTTCGTCGCATGCGAAGTTGTACTACGATTAGTTCTAAGGATTCCGGCCGACCTGCTTGCGGACTCGAGCAAATCGCCGTTGAAATTCACGGGAATATCGTCCGAAAGCCGCTCCGCGATGGCCATCGCAAAGATTATTCTAACGAAGCTCAATATCAAAAATCGTTGTAATTAAATCGTTTTTCTTTTTTTTATTCCACAGGCGCTCAAGCCTTCTCGAGAAAACATCCTCTGTCGTGTTGGCTATCGACGATGCTGGTCGTGTTCGCCGGTGGAATGTTGTGCAATGGATTGCTCGGAGAACCGATTCTTGCGCCGCTGAAAAATACCCCGCAACTGTTGGTCGCGACCGTTGTCTGGTCAGTAGCGAAGCGTCACGATTTTTTCATCTTTCGACTCCATCATTGCCGCAGTGGAAACTCAATTGCTCGCCACAACGAGCTCCGAATGAATTTTTTTTATTCATAAAAGTTTCCAAGACAATCGTATCGGAACGACTCTGTTACAGTCGCGATTGCTCCGTTTTTTTCGTTGCGCTCGATTATGAAATACTTTATAATGCGGATGTATAATTGCGAATTATTGTCCTATTCAGTGTCGTAAATGTACACTTTTCCGCGCTACTCCGTAGAAAATTCATCGAATCGAGCTCGTTACACGAGAAAAATCGGTCTCTCTCGCACTTGTATCGAAAATAACAATTATTTGCTTCCAGGTACGTGATTTTCTACACTCCGTTCGACATTGGATACAAAGTTGCGAAATTTCTGCCGGTCAAAATAATATGCTCCGTGATGAAAGAAACATACAGGTAAATCGAATAGTTTTTCATTCAAATAAGCTTCGCGTGAAGCCAATGAACCTTGTTGAACAATCTGTATTCATTGAGTTTCTCTCGAATTGTCTCTCGAACAGGTGTAAAAAAGTTTACGACGGTGTAACGCACGCGGGAAAACTTTATCCAAACGCATATCTCATCATGATTCTCATCGGAACACTCAAAGGTCGCACAATAACAATTACGCTCTCGATTAGACCGTCCCGTTGAAGACGAGCGCACGATTTAACGATTTTAACGAATTTTTAACCACAGGCAACGGAGCGGGTTTCACAAAGTTATTCGAACGCCTGATTCGCGGAGTCTGGACCCCGACGGCGATGGAATTCATGCAGCCAAGCTTGTACGTGTTTCACGCAAATTTTCATACATCTTCAAATTTTCGTAACGATACAAATAAAAAAAAAAAATATACCGCATTTCGTCACATACATTTTTATTAATTTCAGCCCAACAAAAGCATCGATGGTCGCATCTATTATCTTCGTCTTGGACAAAAAGACAGATCTAATATCCGCGCCGCACGCCCTCGTTTACTTCGGCATCGTTATCTTCTTCGTCTATTTCAAGGTAAAACAAATTACTCGCAATTGAACACAAAGCAACGACGTTTGTCTCGATTGCTCCGATCGCAATCGGCGATTATTGAGCCGTGGTTGCAACGCGTTAATTTATAATTGAAACACATTTTGCTGCCTGTTTGAGCGCACGAGTTTCGTATAATCGGGTCGCTTTTACTTGTTTCCAGTTATCCTCGATTCTTCTGGGAATCCACGATCCGTTCGTGCCATTCGAGAATTTATTCTGCGCCCTCTTCCTCGGCGGAATTTGGGATTCTCTGGCGAAGCTGATGGGCCGCGGTCAAGTTAAGGACGAGAAGGCCGACGCGAAAAAGACGAATTGAGGAGTTCTCGCTCCTCGCACGAAATCCTCGCGTCGCTCGTTCGATGACAAATTTTTATTTTTCGGATCTCGGTGCAAATCGAGCTTGACGTTTTTTCCTTCTTTTTTCTTCAAAGCCGTTCGGCACGGATGAATATTGCGTGTATTTCGTTCGGCACGAATGAATATTGCAAAGCGTCGATCGATCCAACGCTATCTGATTCTAGTCACGAGACGCGCGCGATATTGATGTGGAAAAAAGAAACGCAAGTGAAAATCTTCGATATCGCAATAACGTTATAATTTAATATTTCTATTTTATTCGATTGAAAAAGAAAAATGAGAGGCGCAACGGCCTCGTTGGTTTTTACGAAGAAACCGGTAGGAACGACGAAACATCGTCGACTTCGCTGTTAAGAATACAAATTGTAAATTGAATTTTTATGCAGATATTATAGTAAGCATGAGCAGTTTGTTACGACGCTGAATCGCTTGTCGTGTGAAAAAAATATCGATAAAAAAAACAAAGACGGAATAATGAAGCGTGTCGACTTTGCGATTATGAAAAATGTGAAAAAACAAAAAAATACGAATTTTGTACAATTTTTATCACCATCGAGGGATAATCAGAATTGCACTCGAACGATTAGGTTTATAGATATTGTAAATGAGATTTCTATTCGCGCACATGCATGAATACATATCCTCCCGAAAACCCCTTTTTCGCCCTTAACATTGAATACCGAAGAAATCGATCTGTCGATCGTTGCTCATTGAGAATTTCAAGAATTTTTTTTTTGCCAATCTATCGTTTTTCCCTTTGACCCTTCGGTTGTACCGCCTTTGCGGGACCGCGACATTGGCTATTTTATTGTAAACAATTTCGTAGTGTTGTTAGAATTTTCAGCTTTTGTGAGGCTAATGGAATGAGCGTACGTTGTCGCGCTTTTTTTATAAAGAAACATAACGAAACGAAGAAAAGCTAAGGATAAAAAGAGGCTTAAGAGGAAAATTCTCAATCATTGGAATCTCTTTCGCGATGCCTTTGAGTATCGTTCCGAAAGTCATTTTATCGAGATCTCGTCGACGTACGAAATCGCGTTTTTCGGAAAATTGTGATAATCCAGTGCGATGTAAATTTCGGCTAATATTTTGAAAAAACGACCGATGGAAAAATTAGTCTCTACGCGCTGGCGAGAAGGCCGTTATTATAGCGTTGCCGAAAATAGGCACGCGCCTCGATCAGAATTTGTCGAAACTTCCTCGAAACGTTTGTCGGCCCATAGTCGAACTTTTGCGAATGAAATTTAATCGAAGCTTCTACCTTTCGTCTCTTGTCCTCGCTCGTTCCGATTAATTTTCCGGTAACTTTATCCATGAAATTGTGCGTGTTTTACTTCCATATTGTCGAATATTCGCGGCGCTCGCGACACAGACGCGAAGAAGAGCAAAGAGGCTTATACGCGAGGCCGCGAAGAGACAAACGCGAGAAAAAAAATTGGACCCGCAGTTTTTTGTGTTTGAAAATTGAGATAACACTTTTTTTTATTTCCTCAAACCACCAAGTGCACTAATCGGGATTTCTCGAGGAACTCGAAGAACGCCGAGACAAAAATCTTTTTTATAGAACGATAATTTACAAACGTGTCCAAATTAATTTTCATAACAATCGGTTTAGTGTTATTCATCGGGGGAATAAAGTGCGATACAATAAATTACGTAAGGACGATGGAAATGCGTAGATTTGATAAATGAAGCGTTACCAGAAGTATGATGAAACGTGTGTTCCTTCTGCGTGGATAAAATTGATATGTACCGCGTCGAAATAAAGAACGACATGACAAGGTTTTTCAACTTCCAATTGTTCGTAGTCAGTCTTTTTTTTGTTTTGTTTTCTACAGCGAAATCGTGACCATTCGCATTGTAACTACTTCCGGTCCGGTATAAATGTAAAATAGGAGAAAACGGAGATAACACGAGATTTGCCGAAACTCCAACAGTTTCTTTACTGTCAACAAAAAAAGGGCACATTTAGTTTTTCGACTAGCGATAATCAAAACTGTCGTTAGTATCGTTACAATTGGATAATCGAAAGATTGCAGAGTTCCTCGGGAAGGCGCGCAGTTTTTTATTACATTTTCGACCTTACCGACTGCATCGACGACCGATGCTCGGTCGGTATTGCAACAAAGAATTCAAGTAAAAAATGTAAAAATTTGCTTATGGAGGGTAGTCGATTCGAGTCGAGAAACATTCGAATACCCGATACGGCACCCCAAAAAAATTATATTTATGTTATTTCTGACATCGACCAGCGAACATAAATTCAATGCAGTTGCTCTTCTGTTGCCTGTAACGACACCAATTGTATCTCCAAAAGAAAAAACGCTTACAGACATATTTCTTTTTTAGCGTATACTGAAAAGATAAAGTGTCTCAAAGGTTTTGAATGAAGAAAAGTTATCTTCATTTTCTCCGGAACATTTTTCTTCGTTTAATCCCTTTATCGACGAATTCCAAAAGGAAACGAAAAACTCCTTACGCATTCTTATCTCTGAGTGGTTTTGAAGATGCTTTGATGGTCATTACTCGCAGATTTTACTCTAGTTGTGGTAAATTATTTGCCTAACAACCCGCAAATAACTGCGGCGAGTACTTGAAACAGTACTTCAAGAACAAATACTTACTATTTCAAGTACTTGCTGTGCGTTTCACTTTGTACGCGAAGTATTTTTCGGCGCTTTGCCCAGCTGTGGAGAATATTGTGAGTGTGAGCGAGGCAAAACGGCATACCGGGGCAGAATGGTAGCAAATGGGAAAATAGAGTCCCTTGTATAGAATTAGGCCGAGATGGGACAAGGAAAAGTACCATCGAAATTGATTTTTATGCTGTCCCATTTTGCCCCTATCCCACTATGCCGTGGTCCTATTGTGCTCCTCTCTCCGCGAACAGAGAGTTGCTGTACAGGCGGCTTCTCTTCGAACAACCGAGATGTAACCGGTAATACGACGAGTGGTTGTTTTTCGGTTGCTGTTTGGTTGTCAGTTGTTTCTGAATGCCTTCATCGGTTCCTTTCCGTAGAAATGCAACTGGTTGTTATTTGGTTGCCCGCAACGGTTGCTCGTTCCTGGGGTAAGTTAAGGTATTAATTCTTTAACAATCCGGCCAAACTTGAGATTCAAAGAGAATTTCAAACACTTCACAATCGGATATAAATCTGAAAAAAATCAATCATGCGGAAGTCCAAGATTGACGTTGCGAAATAATAATAATAATCAACATTTTTATTAGTAAATTAATGAAAAAAAATAAACTGCTCAATAAATTACCCTGCGACCCTGTTATTCTTCCAAACACGTCGAAATTCTCTTCGAATCTCGCATTTTCTTGGACTCGGACTGCCTCAAAGTCGTCCAAAAGTTGACGAAAGCAACATTCGTATAAGGATTAGGATTAAAATATTTCGTTATATTTATTCGCACAGTGCCTCGACGTGGCTAATTACAACTTTTTCATCTACGACAGACAATCGAAAAGATTAAAATAAAAAATAGGATAGCGACGAAATCCGAAGGATCCTCGATGAGATTCGCTTGCATTTTCTCCCCGGACTCGCGCGTTCGGTACGAAAATTAATAAAATTGACGATACGCGATGCGGGTACCGAAGACAAGTGGGTAACGCGCAAGTGCACAACACTCGTCGTCTGACACGCAGTAGGTTAAGGTGTTGGGAAAATTCATAATTAATGTGTTACCCGTAGAGTATGTTGCAGATTATTGATTCGTACGAAATGCAATGTGACGTTCCACACATAAAACGCGAATAATGTGTAAAGTAGACAGTTGAATGGAAAAAGAGCTTCGCCCCGTATTATTACGTGTTGCTTTTTTTTTTTTTTTTTTTTCCTTTCCTCGCCAAAGTTAGCCTTAGGCTCACACGTACGGCTTTGTGCCTAAATCATGTATACCCACACGTATCCTAATGCACTTGCATAGCGCTCGAACGCTCGTCTATACCGCCTCCTCGAGTAACTCGTACACCGTTCGACGTCTACGCTTTATTTCACACGTGTCAAATGGACTATTCATTTTAACACTCGCTATTGATCCCCCCGTCGATTGATATCAATTATTCAACCGATCCGATTCCGGCGTACGCGATGCCATTTGCGATTATACCTTCGCGCGATACACTTGGATCAACTATCGTGTATACCGAATTACACTTATCGCTTCAATGTCAACTTCGAGGTCGGCACGGTCAATTTCATTGCTCATCAACTTTCGTCGAATCGTTTTCTTTTTCACGGATACGATGAGTCGAAACAAAAACTTACCCGGGAAAAAATTGTTGTATACGTTGATATATGATTGTATAGAATTATGTATAATTATATATGAATTTTGTCTCTGTAGGAACATTTTAAATATACAATTCTATATAATATATAATATATAATATATAAATATATAAATATATTATATATTATATATGATTCTATAATATATAATTCTCTGTGGTTATATATGAACACATATAACGATTTTATTCCGGGTATGATTTTGACAATGAAAACTTACGAACCGGTAACTTTCGACACGTCGGACTTCACGCCGAAGATCCACGACGTCAACGAGATCGATTGATCTATCTCTATCAGAAACGCGCAAGTGAACGATTAGTTTTTATAATTAAGCTCCTTCGTGTTGGTAGTGAAAAAAAGAATTATCTCGGCCTCGAGGGATTCTTCCGTCGTTCTCTTCCGTACGACGGACCGCGATCCGAAGTCACTGCGCGATGGGATCGCGAAGACACGCCGAGCGACTCAGGCGCGATCGAGCGAGGGTGGAACGTTCGCGGCCTGGAGCGTCATCACGTTCATGGGCCACTTCTTCTCCGTTCCACTGTCGGCTCGACTCGCCGATCCGGACGACATCTTCGTTACGTCCAATTTCTTCTTACCCTGGCGCCTTTTGTATTCCATCACGGCGGACGCGCCTCCCAAACCCATTCCCACGACGATCGCAAGATACTTTAACACCCTGCAATCGAAAAAAAAAGGATATTCGTTTGACGAATTTCGACATACGATTTTACTCTCTTTTACGCTGTGCTGTGGTTTACTCGAGATGGGGTTGGAAAATTAATTCGAAAAATACTTGCTTGACCCCCGTCATCATTTTGAAAACCAGTCGGAGCTGCGAGAGAAACTCCTCGGGCAGCGTGACGCTCTCTTCGACCCAGAAGATGGGCAACAAGGCAGTCGCGAATTTCCTCATGTTTTTCACTTTCTCAACGGGAAAAACGAACATGTTGAATTGGAGTCGCTTCCTCGCGCTTACCGGCGTCCCGGTTATCGGCTCGAAATCTATGTCGATCTGATGCGCTTTCTAGTGGAGCAAAATCACCAACGAACGCAATCTTAGCGTATATACATCGAAATTGCTTATTGGGACGATCGCTTATTATCTGCCCTGCTCAGAAAATTCTATGCATTCATAATGGAACCGGTTGAATCCGATTGGATTCAAATACGAACGAATAGACTCGATCAGAGAGCAATTCGTATCGGTCAAACTCACCGGTCAATTCCTACAAATTCCTACAAAACTACCGAAGTCATGTGTTGTTATTTCAATTTCATTCGGATTTTCACAATGTGTCGTACAAGATTGAACCGAAAAATGTACGAAACAATATGTCGTTTTTTCAATGTTCTTTGTAATTATAAGGATTACAATAAAGTAAAAATAACAAAATATGTCCTTAACAGCCCGCAAGGGTTCAGGGGAAATTTTTTTCTCAGTGATATAAAACCGATTCGATCGAATCGGGCCGTTGCAATCCAATCGACATAATCTAATGTCCCTGTTGAATCCGATTCATCAATTTGCCGAACCATACGATAAACCATTAAAGTTTATTACTTCCGATTAATTTGTTAATGCACTTACGGTTATTTACCTATTCATTCCCATTGGCAAAATAATATATCGGTTTGAACAGAATTTTCCGAGCAGGACACGCGTGCGCGATGAAAAATACCTTGGAAGGGCTCAGACCATCGACCTGCTCCAGATAAGATTCGTCAGTTTTGTAGAAGTGTGGCAACGTGCCGACCATCGGCACGCCGAGGCACTTGAACAGATCGTAAACTCCCTTCTTCGGACACTTGTCCTCGCTTTGGCAGAAGCATTGCAATTCCGGGTCGGTGCTCGGATCACCGAAATCGGCGGTGTAGTGGTTCGTGTTGAGTCCTGATTATCGGAGATACACGTGTAACAGGGCGATAATTAATTGCCAAAGAAACAAATGACGAACCTCCGACTTTTCTCGAAGTGCCGTCCCAACGCGAGCTGATGCTTCTGCAAATATCCGGCGAGAAGGCCACGATATCCTCGTTTTCGAAGAGATACGGACGAAAAATCGTGCCGTCGGTGCCGTTGAAGACGTTGCAACGGCTGCCCTCCGGCCAGACGGTCTGTTGCTTCTCGCCCATGTATTCGATCACTTCCCCGACTTCTTTCACGTCCTTCAAGCCGCGCTTCACTCGCAGCCTATTGTCGTCCACCGTTCCATTTTTCTACACCCACACGAAAAACCCCGTCGTTATAATAACAATCGCCCGATCATCGTAATAGTATATTGTATATATTTGGTTTTTTTCTAATCACAGATCCGAAGAGCGAAAACTTGTAGCGATTCTCGCCGTCGCCGACGAGACCGTCGTTCTGCGCGAGGAGGGAACAAACCGCCGAGCCGGCGAAGTCTTTCACGGTGCAGTCGATCGGCAGCCCGCCGAACAGAATATCGTGGGCCGAGGCGTCGACGAATATTGTTTCTGGCTTCTTGAAGATGCTGTCTATCGCTTTTGCTGAAATTTCGTCGGTATCGCATCGTTCACGAGTCAAGAAACGTTGTCATTATGCTAATGTTTGTTTGTTTGTTTGCTTTTTTTTTTTTTTTTCATAGAAATTCCGCGGGGGATTCGATACCATCGATGCGAACGATCGATGCTCTCGTTTACTCGTGAACTTTTGTAAGCGCGTGGATACGTAACATAATTTTTTTTTCTCGAGTGCCTCGAACGCTGTTTGTCCTTTAAAAAAAGCTCGACGCTCGAGTAGATTGAGAGAAATAAGATTAAGGATTTATGGGGTATGCAGCACCGTCAAACGTGAGTTGACGTGAGTTTCAGGAAGGATTTTGGATACTTCTCGATGGAATGAAGATTCGAAAAAAATCGATTTGAAAAAAAAAAAAAAAAATTTGCGATGTTATTGACTTTTACCAGCGATGCCTATCCGAGTCGGTTGATCCCTCATCGTCGTCATTATAATGCCGAGCATCAGCAAGTGTGGAACGGTGATTATCTCGTCTCCCGTGAGGCCTTTGCTCTTCTTCGGATTGAATATCCAAGTCGTTCTCTGACTATACTCGACCGTATCGTCGTCTTCGTAGTCTTTCAGATCGATCTTCTCCTTCCATTCGCTAGACAAGTCGCAAAAATGGAAAAAAAAATGGTTCGGCGTTAGAACGGACGAATCAACGTTTCGAGAGAGGACAATATTGCGCTTTCTCTCACTCGTAAACGAACGGGCCAACTTGCTCGAGCACCGGCTTCTCGCCCATCGTTATCTCCTTCGGATTCGTCACGTTGTAGATATACACTTTGAAATTCATTGGGAACGGCAAAACCGACCACATTTCTCGCATTTCCGATCCGTCTTTCAACTTCGACGCCTGCATAATTGTCGAGAAAAAAAATTATATATTTTTTTTGCTTTTGTATCGAAACGCATAATACTACGATACGAGTGCGGAAAAGTGTCCATCGCAAACGCATCGTCATTTTTCGGTTGCCGAAATCAGAAAAGAACCGAGCGCCAAATTGTACGGTTCGCTGTAATCATTTCCTGCGGCCCGTTTCGTTACCGAACGCGGTTTTCGGTCCGTTCTCGAGTTTTTTCCGAAAAAGCGATTGCATCGTACAAAATTATATTCGATGAATAATGAAAATGAGATTTTACGCGCGTTTCTCGAGCCGAGCGTGACGAAATTGCTACGAAGCCGGAATTCTCGCTGACCTATAATGGACGAGACATAAATGTTGTTACATCTTTCGCGGAAAATTAAATGTTGCATTCCGAATGGGGCCTCTCGTGAGGCGCTGAATTATCCTGTCACCGACATAGCACCGCGTCATTGTCCGAGGCGGCAATTACACGAATAGAAATAACATGTACTTTGCCGATTCAATGCGTCACGACACCCGGCGTCGAACGCGTGTCGAAAAATGTAAGACACTAAAGTTCAAGGCGTCTCCTTCGACCCGATGGCACGCTTGCGAATCGTTACATAAAAAAACAATCGCAAAACGGTACGGACGATTTTCGAGACTTTCGACTTTCGACAATGCGACTTATGAATTGTCGTCCCGTATCTTCGAAAACGCGGGCCACGCGAAATCTCGGAAAGCTCGGTCGAATGAACGGACAATTCTTTTGTTCAATCATGAAAAATATCTTTCCCTCACCAGCGACTCTCAAGATTTCAGTCGATCGATTATTTTTTTAAATAATGACGAAAACAATTATCTCATGATTCTAAGATGACGAAAAAGAAGTTAAATCGACCGATCGGGTAGAACAACGAAAAATTAAAACAAAAAAAATGATAGATCGATTTTTCCTCGATAAAGATACATAGCGATGTTTTTTTGATTGCGCGACAGATTTCCGCGCGTGCGATTCGCGTTCCGTGAAATTCACTCACCGTGCGAACTTGCGACTTGAGCACCGGTGGGAAGGCTATGAATCCAAATCCAACACCGAAGACGAACAACGAAGCTCCGCCGATGGCAAGTTTTCTAATGCGCCCCATCGCTCTGCCTGCGCGAGAGTTTTCTCGCGATCACCGCCGACGACGCGAGTAAAACCAGTTGAATTCTATGATTCTTCGTCGTTTTCTCGCCCAAATGAATTTCTGTCGGAGGCGAAAAAAGGAGTATAATCGTTTTGCTCGAAAAATACGGGAAGAAAAAATCGGCACCCGCCGCGCGCTCGTTCGCCGACGACACGCGTCGCGTCGGTCGTCGCACCGAAGTGAATAATCCGAAAGAGAAGAAAGTATTTGGCGATCGGCGCGATGTGGCGTACGAGTTTCGAGACTGCGACGGCTGAAAGATACAACAACCGCATCGGCCCCGTCCGCGACTTTCGTGACTCTCGTGAGAGCGCGCGTGTGCTCGCTACGCCCTGGCGGCGATCTGTAAGCCGTGTTGTTGTGTTCCCCACCTCTCGATGCAACTTCTTGTCCGATGCCTCGAACTTTGCCGGGTGCTTGCGCAGTCCGCGCAAATCCTCGTTTGCGCGCCGTGAATCCCTCTCGCGCGCTACACGACTATATATAAGTATCAACTATGTATGAATGGCGAGGAGAAATGACGATGAAAATAAAGATTCCGCGAACGTGTCGGTCGGACGGCCACGTATTCGTTGCTACTCGGGCTGGCGTGCCGATTCGCAATTTCAATCCCTGCCGATTAACCTCTCCGCCGTTTTTTTTTTCTCGGACGGTGAGAACGGAGAGTCATCGAATGAAATTATCGTTGAGGCGTCGATCAGCAAAACTAACAATCGCCGGCGGTTCAAGAAGAAAGTATAAAACGCCATTTCTGAAAATCGCATCGGTTTTCCACTGGCAGCGATGAAAATATTGTTTCACCTTCGAAATGGGCGTCGTACTTCTGACCTTGCTTTGTTCGCCCCAAACTTCATCCTTACGCTGTGTTGTTTTTTGTCCGCGGTCGCGATACGCGCCCGAGCGCGCGTCGTCGTGCGTCGGTTAGTGTTGAAAAAAAAAGTTTCTTTCGTTTAGATAGGTCGAACTAGCCGATTGTCTATACGATACGATACTGAACGTACTACCTAGTACGCGCATCATTTTATCAACGTTGAATTTCAATTTTTTCGATACGATGCAGGCAGTCGAACGGATCGTGGGCATAAATCGGTGATATTCGTTGGAACTCTTCGAAAGACTCAATTTTCGTTCAATTGTAATTGGTCCTTTAACCATGCGAACGATAAGACTACACGTAAAATTATTTGTTTACACGATATTCTTTGTTTCTCTTTGGGATTCTCCGCGAGTCCTATCGTCGCATCGTCGTGCACGGTTGTCATACAGCCGAACGGTAATATGTAGGTAGAGAATGTAACATTGAGCTCGCTCGAGTTCACCTCACGCGGTCTCTAGTGTCAGATCCAGCCGACACCCGGTGCCTCGGTTAAAGGTGAAAATACAAGGCAATGTATGGCTCTTTATAGATTTTCAACTCCAGTAGCGAAAGTATGTTCATTGCCATGTGTCGTCTACTTATATATATACTAGGCTTTCGCGGGGCTCGCGCGCTTGCAGCCATCCAAATAAGAAGCCGACAGATATCGCTCGAGGTATATAAAGAATTTGTCGCTGCCCCGGCTTTCAGTCCCTCCGGAAAGGGGACTTGGAATATTCCCGGCGAAGGAGGAATTTAGAATAGTTTAAGATAAGGGGGCCTTGAAATATTTCGGATTAAGTCCCTCAAAGAGGGACTTGGAATATTTTCGATCAAAGGGCTAAGGCCCAAGGGGTGGAAAAATATTGTACGTCCCTCTGAGGGGAAATATTAATTGACCCTTACCTCACGTAGGGCTGCCTTTCGGCCCATTTATTGACCCTTAGCTCTTTTGGGCCTTTAATCGGCCCATTTATTGACCCTTAGCTCTTTTGGGCCCTTAATCGGCCCATTTATTGACCGTTACCCTTTTCGGCCCATTTATTGGCTCTTACCCTTTTCAGGCCGCTTGTCGGCCCATTTATTGACCCTCACTCCTTTCGGGCCCCTAGTCGGCCCATTTATTGACCCTCACCCCTTGGCCCTGAGCTCGATTCTTGTACACAGCGGCGTTATCTTTTTGTGTCTATAGAGAGATACACATCCCTGCGCCGCTCCCGCGAGACTCGCGCTTTCAACGCACGCTAATTATTTCTCATTAAAACTATCGTAAAAATGTTTACATTCTCTTCGGAGTCGATTCTTTACTACGAGGGTTGTTCTCGCGAGTTAGGAAACATTTTTTAAAAACCATTAGAATTTTTGTTTAACCATCTATCTTTCTGTAAATTGCCCTTTGATTGCTCATAATTATCGGTGATCAGTGAGTTATTAACCTTCGGGTCGGAATTTTATTGCATTCTCTTAAGGCGATGCGAAACGTATTTTGGGTGTTTCTCCTGCTCTGTCGGGAGCGCCGATCGCGCTACCGCTGTCGCGTTCATACAAGTTTCACATCACCTTCACGTGATGTAAAACATACTCTCGGTGTGTCTCGGTCGCTCCGGCGAGAGCGCCGATCGGGCTATCTCTCTCGCGCTCGTACAAGTTTCACATCACCTTAAGGCCTATTAAACGGGATTTACCGTCGAAATCTTATGTTACCCAAAAAAAACGCGTTGCATCGTCTCGTCACAGGCTTGAGCCCTATCCGAATGAGCCACAATTGTACAGATCTCTGCATTCCCGACGGTCGATACGCGCGCGAACGATTTCGATATATCCGGCCGAAGATGGCGCTCGGGGACACGGTATATGCATAGAAATTTTTATCTCTCGACTCGATTGTAATTGTGAGGGCGCAAACATTATCGCGATGGACCCAACGGTGATTTTATACACACAAACGAGAATCAATTCCTTATGAAATGTCATCGGCGTGTCTCGATTGTTGAACATTATCGGCGAAGATCGAAAAAGAAAAAAGGTGCAAAGAAAAGCGACAAATTAGCTCGCGATCCGTTGAACGTCACTAATCCCGGTCGCCGTTTCGTTAACCTTCAATCGTTGCGTCGAACGATCTTTCAATCGGTGCTTCTTCGTCTTTTCGATTCGTTGGAATTCAAACAAATCGAATATCACTGTGACATGTGACGAACAGAATTGATCGTGTCCGACGTATCGCCGTCGAGAACAACGGCGGGTGTTTTATCGTTTCTTTGCTCCGATCGCGTTTCATGCCCTCGATCGACAATCGCACGAAAAGCGAATTACACGAGAACGAGCGAGGCGCAACATGTGCTTAAAAAATAGTCTGTCAGCCGAAGGAAATTTGCGTCGAGCGGCTTGCGCGAAGATTAAATAAAAACGGCCAAAACGCGAGGACCTTTGGCGCGAGAAATACATGCACAGCGCCGGAGTTCACACGGGTAAAATGATTGTTTGGATTGTTTTACTCGTCGCCGGTTCTTCGTTCGTCGACGCCAATGGAAACAGTGAGATTTATTCTTCGAGCTATAAAAAAAAAACTATCCCACCGTCGACGAGTCATCAATATTGACGCGACCCTGAACATTTTTCTTTCAGAAACCACTCCGCAAGGATACTGCGGAATTTACAATGGCAAAGTGTGCAAGAAATATCTCACCGGCATCGGCAAAGTATGGTTTCACAACACATCGGACAATCCCGGCGGCTGGCTCAACGAACGAATAACGACCAATCTGTGGGAGGATCTGATACAGAAACTCAAAGAGCCCTGTCGTTCCGCCGCCGAGGTACAAAAAAGTCATATTTTCTCATTTTCCTCCCCATCGCGTGAACAACATCGTTCGTGAGGTTCGGAAGCATCGAAGTTGGAAATGACAGAGGCTGCGAGCAAACGCGTCAAGAATGATTTGCAAAATTTACCCTTATTCGCATAATCTAATCGGGCGTTTTTTTTTTTTTTTTTTTTTTTTCAATTTTATGGATATGTCCGCAAAAACTCATGCATAAAAAAATATGTAACAAAGTATTAACGCGTATAAGTTGTATGCCGTAAACGATTGTTCAGAGGTAGTTTTAGACACGCATGGCCTAGACTCGCGATTGCGAGGGATGTGCAATTGACGAAACAAACAAACGGGAGACAGGAGAGAATAACAAAAAGGACAGTCGAGAACTGGACTCAAAAAGAATCAGATGCGTTCAGATCCGATGGCTCTATATAAAGATCCTCGGGAATTATTTGCCGGTTTTATATAAAATAGGAAATCCTATTGCTTGGACAGGATTTTCTTTTTCATTTTCATTTTGTCAGGACATTTTTTCTTTTACGAATTCACGAACGCTTCTCAATGGAAAAGATCAGGCATCAGGTAAGGTGCTGCGATGATTGATTTTGCATAATAACAATATAAAAAAAATTATCGAAAAATGTATTATTTAACAAATTACCCGGCAACTTGCGAAATAATATGTACAAGCAACAGTTGCCAAACACGCGTACGACAACATCACGAATCGTTATTCCGTTGCCAAAAGTATATCAACAAATTAGAATGCACCTTCGACCAAATAATCCCGAAAAGCTCGCGCGAACACATCTGGAAATTTTGTTTTCCGGGTCGGTAACGATCGCCAAGACATTCGATAGATATTCGGGACTCCAGTGCGTACTTCACATTAACTTGTGAATCGCACTTCGAATTATTCATTGGATTCGTATTTCAACACCATCAGTTTCTCCAGCCTTTGGTCAAAATATATCGACGGGCATCCTCGTGAAATTAAGCTTCGCGTTCGCATTTCCCAACGCGGATATTTCCAGTGTGTAAGAAAGAAGGAAGAAAATGGATAGCGAAGTCGTTGGAGAGAATAACATTTCTGCGTGCGTAAAGCTTTGGGCGTAATGATTAATGGTTCGATAACGTTTCACAGAATTTACTGTGCATGTATGCATTTCCGTTGTGCGACAAATCCGTGGGTTTGCCGCTGTGTTACGAGGACTGCATGGCCGTTCGTCACGAATTCTGCTTCAACGATTGGGCGCTCATAGAGGACAGCAATCAGCGAGGCATGTTCATAAGATCGCGCGGTCACTTCAGGCTGCCCGATTGCGACGAACTGCCGAAAGTCGACGAGACGAAAGTGACTTGCTCGCACGTACATCTGACCGCCGTAAACGAGGAGTTGATCACGCGTGAGTTATCGATGGAAAGACAATAATTGCCTCGAAGAATATGAAGTCGGAATCGAAATAACGAAAAACTAACGATCGAGGTGTATTTCAGACGATTGCGTGCGCGAAAATGGACGTTTTTACATGGGAAAGATGAATCGCACGAAGAGCGGCCTGGATTGCCAATCGTGGAACGATCAGGAACCCCACAGTCACGACAAACCGCCCAATGTATTTCCTCAGATACGTTACGGCGAAAATTTCTGTCGCAATGCCGGCGGCAATGAGCACACGCCGTGGTGCTTCACCATGGATCCCGGGGTACGATGGGAGCATTGCGATATTCCGATATGCGGTGAGGCATTATCATTTTTCTCGTTGTCTACTAGAAGAGAGTCAAAGACAGCGAGTTCAAGTTCTAAGCGTCGATTTATCGTGCCCGATAATAACCGAATATATGAAATTATGCATTAAAACAGATCCGAAGGATTTGACGATGGAGACGTTTTTCACGCCGACCTTCATATTGATTCTCTCGTCGTTGGGATTCATCGTGATCGTTGGATCGCTCCTATCGGTCTTTCTCAGTCAAAGGCTGAACAAGCGTCATCGAGGATACAATCCCACGCAAAGCCGGGTTATTATCTTTTAATACAATTCTTCAGTAGACGTATATACGTTGTGTAACGTAAAAATGAAATGTTTGTATATCGGAGTAACGAGAGTTTCAATAATTTCAGGACGTTAACATTGATCTCGAGAAATTGCCGAACAACGACGCCTATCACAAAACCGGTGCTCAGCTCAATCCGAAATTGGAGAAGCTCGAATTTCCCCGGAACAACATAATATACGTGAGAGATTTGGGTCAAGGTGCATTCGGTCGTGTTTTCCAAGCGAAAGCGCCGGGCCTAGTGCAGAACGAAGAGTTCACGAATGTCGCGGTGAAAATGCTGAAGGAAGAGGCGTCCGAGGATCTGTTGGTGGACTTCGAGCGCGAGGCGTGCCTGTTGGCGGAGTTCGATCATCCGAACATCGTCAAGCTTCTCGGCGTTTGCGCCCTCGGTCGGCCGATGTGTCTCCTGTTCGAGTACATGGGTCGCGGCGATCTCAACGAATTCTTGCGTTCGTGCTCGCCCGGCAACTACATCGTTCGGAGCGTCGACAAGGACGCGACGTTCACGGATTCGCGCTTGACGCACATGGATCTGATAAACATAGCGCGTCAAGTTGCATCGGGAATGGTCTATCTCTCGGATAGAAAATTCGTTCATCGCGATCTGGCCACGAGAAATTGCCTGATAAACGATCGGATGATCGTCAAGATCGCCGATTTCGGTTTGTCGCAAAAGATTTATCTCCAAGACTATTACAAGGGCGACGACCAGGACGCGATTCCCGTAAGATGGATGCCGCTGGAGAGTATTCTCTACAACAAATACACCATCGAATCGGACGTTTGGGCGTTCGCCGTTTGTCTCTGGGAGATCTTTAGCTTCGCTCTTCAGCCTTACTACGGGATGACGCACGAGGAAGTCGTGAAGTACATAAAGGAGGGCAACGTTCTTCAGTGTCCGGACAATACGCCGAGCTCGATCTACGAACTCATGAAATTGTGCTGGAATCGAAGGCCCAGCGATAGACCGACCTTCAAGGTAATCTACGACACTCTGGATACGATAAAGCAGGAACTCGAAGCCGACAACAAGTCGGACAGCGTTCCGTTGCGCATTCATATATAGATCGCTGTCTCGATTTCGTCAACTATTTTCTCTCATCGAACTTGAACTTTCTTTCTTTTCTAATCTACCGAAACATCGTGTGCACAAAGAAACTCGTTCGCCGCGCGAATGAATTCGTGAATGGATCCGTTCGCGACCTTTCTCGATAATTTCGCATTTTTGACGCAATAGTCGATACGGTCACGGGTCGATCTACCGAATATAACAAAATCTCATACTAAATTCGTACTTTTTAATCAATGATTTAATTGATGAATTTAAATGGCCCAGCAAAATATACATGCATTTTTGCTTTTAACAAGATAGAAATAATGTTCGTATTTGGCTCAGTTCAATTGAACGAGGATAAACGATGTCATGAGAATGAATCTCACACTTTTGTTATTATTCCGAAGAATAGAAAACTCGGTCGCAAAACGGCAAGGGCAGGGTAGTCAATTGGCCCAGCAAACCGTGCGACTGTGAAATCGCGGAAAGGAACTGACGCGAGTTGAACTCGCATTATCCGATCGTTTCACTCCGGAGCGGAAAATGAAATTCATTGTGCATTCGAGGATCGAAGTCGACATACACCGACTGCCTTAAAAACTAACTATGACAATAGAATTGTTCGTAATTGATGAAAATTGCAGTTTTCTCGATCTCAGGAATATCTAACGACAAGCGGCGAGGGGTGGCGAAATTTATTATAAATTTATTACGTTTTGCACGAATCTTTTTTTATCCTACTCGTCTTTGAGAATACGAACGTCGTTTTCAATTTAGTCGCTAAGATCTGTCGATAAGACTTTTTTGACTTACAAACTATGGTTTCTGAGCAGCCTAAGTACATTGGAAACTCTGTTTTCTTATCTTCGCTTGACTTAACCGCACGCTTGTGCCGGTTCCACCGAATTTAGGTAGTCCATGCGTGAGGTCTTCATTTCGCATAAGTTCGAGGAAATAATAATAATTCCAAATGGTTATTAACAAATTGATGAAACAAAAAATTGTTCAAGACATTTCCCGACAACAGAACTTTTTTTTTAATGGAAATAATTCTTTAATTTTTTCGAACATGTACGAATTTTTTCAGATTTTTATACCATCGAGAAGTGTTTGCAATTCAAGTCCCAATTCCTCGCAATTTCCTCGAACTTATGCGAAATGAACACCATACGCTTGGACTACCTTAAGAAAACAGGGTTTGTACTGTACTTCAAAAACAGAACTACGGACTGATACGAAATATTTTTGGCATCTATACTATACTTTCCAAGTACCTACGATAACCTTTTACCGAAGAAGAAGGATAATTTTTTGAATGTTGTTGAGAGTGATTTCGATGAACGTTTCTTCTATCTGTGACTCGACATTCGTTTGTGAAAGCGGACGCTCATCGGTACCATTGAAATTTTAAAGAAAATGCTACGAATCTCGGTCCACCGTAAAAAAACAATTGTCACGCGGCGAACTTCTGAATTGCTCGTACGGCAAACGACAAATAACAATAGAGCGCGCGGCGCAAACGAAAACTTACAAACGGCAATGGAAAGGGACCCGAAATTGTAAATAATCGAATAATTCGTTGTAAGATATGTGTTGTTTAGTTGTAATTCGGGTGTTACGTCTTACCGAACTTTCGAGATAGAGCCATCAGCGCATCCCATGGAGAGAATAAGTTAATACGTATTTAAAAGAAATCTTTTTATTCAGCGTTGTGCGCCAAGGCTAAGTTTTTTCGTTGTTACGACACTCTGGCCACGTTTCGATTGTAGAGTATTTCTCTAATTATAATGTTTCGCATGTTGAAAATGAATGTCGTTATAAAGCGAGCGTTCACTCGATTGAGTTTGTTTGACGATCGAGAAAACGCTGCACCGGGCTCGTAACAGTATTTTTATATTTTTTATGGCTTACAAGAAAAATTTCGAGAGACTTTTTCGAAAACAATTCACCAAAATTACAATTTCCCGAAAGTCGAGAAGGCGTTGGCTCGAGGCATCGGCTGCGCGCACAAGGCAAAATTGTACTTTCGTGAATTTTTTCACATACCCTTTTTTATGCATTAAAGTTTCGGGCTCAATTTTTCGTAATCGTAATCATCCAAGCAGCTCGACTATCGACACGTATACTTTTCATTTTAAATACGATCTGTAAGACTGGAAAATAAGGCTCAAATACTTTTTGAAAATTTCTACCGAAATATTTGTATTCTTATAAATGTGATGAAGCAATTTTTTAATTATCTTTTAACTAGGGTCGAATGTTGGAACGGCATCTACAAGCATGCGCTATAGCATATTAATGTTAACAATGTCTTTCCGCTATTTTAAGTTAAATTGTTTCGAAATAACGTTTCCGCGCTGAGACGAGGCAGCGTGAATGTTCAAAACGACGCTTGTTTTTTTCTTTGCTCTTAAAACTATTCATATTCTAATACGCGAAAGGTTTATGGGGAGACTCTTGTACAGATATCGACTACCTCTTTCACGATGTAAATATGCAACACGCGTAGCGTTGAAATTTCCAAGCTCTCCACGTTCGTTTGACTTTTCTTGCGTGTGCTTCAAAACGGTAACAATCGAATCGGCTCGTAACGACGGAAATTGCATCAAAACTATGCACGTTGTATCGATGTTTACTATCGCAAAGGCACGTACCGCACGGTCGATTGTTCGAGGAACGAACAAAATCACTGCCGTCACTTGGGCAGCGATCTCGTAGGATTTTTTTGAGCGATTGCACCGCGTGTCCGTTTCTATCGTGTAAAGTGTATCCGCAATTGTCGGCAAAGTAATTTTCCATTCTTCGAAAAAAACAAAGAGGGAGTACAGAAATTCTATACAAGGACTGCGAACAAAGTTGTCGGCAGAGGTTTGATGAAAAAACAAAACAATGTTTCGACGAAAATGCAATGCGTGTGTGTTGTAAGTGTATTCTTCCGATGTATATGTATATACTACATAGTATATGTATATTAATGTCTTCTTATCTACGTTCCCCACCAGTATTTTCGCGGCACCCAATGTGTGATATTCGTTCCGATGATGGAGAATAATAGCGAAAACTTGTGTTTATAAAGCGTTGTTGTCGATCCACTGGTTACTTCGAAAATACAAGTTTCAATACTTATTCCAGAGCGCGATTCCGCGGACACGGGGTTGACGAAAGAATAGTCAAATATTTCGTCGATTCAACAGGCAAGAATGGGTTTAAAAATGATGCTGCATGCGATTGTTTCTCGTTGGTAAATCTAATTCATGAATGACTCCGCGAATCCCCGTGACTGCGAACTCGCGTATATTGGCAAACAAAAAAACATGGTACTTATAATAGTGATCCTCGATCGAGTGGAGAAGTAGCATAAACGATAACGTTGTTTTGCGCACTTATCGAAGGGCTGATAAGGGCAAGTAATCGGGGATGCGAACGCGCCGCTCAACAATAATAATCCGTATTACAGGAGGAGGAGCGGAAACCGTGATAGGGGCTCGTTGTAATTATCATTACTGTATTCGTCAATATTCACTTCGATGGATACATCATCCGAATGATCTTAATTTCCATTACTTTTCTCGTACCCGTACAATGTAATGCATCAATTAGTATTTACACCGTAAAAATTCATTCGTATTATGTATCGATTACTTTTATAAAACCTTTAGAGTTGTACAACTTTTACATAAAATAAAAACCAGTTTCGTAATTTTGCCATACCTTTTTTGAGCGACATGCGGAAAAGCCGAAATATCGAGAATGCCGATGAAAAAAAGATTCTGAATATCTTCGGCCTTTGCGTTTCGGGTTTTTTAAGATACGAATTCACTGAGCGGTTTTTGAAGCGTGTGTTAACGTGAAAAAGTTTGGAACTTCGTTCACGATTAGACATTTTCGATATTGTATTGAGTTGCAATTGTTACTAAAGAAAAACCGCGTTTATTGAAAAACAGAAGTTTGACGGAAAAAAAATATATATTAAAAATATTACATTTTCGTCGTTGAAATAGATTTTTTCGACAATACAAATAGTGTTCTTATTTTCGTAGCTCTATTGTCACTATCAGACGAGCGAAGGCGAGAAAGGCGATTTTGTTACCGACCGAGACTGTGTCACATCGCCTTAAAGTAATGGTCGTCACTTGTCCCGTTCCTCTCATTGGTCCGTTCTGGGAGGTTAGGGTTAGTATCCCGCGAAACTAACCAATAGTATCGAAGTAAACGATGCGAGAGTCGTTTCGCGCTGTCTCTCTCGCTCCACCGCGAGCGCCAATAATGTTCTCGCACTCGTTCGAGTTTCACATGACCTTAACGAGCGACTGGAAAGCGCCGAATAAGTGTCAACCAACTCAGGCAGTACCAAACGAGATTTGTTGTTTTGTATAAAAAATTGTTTACCGTTGAAGACACGGAAGAAAAAGAAGCAATTGAAGAAGCACATTTCGAATAAAGCGAGAGATCTCAAAATGACGCCGCCGATGGAAAGAATTCAGATTTTAGAAACAATCGAGAAGGATATTATCGTTTGTTTACAATCGGCAGGTAGGTTATGTTCGTTTAATCCGAAGTCTGGATTAAACGAACTGGATTAAATCGTGGTTATCCACGATTTTCGTTATAATTGAAAAAAAAAAATATATTGTTATCGAGGCCAAGCATTTATGGAACTGAGCAAAGAGAAGTCAAGTTTGAAGCAAGCCGAGGGACAGACGCATCAATTTCTGAAGACCTTAGGCCTCGTCGAGTCTAAACTCAGCGAACAGATAAACTATCTGACTCAAGTATCCACAGGTAAGCTATCGTATTTTTTTACCGGTCGAACCAATGTCATCGTAGCCCGACACGTTCAAAAGATCGATCACAAATTCGTTATCTCGAATCTGAGATATATCGACCCAAAATTTCATTTCCGGGATATTTCGGTGCGAAATACGCGGTTTTGCACACGCTTTGTATGCGCGAAACCTCATTTTCACGCCTTGCGAAATAAAATTGAGTACAATACATGCGCGATAAAAGTTTTCTGGGCGCTTGCGATTGACACACTTACCTTCAGCCTGTGCTGCAAGCGCAGACTTGTTGGAAAGTTTTATCGCACTAGTATCGTAGAGTAATATTTTAAGTACTCGGCGTTGAGACGCTACCGCGTCTCTAAAAATCTCCATATCGGAGCATTATTGGGGAAAGAATGAAATTTATAAACGTTTTTCTTTTTTGCAAAATCTTGTATTATCCGTATCATCATCGTCATTTAATTATCCAACACTGTCAACAAATAACATTAATCTTAGTCGTTAATTAAATATCTTAAAACGTTAGGACAACCGCACGAGGGTTCCGGATACGCGAGTCAAAAGGTGTTGCAAATGGCATGGCACCGTTTGGAACATGCACGAAGCAGGGTGAACGAATTGGAGCGCTTGAAGAACAAACATCTTCACGGGCGCTCGACGATGAGAACGACGCAAGCACCGCCGCCGCCACCGCCACCGCCCGCGCCGGCTCCCGCCCCGTCGGCGTCGGGCACCGCGATGCAAATCGCGCAGTCCAACATGTCTTCGTAGTTTTTATCTTCGCCTTGTTGTATTGTACAAAAATAAGCTTCCACTCGACTATTTTTTACTCGATAATTATTGAAAAAATAAATCAACGTAACGATGTTCCTACCAGCCGATTCGATATTCGATTTTACCTCGTTTGTGTAAAAATGCGCTCGTTTCATTTGCGTTCCATATTTCGACTCTTTTATTCATCAATTTAAATATACCTGCTCACACTGGAAGACATTGGCGATCTAGAAAAATTGCAACAGTAATTCTGGACCTATTTTTTTCTTTTCTTTTCGTAGATCTAAAAACATCAACGCCTTCGTGTGTGAAAAATGCAATTACAAAAAAATCAATCGTGTCGGAGGCGTCGCGATCGCGGATTACAGTCGGGACGTCGAGTCTCGATTGTGTACCGAAAAAACAAAAAAATGAGCTAAAAGAAACAACAATTAGTCGGTAATTATTGAAGTTATTGTCCCAACTAACTAATCGTTCTTCCTCCTAATCATTGTTTTTTTTTCACACTTTTTGCAATCATATTACGACGTAAAAAATATATTTAGTTCATTCGCGCGATTCTTTTCAAAATAGTGTACAGCGCCGTTGCGAAAGGTGAATCCTGTTTCGCCGAACGACTTCGACCTTTTCATTCATTCACGGATATCGAATTCTTCAGTCTCTTCGTGTTCACAACCTTTGCCGGTCAGAGGCGTGATAGTTTTTTTTTTTACTCGAAATGTTCCGAAATCGCGCATCAACAAAAATTTCCTGGAACTCTCAATGTCCGGCATGTAAAACGATTTTTGCTGCGCCAACGTCTCGATAATTGGTGATAAAGAAGTGACTATTTTTCCGCTGATCGTCGATGGTTTCATCGTAACGGACGTTCGATCCGTTTCGAAGATGTAGGGGAAAAAAAAACAAACAAAAATCGGTTCCATCGGTTCTTCGTCTAATTCCTTCGATGCGTCTATCAATCCTCTCAAGGCGCGGCGCTGTCCGTGGTAGCGATGCTGCGTTTAACGGCTGCGGTCAGCAACAATCGCGATCGTCTCTCCTCGTCCAACTGCTTCGTGAGTTGCGACATTTGCGATTGCAAATCGGTTATCTGACTCTTCAGGGTCTTAACAGTCTCCGACAGGCTCCTGCGTGAGAAACGACAATGGGAAGAGGAAAAACGCGTCAGTGAACAACGCGATTTCGTTCGAGTACTTTCGACTTCAGAATTAGCTTCGCACACGCCGACGTTGTTGATCACGTCGTCATCGCGCCGAGGCCAACATGTTTCTTTTCTTGAATTGTTTCTCTCTAAATATCATTACCGTACGTACCTGTCTTCGCAGGAATCCCAATTTTCGTTTCTATTATTCATTACGGATACTCTATCGCGCGTTTTATAAGGCTGCTCGCTATCCAACAGAGCTGAAATTCATATGACCTCATTATTTCGTCATTGTCGGCAACCCTTTTTTTCGTTTTCGCTAATCCCACTTCGAAGAACTCGAGTGAAAAGATAATATCGTGTTTTTTTCTCGCTTTCACGACTTCGCTCCGAACAAACTCGTGACCGTGAATCTAAATCGGTAAATCAGCTAATTCTGAAGTCAACGAGAAAATACTTTGACGAGAACACTATCTAACGTACATGATGTTTTGCGCATGGTATTAAAGAAAAGCAAGCGGAAAAAAAAAGTTGCACTCTTCCGTGAGCATTTTTTTGAACATTCCTCACGACGCATGCAAACACACACACGCACGCTTAAACGAGTGATTTTGTCGTAAAATTCACAATTTATCGAGCAACTACGTGTTGGTTAACAACGAAAGGAAATAACTTGTAAAAAGAATGTCGTGATGCAAATCCGAAGAAGTGGCAAACAAAGTTCTTTCGCGCATGAGCATTTTTGCATGATTCTCATTCGGCTTGCGCGCATTGAAACACAATAAACTCCACTTGAATATTTGAGATCTTAGAAATTGCGTGAAAGTCATCATCTAGTTGTCAAATGTTTGCAGTTATAAAAAAAAGATAACTCAAAAAAAAAATCCGAAAATGAGTAAAACCGGATCTTCCAAGCCGTACGACGACGTAAAAAACGATAAATCAACAATTACCCCTCAAGAACTTACCGGAATGCACGGTAAATCTGGCATTTACGGTCAGACAGTAGCCCTCGATGACTTTCAATATGATCGCATCGTCCTCGAACTGACGCTCGTCTGAAGTGAAGAAGATATCGAATTCATTGTAATTCCGTCTCGGTGAGAGAGAAAAAGATTTTATTTCAGTCCGTGCGTAAAATGCGGTCTTGCGCTGCTGCGCATATCCTCATTTTCTCACCTCGTAAAATAAAATTTCTCACGATACTTGTGCGATAAATCTTTTTCTGACTCGTGTGATTGCAACACTCGTCTTCGGCTCGTCCCGCAAACTCACACTCGTCAGAAAAAGTTTTATCGCACTAGTATCGTAAAGTGCTATCTCGACTTCTTCATTCGACCACTTACTGGGCGTGCGCGGCGTCCGACCGGGGTCCGCGGAATCGGTTTTTCCATAAATCTTGAGCGAATACAAAGGCGGCGCCGGTCGTAGCGAAGCGAGACTCCAAGGCGTTTTAATCCCTGGCGATGAACAATGTTCCATTCCCGGTTGTTGGCCCATTCCGTTCGATTGGTTGCTGCTCGTCTGTATCGCGACGAAGAACATACAAAACAAAACTCGATCAGTATCAAACATTCCTGAGATCGATCGGGCGCCTTTGATTATTAATTTCTACGGGACAAGTTCGACTATCGTCTAAATACTTAGTCTAAAATGCACTGTTACGCCCTTGTCAACGGCGTTAAAGGCCAAACTCCCGCCGAACACGAATTCCATTGCAATTACCAGGATTATATAATTCGCCAATGTGCAATCGTCGGTCTTGTTAGTAAAAGAAAAAAAAATCTATCACGCAAAAGCATACTTCGGCACAACATGGCTGTAGATCGTAATAAAAGCGGTCACCGAACGAAATTTTTCTTTTTACAATCAATAGATTTCGAAATGAAAAAAAAAAAAAAACGTTTCCATTTGATTAGTATAGCGAAACTGTTACTGTGACAATCCAGTGAATAAAGAAAAACGTGAGATAAAAAAGGAAAACAGCCATGCCATGGAAGCAGCTTGCCTTGTTCCGAGATTGCCGTTATGTCGGGAATTTTTTTCGTCAGCCACCAGTGTGCGTAAAGTCCGGAAGTGTAAATTTTTTCTGGACGATTGTGCGACTCGTCGATACGACGTGTTTGGGATGCCTTCATGGCGCGTATCTCGCGTCTTCCGACTCTCTTTAGTGCCTCTTTGCGCGCGAAAGGTATCGGTTCGGTGTGGCGTTTTCGATTGGCATGATCGAAGATCAATGTCGACGTGCATGGAAGAATCGTTTGAGCCCCGCAAACGCCGATTTCATCGTCGTTTCCTCCGCGACTCTCGTGTCGGTAGACAGGCTCGATTTCGTCGCTCATCTCGCAGTTCTGAGCGACGAAGCTGCTGTTCGCGCTTTCGGTCGATCCGCACGAGCGATCGCTGTCGCGAGGGGTCGAGCCGAACGGCGAGGTGCAAATGCACTGATGCTCGAAATTCCGCTCGTCGCTCTCGCTGTCCGAGGCGTTCACGCGATTCGTTCGGCGTCCACGGGCGTGAGGATAGTATTTGTAGCAAGAATTCAATTCCGACGAGTTCAAGCGATAACTGTCGGCCATGCCGGAATCGGAGGAATGTAGGCTCGGATTTGTCGGGCGCGGGCGAGCCGTCTCGACGTCGTTGCTGCAACAGCCAAATTTGTCGCCGTCGAACGTGTTCTCCTCGATGGTCCCGAGCTGAGGCTCCGTCTCGGCTAGTCGAAGAGATTCGATCGATGGAATTTCGAAGAATTTTCGGGTTGGCGAGAGCGATTCCCGACTCTTCATCGCCGTCGTCCAGTGCTCGAAGGTCGCCTCGTCGTCCGAGGTCTCGGGATCTTTGAAGCGCGACGGCATCGTCGGCACGAGAACGTTGCCAACGCCGTGTTTGTAGAGATTCGACGCCGCTCCGCTGGTCGAGGCTACCGCGCTGGGTAAACTCTTGCACGTGTCGAAGGTCGGCGGTCGACGACAAGGTTCTTTCGCGTCTATCACGCCGAGAGACGACGACAAGCCCAGGGGCACGTGCGACGCTTCGGTTCCTAAGTTTCGCAAATCCTCGCAACCAACGGCGTATCGCACGTCGAGAATCACCGTTGATTTTAGCAACGAGCGCGTTCTCTCGACGATGGAATTTTCTTTCACAACGGACACGCTGTCGTCGCTGCTTTTCGAATTCGCGCTGCACATCGGATATATCGTGTACGTAACCGTGCACTTTCTCATCCTCACGCTACTTAAATCTGGCTTATATATGTATTGTAGATACAAAAGTTTCTTCATCAATTCGGGCGTTATGACTTTTTTTCTCACTAGCCTCGCGTAATATTTCGATAGACGGGTAAACGGATGCTTGGCGTAACTCACGTGGGACATTGTCGGCGATCTCACGAGCGACGACGATTGCTCTTGGCTCAACATTTCGATCCACTGCTGACGATCTTCCTTGTTTCCGCATAATACGACTATACTCTCGATCATCGGACCTGCAGGCGGATAAATCCATTTTAAACATGACGACATTCAAGATCAAACAGATACGGTTGATGACGAGGAAACGTTCTCTCGTTATACAATAATTACCGGATATTTCAAAAGCATTTCTAACGTCGTCCGTATCTTCGGCGGCTACCACGTCGATGCCGGTCAACGGTAGTTTTCCCTGTTGAGAGAATGAAGGTTGCAAAATTGTTGGGACGGTAGAAAAAGTGACGAGCGTAAGAACAAGCGACGCGACTTACTTCGTACACGAACGAGCTCATTCTTGGACTCGTGCTGAGCACGAGCAGCGTCATTGGAAATAGAACGAAGTATCTGTCCCGACGTTCCATTCCGACGGCCAGCGTGACCGGTCCGACGTGAAGAATTTCCCCCAAAGAATTCAGCTCTTCGCCTTCCCATCCTTTTATCCCTCCCGTCAGCACGTGCAGCGCCAGTTCCTTTTGCTTCCTTATGCTCGCGCAACGTTCCTGGCGGTGCGCATAAAGTTTTTAACATTAGATTTAAGGTGATGCGAAACTTGTATGATTGCGAGAAAGGTGGCGTCATCGGCGCTTTCGGCAGAGCGAGAGACACACCGAGAATATATTTCGCATCGCGTTAAGCGAAACGACAGAACAATTATATCGACCTACAAATAAATACCAACCGATATTTCCCTGTAGACGCAGACACTGCGCTGGGTGTCGCCGCGATCGGAATGATTCTTCTCCGTGTGCCTTTCCAACTCCTGAAGCATCGCGGAATATTTGTCCAATCTACGGAATGGTTTGCTGAGGCCCGTTGTCAACACCAGTATACCCGGCGTTACCGCACCGCTTCGTTCCATGAACTCGTTCAATTCGTCCCTTAAACGAATAAACACTTGCACATCATTTCTCCGTTCCGGCAATGATTGTTTCGACTCGATCGAAACGTTCCAAAAACTCGAAATACCCCCCGGGCTTGTTCCAACGTGACTTCGCTGTCTATCTTATATGTATTTTAAAAACTGTTCGTTTGCCCCATCACAGACACTCCACGTGAGTGGAATTCACAGACGACCCTCGCGCGTTTCGGTCACTCGCCATAAGTTTCGAAAAAATGTTTGCTTGACCCATTCTCACCCCTCATGAACACCCCTAACAAACTCTCATAGAGACCCTTCGCAGAGACCCAACGCGGTCAAAAGAACTCATGCGGAAGATATTCGTGGTCCCCTTTGAAGGAACGAAGAATGTCTTGTGCCTCTACCCTTGGATACCTTTTTAGCCATAAATATTCCAAGTTCCGCTCAGAGAGAACATTTCTTTCTGTCCGCCTGGGCTCGAAATGTTCTGACCCCTTTCGGGCAGCCACCGGGCTGTTTATATCCCCTCTAAGACTTGGATTATGTCCCGATGCCGAGCTTTATCCGAGGATCCATCGTCTTGGCGTCTGGGTGACGTGCGCGCACGTGTGTGCACGTTAATTTTAAACGTTTACTGCCCGAAAGTGCTTGGTACGAACTAAATACAATTTCCATTATATTTCGCATTGGTCGCAACGCGCGGTTCGCAACAGCTGATCGAATGAAATTTCTTCTCTCTTACGAAAGACGATAACTTTTTTGAGAAATATTGCGGTAATGGCAATCGATCGATGGATGAATCATCGAATTCAGGGCCCCAACGAGATTTTGGAATCGTAGACGGAAAAAAAATAATCGTTATATTTACTGGAATTTTAGTAACTCGGGGTCACGAAGGACTAATTGGAACTGCACTTAAAAAAATGATAGCCATAATTATAGTAATCATTCAAATAAGTATAGTAATTGCTTTAATTCTAACAACGGTTCTAATAAGACCTTTGTGTCCCCGGAAAGCTATAAATTATGGTAAATATTGTAATGATTATAGTAAATGTTATGTGCTGTCCGTGTATCACGCGTATTTTACCAGAAAAAAAATGTATTTACCGGTACCGATCCAAGATACAAACTGCTCGCGGATGTCCGGCGCAGTAGGCCATGTGAATGTTTTTCAGCCGGGGCGCGAGTGTCAGAAACAGATTTCCTACCCGGGCGTCGGGTCCTTGGACGACGGCGGCTTCTAAGCTGCTCAGAAGCCGCTGGTGCGCCTCCGTTACATCGTGTATGTTGCCGATCAAACGTTTGTATTCGTCCTGCGTCAAGCTAAAAAATGCAAAGAATAAAAAAAAATTTGTATAATAATTGGGTAAAGTATTTTTAGGAAGTAATTTGGCTGAAAACCAACGAAACTAATGAGTACATTATGCCACAAGGAACGAGTGTGCGATTTTCACAGAGAGTAAAGTTCTTTAGAGAGTTGCTTGTTGCATCTATCGCATATGTGAAAATCTGCTCGTCCCGAGTGGCAGATACTATTTTTCCGACTGCGTTAAAAGACCATATTTTTATGCTTGCAACGGCGCGACGGCACACCTTACGGCCAGGTCGCAGCTCAGAAGTGCATGTCCCAATGGCTTGAAAAATTGGAAACACAAAATTAGCACCGGATCTGACGGAGGTCCAGAAGTGAGGCCCCAATTGATAACATAAATATTATCAACAGTAATCGTTACATAATAAAATCATCAAAGTATGTCCATTGTTCACATTACACAGTTCATTACAAATTATTAATAATTATTAATGATCACTTATAATAATAATAATAATAATAATATAAAATAGAATATGTAATTATTAATTATTAATACTAATTTTTATTTATGTTTACGAAAAAAACTGCAGCAGACAAATAAGTATCGACAAATTAGTTTCCAATAAATGAAAAAAGTGGCACTTTTTTCGCTAATCGACAATCGGTAACTTTCGACCCGCGTTGCAGGCATGAAATACGGTCTTTGCAGCGTAATCGGGAAGAAATCAACTTACATATCGCTCGATTCGAGAGGTCGAAGAAAATTATTCGCCAGTCCCTGAAGCTCGGCGACGTTGGCCCTTTCCGAATCCACGAGATCCTTCAGTACGATATCGCGATTCAGTCTCCGATCCTTGACGGGTGGTTCTTGATTGATCTTCTCGGGCGACGATTTGACGGAAGAACGCGCAACGTCTACGCATGAGAATGGAAGAAAAATAAGTCAAAGTAAGAGCAGACGAGGCAGAGAAGGAGACGAAGCAAGAAAATCGTACCTCCCGCTCGATATTCCTTGACATAGTTGGACGGAAACCAGCCAGTTTTGTCGTTCAAGGTACCTTCCCACCATCCTCCGTCCTCGGCTTGCGTTATCGTTATGAGATCGCCCTTTCTGAAACACAACTATTCCGTCGGGACGTGACGCTCGTCACTGCAAAACGCGTTTCTTGCCGAGGAGGAAAAAAAAGAAAAAACGAGGAGATTCGATCGACGAGCCGTCGGATTTATCGACGATCGATCGTTTCTCGTCGGCGAAGTTTTACCTCGTCGTTGTTCTTTCCCTTGAAGGAAAACAGTGCGGTGACAATTTTCGGAAGATCGCTTTTCGACATCGTGGCCGCACTGTCGTGACCGAGTCTCGTGATGAAAAAAAAAAGGAAAAAAAAAAAAGTTATCGCGATATTACACGACGATGATACGCCGCCGAGCTGTCAGGGATGGTTGCAGCTTTCAAGGTTTCCTCTTGTCGGATTTATTTATAAATACACTCGCACCGTCGCGTCCGGTGAGCACTCACGGTATTTCTCTTTCATTTCATTCAATTCGTCGACTCGCGATTACTTTCGGCCCACTTTCGTCGCGTTGCACTCGCAACGATACTTCTTCGTTCCAACACGAAATTCAATCGCGCAAACACATATCGAGCCGATCGAGCTTTAATACAATGTTGACGATGACTTTTCGTCTCTCTCGGCTCTCGTGCGACGTGCCTATCGCGTATAACTACGGAACACGGATGTATAGGTTAGCGGAGCGTAGGCCATCTCTATATTTACATGTCTCCGCGTTAGTCACACGCGCCGAATACCATCCACGCGTCTACGGTACTACCACACCAAGGGAATTAATACCCATTCAGCGAACGCGGTGTCCGCCGAAAAAAACGAGATACGGCCAAGTAAAATAGATTCCTTACTGTTTCTTATTAACCGCGACGAATTATTTAATTTTTCGAAATATTTAAATTACTTTCATTATTATTATTATTATTTAGACATTGTAATGGTAAAAAGGCTATGAATAAATGATAATCGGCAGATTTTTTTTCGATATTTCTCAGGTGGTTGCGGAGATCGTTGAAGAGTCGAGAAATAAATACAAGTATAAAATGAAAATTATTATTTTTTCGTTTTTTTTACAGATCATAATGGAATAAATTGGCTAAAAGCAGGTACACAAATGTAGATCGATTTAGTCTTTCATTTCGCCCTCTTCGTCCTCCTCCTCGACGCCTCTAATGTACATAACATTGTTACACCTTATCAGTACTTCGCCGAGATTGCCGGTGCAGACGCCGTCAACGTGTTCCTCGGTATTGGCGAGTTGCAGATTCATGTAGCCGTCCACGGACACGAGATATCCCTTGTACTCGTGTCCCCACTTGAGTTTAACCATCACCGGCTTTCCGGTCAAGCCGTTCAGGAAGGGTTTCGGATTTATTGGCATTGTCGCCGCCATCGTCGAGCCGCTTCTTTCGCTCTGTCGAAGAAAACAAAAACACGAAAAACTCGATTACGCGCGATAAACAAAATGACAATTTTCTTTTAGGTTAGAATTTCTTCGTCGCTGTCGTCGAAATAATATCACAGAATTCCCGCGAACGATCGTGGCACGTTTGTTCACTGGAAAAGTGTGATTCGTTGCGGATGCGAAAATTAAACAACGAACGACGTACCTTTGTTGGAGGGGAAAGGAAAGAAAAATCGTCGAAACGTAAATATACGTCGATGTACGGAGAGAGCGTGCCGGCCGTACGAAGCGCGTTTTCGCCAAATCGAACGACGCTGTAGCGAGCGCTGCTCAGTGCTGCTGCGGCCGCCGTCCGGCGCTACTGCGATTTACGTCGATCACAACGGACTCGGTACGGTAAATGTTCTAGCTGATGGAACGACGAGACTTCGTCAATAATAATTTAACGGTGAAGTAATTCTTGTTTTATTACTTATGATAAAAACATACGACTCGCGAAATAGACGAAAACTAAAATAAAAAAGCATATCTCGCATGAAACAATTCCAATATTTGAGACCAAAACATAATTTTTTTTCTCATCTAAATACGCACGTTTTCAACCGAGCATTTTGTCAATCAAACTTAATTTTTTTCTCGTACGCGTAGCATCGAAGAAACTGACAATAAGTTTCGTACAGATGTAACAGTTAAAATTTTTTATTAACAGAGGCAGAGAATTGAAGATAATAAACTTAATATCGATGACTTACATAAATAGAAGCAGTGTATATTACATGCGCATGATTATTATGGGAACGGTTTGATTATTTCGAAGTATCGTTTTCTTGCGATATAAAGAGCACGGGCGTTTTCATATCGCGACAAGATTGTCTAGTCGGTTTTGGTTTTGCGCTTGGATTTGGATTTTTCGCCGTGAGCGCCGTAGTGATCGAAATGGGGGTAGCCGTAGCCGTGACCGTGAAAATCGTGACCGTGGCCGTGGCCATGAAAACCGTGACCGTGAGCGAATCCGTGCCCGTGGTAACCGTGTCCGAAGCCATATCCATGACCATATCCATGACCATATCCATGGCCAAAACCATGACCAAAACCATGACCGAAACCGTGCCCGTGGCCGAACGGGAAGTGTCCATGAGGGCCGTAATAGCCGTGTCCGTGCCCGTGTCCCAGACCGTGATGACCACCGAAGTAACCACCTCCGTGGTGCGGAAACGCGGCGATCGGATATGGCACCGGGACCGGATAGGGCACTGCGTGCTTAACCGGAACCGGATATGGTTGCTGCACTGGTACCGGTACAGGATGTTTTACGGGAATCGGCACCGCGTGCTCCACTGGATACGGCACAGCCTGCAACGACACACATTAACAACATCGATATTATCGATTAACTATGGAACGATAGTAATCGGCGGAAAAATCGCGAAATATTTTGATTCGGAAAAATCTTCGACTGTCCGAAAAGTATGCGAAAACTTGAATTTCCCGTAAACGTTATTGACCTTCGGGCAAACGATACACACGTGGAATTCGTATTTACAGTATAAGAAACGAAAGCTCGGGAAAACGGAAAATCTCGATCGGTCTCTATAAAATATCTTTTATCAAAGCTCGGGCTCGACGCGCGATGAGAACGAGAAAGCCATTAAAAAAACGAACGATTCACAAAGGAGCCCACTTTTGACGTTCGTTAGACGTTTTAATGAGCTCAGCCGCTTCTGGTTCTCGAGTCGATACGAGACACAGCGCTGGTTTTTTTCTGCCGAGAGCGTCGCACGAAAGATCGATGAAAGGACTCACCTGGGGCACTGGAACCGGAACCGGTATCGTTTTGTGCACCACAGTCTCGACCGGTACGTGAACGATCTTTTCGATTGGCACGTGATACGGTTTCTCGATGAAGACGGGTTCCGGCACCGGCACGGGTTTTTCCAGTACTACGTGCTTAGTTATGTAGATTGGAAGAGTCTTGATGTGAGGTATTTCCGGATGCACGTGAACGCCCAGGCCGTGCTTGTGAAAATGATACTTGTCACCGCCCCCGTACGACCATCTGCGAAAAAGGCATTCTCGCGATGATGCGAACATTTTTTTCTTCTTCTTTTTTTACAATGTTTCAACCGTGCGCGAAAAACTTTCAGTTTTGGGAAGACTCAAAAATGTTTTTCAAATCGCGTCGTCAAAAAAAATGTTTACATGTAAAGCGAAAAAATACATTTATAACGTTATATTGGAATTTGGTTTTGTTTTTTTGTTTAATAACTCTTGCAAAAATCTAAATTCAAGCGCAATTTTCCAATTTTTTTTTTTCCATGTTTTTATCGATATCGCTGGACTTACCCTCCGTGATTATGATGAAGTCCCGACGTGATCTTCAGAGCCTTCCACGGATTACCGTTGTCGGCCCACGGATGGCCGTGTCCATAGACGTGAGAACTCGGTATACCGACCCAGCCGTCGTTCAAAATACCGCGCTTACGCTGCTTGCCGGTCTCCGACGCTTGCGGTTCCTCCGTTAGCGCGGAACCGCACAGAACGGCGAACAAAAACTGCCGATACAAAACAATCAAATTATATCCGTCGAGCGTTCGATATAATGAATCTTGTAATTCATTACAATTGGTCGAATATGCTGAAATCCACGAGTTGAATCGTTTAAGAGTCGTACGTTTCGGAGAGAATTTTGAATGCTTCTCGACGGGATAACAAATCCGAAAAGAATCAAGCACGTAGAAGGTGCTAGAAAGAATGATTCTGCATAATAATAATTTTGAAATGTTATTGATAAATTGATTTAAAAAAATTGTTCGATAAATCACTCGTCAACCTAACGTTTCTTTAATGAAAATAATTTATTTATTTCTCGGAATACGTATGAATTTTTTCAGAATTTTGTCTAATTGTTTGAAATTGCGTTTTTTAGACAATTCTAACCGATTGAAAAGCAATTTTTTTCAATGATTAGACAAAATAGCGAAACACCGAATAACCGTGAGGGTTCTCGGCGCAGCCCTTACCAAGAATCTCAACATTGCGTTCACTCTCGTTGGGCCGACTGTTTGCCCGGATAAATGAGTCGAACGCTTTTATATACTTTCCTCCGAATCTCGTTGTGTTCGCCTCTCGAGGCGGTCCAGATTGTGGGTTCGACCGGATCGCAGAATCTGGCCTTGCGGGGCATCGATCGTCGCGTGCGATTCTCTCGGCTTCCGGGAGATCAGAGCGTGGAAAGAGACGCTGAGAATCCAGCCTGTGTCATTCGCGAGCGCACCGAGCCAAAAGCGAACAACTTTCGTTGATGCGGCGAACCAGCGCACGCCGGCCAAGCGAGAGGCTTCTGTGGGACGAGCGCGTACGCGCCGATATAAAAGTTGCGAGTTAGTTTCTTCGCTGTGTCGCGGAAAACGCGCCTGCAAGGTCTCGGGGGATTCTCTTGTAACAGCGGCGTTGGCGCAACGACGGTCTTTACGACGAATCGTAATGAAATAAAAGTGTTATGTTAATGAAAGCGCATCTTCGGTGGCGCACATTGCTCGGGCCGGAGCTCAATGGAATGAGCTAACCGCGTACCATTGACCCACTTCCGGCTTTATTATTCTTGTATCGTAACGGCCTCGGACTTCCGGTGAAAACGATCATGAGGATGAAGAAAGCCGATGCTCGATGCGGAAATCGATTTCAATGACATTCACAGAACTTACCTCTCGATATCGGGGGGAGAAATATCAAATGAAACTCATTATTTTTGTCATCGATCGATTTCCCGGGAAAAAATGATAATATATGATCATACATAATTACATCATATATAATATATGATTATGTATAATTGTATGTAATAATAATGATAATAATAACAATAATTGTGTATATTATTATTATTATTATTATTATTATTATTATTTTTTTTTTTTTTTTAATTATATAATTATATATAAACATAGTTGATTATGAAATGAAATTTGGCCTACAGCGTAATTAAGGGTTATCATTATCGCAATAGACGAAACATTGATGGTGCGTATTAGTCGATGAGGCTGGTATGAGCGCAAAAGTATATAGACGCGAGGAGCGATCGACAAGAGCCTTCCGCGTTGGGCGTAAAACTTGCACCCAACTCGGACGGCAGGGGAAGAGAGAACTTTCCGGACTTTCATTTTCTAACGCGAGCCACTTCTAGCGAAGGCGTCGCGCTTGGTCTTGTACGCGGCATTAATTATTCATTGACGCTATACCGGTACTTGGCCGCGACAATTGTCGTATAATCGGATACCGCGGGACCGATTATTCTCCCTAGTCCGCATCGTTGTCGACCGTAAATTGCAATTCTATCGAGCGTGAACTTGAAACCTTTCCTTATCGAGCCTCTCGCGGCCCCTCGCCCGCCCCTCGCTCGCATCGAGGCACGTACTTTATTGCAAAGCACTGTAATCGTTTGGGACGGGCGGATTCGCTCAACTCCATTTATAACGACGTTACTACGTTGACCCTCAAAACTTTTCCGTACCACTGTAAACATACTTGGACTTTCTTCGTCTACCGCGGGAATTCGATATTGTATTGGACTTTAATTTTCTTCCTCGAATCCGTCAGGGGCGATCGTTACTCGTAACAAACTGACTTTGATCACATTCGCGCGAGATTCGAAGATAATTTACATACACTACTCAATGGGATGGAAATCTTTGAAAAATCAGGCATTTGCAGGTGCTGCGGAAATTGATTTTGCACAATAATAATATGAAAATGTTATTAACGAATTAATGAGAAAATTAATTGTTTACCAAATTTGTTTAACAAATTGGATTAACCATCGATTGAGAAACATTTTTTTAAGCATTATTATTTGTGAGAAATGGTCTCGGCATCGACGAGCCGATTGGATGTTTGGCCAACTATTATATAGCATAGGCGCGAAGCGATTGCATGAAATAGCGATGAGCCGGCTGTTCATTATCGAAGGTATCGTAATCGACGATCTTGTCGAACGAGAAGCCAAAGCTAGGTCGATAATCGTAATAGCGACGAGTCGTCTGCCTGGCCCGTGTCCAAGATTAGAAACAGGGAAAGTCCATCGGATCGGTGTTGGGCTATCGGATCGACGAATCGTTAATCCATCCTCGACACGCCGCGACGATGGGCCTATAAATACATATGGGGGTCAACAATGGCGAGCAATCGGCAGTTTTTCTTCGTCAACGCCAGTGTCAAGAGCCACGTCTTCGCAATGAAATTCCTTCTGGTACAACTTCGTTCGCATTTCGGCGAGACGTCTTTTTTCTTCTATCAAATTGCTTCTCATCGTTAACGCTTCAACATAACGTACCGGTGATAGCGGATAATTGGATTTGGATTGTCGATTAAATTTTGCGAATTCACAGATCGCGCTCGCGATTTTGGGAGTCACCGTCGGCATCAGAGTGGATCCCGTCGACGCGAACGACTCGAGGGTTGCGAAGAGGCACGAAAAACGAGGTCTGGTCAATCTCGCTTACGGTTCGGACCATCGGCTGTCGCATCCCGCAACCGTATACGGACCACCGGCTGAGGAATCGGCACCGAATTATCCGCATCCCGCCGAGCATCATCCCGTGCCGCAGGGACATCCGGAAGCGATATTCGACCATCACGATCTTCCGGAACGATTCGTAACGCACCCCGTCGGTGAGTTTATTCTCGTTCGGCGAATTTATGAATTCTTCGTAGAAATGTTGCTAATTATGCGGCTTGAGTGGCATCGAAGTGATTTTTCAAGGATGCATTCGTGTTCGTTCCGTCGCCGGAAGACGGTCGGTCGCGTCTCGATGGAATTTCCTTCCTGTCAGTCGTCGCCTGAAAGGAAACTCGTTCTCGTCCGAACTGCATGTGAATTAACGATCGTGTTGGTATTTTTTTTTTGTTGCAACAGCAGCGGTTCCTGTACAAGCGCCTGTGCCCGTGCCTCACCCAGTGCCGATCCCACAACCGGTTCCTCATCCAGTCGCGGTGGCGGTTCCAGTTTATCAAACGGTCACCAAACACGTGGCCGTGCCAGTTCCGGTGGATCGACCTTACCCCGTACCGGTAGCGGTGCCGGTGCCGAAGCCCTATCCGGTCCACGTCGAAAAGATCGTTCACGTCGATCGACCGATCGCCGTGCCCGTCGAGAAGCACGTACACGTACCGGTACCGGTCGATCGTCCTTACGCCGTAGCAGTTCCGGTACCGCGTCCCTATCCGGTCACCGTCGAGAAGCTGGTTCATGTCGATCGACCCTATCCGGTTCACGTTGCCGTGCCCTATCACGTCCCGAAACCTTACCCGGTTCCGGTCGCGATACACGCCACCCATCGCTACAAGACTCATCACATCGATCATGGCTGGTGAAGATCTACGAATTGCGGTCGACTCTTCTTTGTGAGCGAACCTTCGAGGATTATGCCAAAGACTCATTATCGAAACGATTACCAATTAAGGGCATTAACTGTATATAATTACAAATAGATATATAGAAATAACTTAAATATATAGAATTAAATATCGAATTTACTTGGTTGGAACGATTTTTTTCTATTACCAAAAAATTATATAAATTATTGTTGAACTATTCGGCGTCGTTTTTTTACATTTTTTTTCAAAAAACGTTTTTTTTTTGTTAATACGTGTGTGGTGAAGATTTATAGTTCTTTCAAAAAGGATCCCGATATCTCGGGCGAACATCGTCGAGCGCAACGCTTGTAGATGCGTGTTCGATTTCTCACCCAGGTTTTGTGAACATAGTCAAAACGTTAAGTTTCAGTTTTTACTCAATGTCGGGAGAAATTTTAATCGCCGCGTTTTTTCGTCGCTGTTTCAAGGATTTTCCGAAAAAAAAAGGTTTGGAAAAATGTCGTTTCTCGGGTGACGATTTCGTGGAATCGTTCCGAAGTTAATCGTGCATGCACTTTGCGAGGCTTTGCGAATACGCCCCTTCGATTTGCGCGTGGCTGCTCCGTGTCGAGTCTCTACACATCGCGAGGGTGCAACGATGCGGGGCAGTGCTCATGAATAAAACGTTTATTGGCCTTAGGTTGATGCTCATCAAGGGGGGCCAAGTTTTGCTTTATCTTCGGAGTAGGCGCGATGCTTCGCAACTTTATGAATCTTTCACCGAATTGTCGCTCGTTCTACAATTATGCACGTATAGAAATGTTCAATCTATAGCTCCGCCGAGTACTTTCTCCAATACAATACGATTACGTGGCTACGCTTACGCCCCTCGCACCGCCTCGCGACGAGTTTGCCATCCGCGTACGCATCGCAACTACCGACTTTATTTAATAACGGTCGAACAGTTTCGACAACTAGATTTGATATTGCGCATACCGAATGCGATTTAAACAGTGACGAATGAAAAAACGCGAAAAAAAATCATAACATTTATTATAATTTCAGTAACTCGGGGACACAAAGGACTTACCGGAACAGTTAATAGACTTCAAAAAATGATAGTCGTAATTATAGTAATCATTTAAATAAGTCGTTATCATTGCTGTAATTTTATTAACTGTTCTAATGAGTTCTTCGTGTTCCCGGGATATTAGAAATTATAGTAAAAATTATAATGATTAGGAGAGAGCGGGGCAAAACGGCGTACCGGGGCAAAATGGTATTCACGCACAATGGGACCAGGGCAGAATGGTATTGGGGAAAAATGGGACAGCAAAAAAATCGACTTCGATGAGACTTTCTCTTGTCCCATTTGGCCCTAATTCTATCATACGGGGGACTTTATTTGACCATTTCGTACCATTTTGCCCCGGTATGCCATTTTGCCCCGCTCTCCCCTATTGTAAATGTTATGATTATGTTCTCTCCGTGAGGCCTTTGGAATTTGTGGGATTCGCTGGAAAGATCGTACAATTTCCTTTCTCTGTAAACTATTCGGCGGACATTCGACGCGCTTCGAATCTATCGCAACGGTAGAAATTTTTAGTTAACGAGCTTGATCAAGTTTGCGACTACGATTGGCCGGAAATTTGGTTTTTACGCCCGGAAGAGTTCTCGAGCGGCGGAATGTCGAACGTGCGTAAAGCGCATAGCTTTAATGAATAAAGAAGAGAAAATCTATAAACGTGTCTCAAGCAGTGCCAAGAAAACCGGCATGGCTCGTGTATTATTTATTCACGCTTACGCTTCGTCACCTTTCGTGTCAGCGGCAGGTGGTGGAACTTGGATACCGGGAGAAAACCTCGTCCTCGACTAAACTGCATTATGCAAAGCCGGCTAATAGCTAGGAAACTGTGCGATAACTGCTGGTAATCGAAGAATCAATAAAATGAAAATAAAAACAAACCCTTCGCTTTTTTCCTTCTCTCTTATTTTTTTCCGTTTTGCTTTCATTCGGGTGAAGGTGAAACGCATTGGCTTTTTGACTTTGGCGCTTAGTTTGCTCAACTCCGTGTGAATTATTCTTCCTCGACTTCCGCTTTCTTGCGAAACAAGTGCCTCGCCAAAGTCCCAAAGTTTCAGTCACTTTTGTGGCAAAAAACTTCGTTCTACTCATATTTTTTTCTATTTTTATGGAACAAAATTTGTATAATATGAAGAAAAAAAAAATTGGCCAATCAGTATGAAATAAAAAATAGTATGTATTTATAATTTTTTTTTTACAAAAAAATGATTAATTTAAAAAAATATTTATTGCATTGTCTTTTGTACGCGGAGCGTGCGTAAACCGAGTGAATTTGAAAAAAATGATAGTCGAAGTATTTCTCGAAGCGGGTAAAATTGTGATCGTTGCGGAAAAATGAACAAGTCAACCTATAGCAACGAGTTCCCCTCGTCGTTAGACCGAGCGAAGTTGGAAATGTTTGTTTAATTTCCCGCGAGGTTCAAAGACGCGCGACACGTTCGACTATGGAGAACGCCCGTAATGATTTTCAGCGAGGGCGCAAACGCGCAAACAGCGCTCCGGCATCGGTTGAGAAATCGCATGGAAGGGGAGTGAAAAAAAATTCAAGTATGACAATCGCGATGGGCAGTACGTTCCCGCGAGTCTCGAAGACGCCGGACGGCCGATGCGATTTTTTTCAGCCGGCAAAGTCTCGAAAGTCGCGCGCACCACCGCTCCGATCGGCAAATATTCGTTGTATTTCCGAATCTTGCATTGCGGCGTTTTTGCCGTTGCGTCTCGTGTTTTGGGCAAGGACGCGTGGAACAGCAGGTGTGAAAGTTTTTCTCTTTCGCTTCCTCGGGAAAAAACTTTGTTTTAGTGAAAAAAAAAAATTTCTCGAGATTCTCGTGCAAACGTGTTCAGAATATGCGAATAGTTCGAAAAATGATTCTACCTCATAACTTGAGAACGGTTTTAGACATAGAGCTGAAACTTGGCCCAAACATAGATTTTTATCATATAAATCTTAACAAAATACTGTTTAGTTAACATATTAAATTTACCGTACATTCTCCCAGAATTTCGGACTTTCGGATCGAAACAAAGCTTCTTGAGGAAGAAAAAAGTGAAAAAAGTACTTCCCTACAAAAAGACCTCGGAAGTTTGCGATAGAAGAAAAAACGGAAGCGAATTCTTACGTTGGCACCTTTTTTTTAATTTCCTGTTATCGATCTGCTCAGCGATCGTATTGTATTAAAAAAAACCATTGTTCATGTAAAGAAAGAAAAGAATTAACTAGTGTTCATTTGTGTGTCGATCCGTCAGTGAAGACGACGGAAAAATGGGAAAAATGCCACTTCCGAAAAAACTCGGGGTCATCGGAGCCTCGATGTTCGCCTTCGGCATTGGTTTTGGTTTCATCGCTTTTCCGCCGATACTCAAATCCCAAATCCACGGGGTGAGTGAATTCTTCGCAACTCCGATGGGATGCGTTTGGGATATGTTTATTTCGATCTATTTTAAGTTTTTGCTATCGAGTCCCCTCGAATAAGTTCATAACTCTCGTGTTATAAACATTCATCGCGAAGAATTAATGAAAAAAAAATAATAATATGCGACGTTATTGTTTTCTCGTACCGTACAGCAAGTAAAGTTGAAGAAGAATTCCGAAATGAGAGAAATATGGTCGAACTTGCCGGTGCCGATGGAGTTCAAAGTGTATCTGTTCAATGTGTCGAATCCGATGGAAATAACGAAGGGCGAGAAGCCGATACTCAAGGAAGTCGGACCCTTCTTCTACGAGTGAGAAAAAAAATACTCAAGATCTGGCTGGATCGATTCGTCGCCCAAAAAACAGAATGCTCGGTCTAGTTTTATTTTGTTTTATTTATATTTTACTTTATTCTAAAATTTAAACATTTTTCGAGCTGAGAATGCGCGCTTGGTGCGAGCATTTTGTTTTAAGGGCGATCTTTGGAGCGCGAAGAAGGGGTTTGTCTCAATGACATCCGATTTTGTTCGGTTGCGCAGCGAATGGAAGGTAAAGTTGGATCTGGAGGATCGCGAAGAGGACGACACGATCGAATACAGTCAAAGAACAACGTGGATATTCAATGCTTCCAAGAGCAACGGACTAACGGGAAACGAAGTACTGACCGTTCCTAACATACTCATACTCGCTATCGTCATGACGGCCGTGAGAGACAAGCCAAAAATGATAAGCATAGCCGGTAAGAACGTCAAATGAACAAGAACAGTATAGAGCGAGAAGGGTTTGCGAATTTCAATGTCGAAAGAAAAATGACTTCCCTCTCATTAGGGGTGTTGATATACCCGCGTAGAAATATCCAGGCTTGGGCTTACGGAATCAGAACCCGAATCGTCGACGGAATCCATCAAAAAGTCCGGGAGGAGTCACCGACATTCCAGATGGATCCTGGAATGGAGCTATTATGGAATCTCGCACTTTGCCGCGAGCCGGACTGCCCGAGAAAGACAAAAAAAAAATTCTAAATCGAAGGCGAAAATAAAAAACGTATTTGCTTGCCAAATTTGCTTTCGGCGAGCAATATTAGGCTATAAGTGGCAAAGCGCAGTTTTTTTTTTTTTTTTTTTTCGTGTCTTTTTTGCATAGGCCAGGACTAGGCCTATCTCATCGTCTATGTAGCCTGGAATTCACCTAAATGGTTAGGACGGTGTTTGATCCATTCTCAAGCAAAAAATTGCCCGCTACCGTAGCATCCATCCGAGAATCTCTGACCTCTCGGTGACTCTTCGCCGGATTCCGTAAACGATTCTTCCCAATATTCTCGCCCAACCCTGGATATTTCTGCGCTATTCAATGAAAAGGCGCGCGCGTCGATCGGGCGACGAAACGAACGAGATTTAATCGACGATCGTTCGTTATCAGGGAAGGGAATTGACAGTATCTTCAAGAAGCCGGAAACCATTTTCGTCCAAGCGACGGCCCACGACATTCTGTTCGGTGGCCTTCCGGTCGACTGTACCGTCAAGGACTTTGGCGGAGCCGCAGTTTGTTCCATTCTCAAAGAGAGTCCAGATCTCGCTTCCGACGGAGCGGAAGGACGCTTCAAGTTTTCTCTCTTTGGACATGTGATTAGACCGTCGCGTTGTCGTTCCGTCGTAACTCTTACCGATTAATGTAGGATACTTTAATATTGGCTTGCTTTTAGAAAAATGGTACGCTGGACACGAATCGAATGCGTGTCAAACGCGGCATAAAGAATATCAAGCAACTCGGCGAAGTGGTCGAATACAAAGGCGAGCCCCATCAAACTGTCTGGCCGGAGGGCAGTCGTTGCAACGAATTCAACGGCACCGACTCGACGATCTTTCATCCGCACCTGTACAAAGAAGAGGACGTCGTGTCGTTCGCCCCGGAGATCTGCAGAAGCATCAGTTGCCGCTGGGATGGAACCTACACTTCCGTCGGAGGTTCGCAAACGTCTTTTCGCTTATTTTATTTCATACGCTTGCAAAGTCGGGAAATCGGTCGTTTTGTGCAAATATGCAACCACCTAGACCCGCAATTGAAATAACCGCAGGTCGACCTCCGAAAATCTCGTAGTTTTTATTCAACAGCCGAACAAACGACGTCTACCAAACCGGCTGCAGATGCCCGCAGCGTTCGATTTTTCGAACCTCCGAAGAGTTCCCTGAATTTCTGAGAATTTGCCCACTTTTCAGAGACAAAGATTTCTCTGAATCCAAATATTTCCGATTGTTCTGAAAATCTCTGATCTCTTCGCTGATTTCTCTCAATAACTATGAGCTTCGTTTCGTATCCGAGAGAACCGGCTGGCTTGAGAAAATAAATCGTATGTTTTCGGAATAATTCTACTCTGCCGGAAAAACTGGCCGAAACTCCTCCAACGAGTGATTTACCGATCGTTCCACTGTTGCATTGTCGCCCAAAACGACCGGTTGCATTTTCTCGCAAAACAACCGGTTGCATTTTCGCCCAAAACAACCGGTTGCATTTTCGCCCAAAACAACCGGTTGCATTTTCGCCCAAAACAACCGGTTGCATTTTCGCCCAAAACAACCTTTCGGGTCATTAGCGCGGTTGCCGAAATCGCTTCCGAAGACTAATCTTCGAAAGGAGACTCGAAGCTCAATTATGTTTTTTCAAGGAATCCACGCGAATCATTACACCGGCGACTTCGGTGATCCCAGCACAGACCCGGAATTAAACTGCTTCTGCGAAGCCGAGGACAAGTGCCTTGAGAAAGGGCTGTACGACATGTTCAAGTGCCTCGGCGCGCCCATGGTCGGCTCATTGCCGCACTTTTATCTAGCCGACGAAAAGTACCTGAAGCAGGTCGATGGTCTCAATCCTTTACAGGTTATTATCTCTCGATCGCTGTCAATGTACAGTTATTCATAGAAAATCGGTAGGGCCAAAGCCGTCGAGAGAATCGCGAAATTATGGAAATTTCGCGCGATAAGTCATCATCAGAGTATTCGTTGGGGATTTTCAGGAAAACCATCAGCTCGACATAGACTTCGAGCCCACGACCGGGACTCCGATGAGCGCGAGGAAGAGGCTGCAATTCAATATGTTTGTATTTCCGGTCGACAAAGTCAAGCCAATGAAAACCTTCGCGACAGCGCTGCTGCCTCTGTTCTGGATCGAGGAAGGCATCACGCTCGGCGACGAGTTTCTCGATCAGATACGACTGGCTTTCATGGCGATGAAAGCGGTCGCGTATGTATTTCTCAAATACCATGCACAACGATAATAAAAATCGAAATTCGAAAAAAAAAAAAAAAATTGGAATCCGAGTCGGATTGCTCGAAATTCCAAAGGAAACTTCGGCTTGCACGTCTGGAATTCAACGAAACGATGCTAATTCGCGAATCGTTCGGAACGTTTGATTGCAGCGGCTTGAAGTGGACAATGATGATCGTGGGGATGGGTCTCGGCGGCGCGGGCGCCAGATTGGAGTACAAGAAACGCCAGGCCGAAAAGGCCGGGAACGTAACGAAGGTGACCCCGCAATCGGGAAGTCGAGACGGCAGCGGCACGGAGAAGACGTGGCCCTTGAACGTCAACACTCTTCAAGCTGCTCAAGTTCCAACGTCTCTCGATCGCAATTGATTCCGTACATCGAGCAAACATTATTCGATAAGCGCTCTCGGCCGGATATTCAAAAAATTTGCTCGGCGCGACGAGAGAACTACTTCGGGGAAATTGTTGTCGTGTACTCGAGGCGATTCAAATTTTTGCCGCTCTCGTGTGTACTTTGAGCTTTTTGATTCCAAGCGGATTTCGCCCGAATTTCGCCCCTCCCGTGATTGGCTAATCGGCTATTTTGCGATGGTTTCGTTACAAGATATACGGAACGGAAAGGGGGCCTAATAATTACCGAGGGCCTAATAAATATGCCTCTATAGTTATTTACATTTAATTTCCTTATTGTTTCTCAAAAATTGAGCCATTTTTCGCATCGTCCGAATCTCCGCCTCGGACACTCTGCGATCGTTGAGCATTTCATCGATAATTCAGAGTCTCTTCACACGAATACAGTAAAATCTACTTTCGGCGCCCGCGCCTCTTTCATAATACCGAAAATGTTTGGCTTCATTTTTGTTTTCAACTTGGCTCGAGAGAGAAAAGTCGACGAAACATCTCCTTTACATGAGGGGGGGGGGGGTCACATTTCTGAGTTTAGACTCACCGTTTTAAAATTGATCAATCTTAATATAAATATAATAGATATAAATAAAAATATTTATTCTAATATTCACAAAACGATTTGGTAAAATAATAAATCTTATTTTGTATTGTGTTTTTTGTCGTATTAATAATTTTCCTTGTTATTCGATATTGAACTGTAACTTGAAAATAGAAAAGTGACTGCAATATTAAGGATGTACGTGCGCACGGCGTTTAAAAGTGAGATTGGAAATGAATACAAAATCGATTAATGGATACAAAAAATGTATACAAATAAATATATTACCTTATTGTGATACTGTATAAAAAAAATTGAAGAGTGTACCGATAACGAAATAAAGCTCCACGAAGACAGCTCGATGAAGCGTGAAAAGCGGTAGTTTTGGACTCGCCGAGAGTTCAGTCCATGATGAAATTTTGTAATCTGCAAATTGCAGCTATTTCTCTCGCGCTCACAGTCGCATTTATCCTTAAGGCGATGTGGCAACGAGAGATGCTCCGATGGTAACAATTTGTCATCGCTACTTTCTCCGAAACGGTTGCACCGGGACCGAAAAGCAAATGAGGTTTTTATACGTCTATCCAATGGCTACAAAAACCTAATTTGATCTTAGTCGTCGAAGCAACCATTTCGGACAAAATAGAGAAGGCGATTTTGTTACCGACCGAGTCTGTAACTCATCCCCTTAAGATGAAGGTATCTTCATGTTGAAATTCGCGGAGCACACGATAACCCGGTGTCGATAGCGAAAATAACTAAGCAAGTTACAGCGCAAAACCGTGCCGATTACCATTTGTCGGCATTGCAGTGAATTACCGACAGCGCGAACGGGCCCGCGGACGGTTTATGAGTATCGCGAACGGGATTGAGATAATTGCTTATCGGCAATTACGGTGTTCCGGGAAGGAGAAAAGGAAGCGCTCGTTGCGCGCGTTCGCTGTTATTAAAAGACAAATGACGCATGTGCAACGTGATTTCCGAAGAGGGTTCGCGTAGTTTGCTTTTCACTAGCAATAACGGCTTGGAAAATTGTGTCAGTTGTTTTTCAAGTGGCGAGAAAAACAGTCGATCGCCTTCGACACGTTCGCTGGAAGATTGGCGACAATTTTCCGTCTGTAGATTCTCCGGCTCGTCGAGCACTCGTTTTCTCGAGAGCAACGATGCATTTTTGTTTTTCGAAATGCTGCGAACTGTAACGCTGTAAGTACCGCGGTCGAAGCCGTCGCTCGCGAGCCGGTACGGCACGTATTTTTTTCTTTTTTTTTTTAAGCAACGAGATAAATTCCGCCGAGTCGCTGGCGCTGAATCAGGGATGTCTCTTTTCGCCTGCTGCGTTCGGAGGGTAAGTTTCAAAGTAAACTGTTTCGATGTTCGAGTCCCCTTTTTTTCCCCGCATAATCGACGTCGATGAGAATCTCCGCATCAATGAAAATTGCTCACAGAACGATAAATATCCGTAATAATTTGCCCTGTGCCGCTTAAACTTTTCAAATGATTTTTAAACGATTCAAAATTATTACGCGGTTTACAGAAAAAAATTCAATTTTGAAAAGCATAAGATAGGGTAGGTCGACCAGTGAGTAAACGAATTCACTTGTATCGTTAATAAAAAAAAAGTGATTAATCGAAAACAAGTAATTCTGGTATATAAAATAAGAAAAAAAATCGCAGTGTCAATTCGATCGGTTTCAGAGCTGTGTGCATTCGATTCTGATGTAATCATCGAAATAGTTTCTAAAGTTTTCCTATGATTGCATGGAAATGAAATTTTTTGTCATTTTTTTTTTAAATACGCGTTAAGGTATGAATTTTGGAGATGTGTTTGTCACAAAATCACCCATTATGGCCAAGAAGTTTCTGGACGATTGAGCCAATGGATTGGTGAACACAGCGCAGAAATGAAAGAAAAAACGCAATTTTCAAAAAATACATAAAATTTTGAAAAAATTCATGGGTTCATAAAAATGAACAAACCAATTTTACTCGAAAGCAAGTTAGGTGAACGGCCAATTTGTTCAATTATTTTTTATTCACCCATTTGTTAAATTATTACCGTGCAAAATTAATCTTTTCCGGACCTCCCATATGCATGTTTTTTTTTCAGATTTTTGTCCCATCGAGAAGTGTCCAAAATTCGAGAATTTACCCGTCAATCCGTAAATTTTAGTTCGATGACTGAAGGCGCTTTCGACTTATCCAGGTGTTAATTTTTTGACTTTTTCACACACAAGCAGGCAGACATTTTTTTAATACGATTATCCGCCGTTCTCATCGGAACATTCTGAACGCGTTTTTATTGAAAACTCAATATTTAGTTTTTTCATTAAAACAAAGGCTTTCTCTGTAAGAAAGGAAAATAAGAAAATGACTAATAAGTCTAATTTTTTGTTGTAATAATATGTTGTAATAATATTACAACAACAACAAGAATAACATTATTAACAATTATTATTAGCGAAAGATAAATTAATCTGAATAAAGTCTATCGGCATAGTTTCTCTTTTGCTCAAGGTCACAGCTCAGCGATCGATTGAATATTCTCGCACAGTTTGGGACGAAAAAAAAAAAATTATAAAAAAAAGTCACCGCCAACGCAGCGATCGGTATCTGGTCGATCAACCGGACGTGTTTCCATGTATATCCACAACGATATGTGCAAATCGCGTCTATGCAAGGTTCTGGCCTTAATTAGAACGGAGCCGTGAATTGCCACCCCTGTCGATCATGCGTGGAATATCGGTTAAGACGAAAATGATTTTTTTTTCTCTCTGTCGCTGTGTGCGCGCGTGTGCGCGAGTACTGGACGGGAACATTGCCGCGGCAAACGGGAGTTTAAGTTCAAGTTGTGGGTTCCGCTGTCCCGGCTAATAGCGGCAGGAGAATTTCCAGTCGGCTCTCGGTGTGTCGCGCACATTTTCCGCTGTTTAGAGACGATTTCATGCTCGATTATCAAAGGGCCGGACCAACGTCCTTGCTGTTCCGCTCTCGTCGGAAGCGACACAGCGACGAGCTTGACGACGTCGAACGGTGTATTAATAGAGTTCCATATTTACCCTCCATCTCGCCTACTATCCCTCCATCCTATATCTCGATTTTTTTTTTCTTCGTTCTCTCTTTTCTCCTTCTGCTCTTTAATGGGTCATAGTTGCAATCAAATTGAGACGTTTGCCAAACATGTTTTACAAGAAAATGGAGCAACTGCGCGTGTTTAGCGCTCGGAGCAAAGTTCGTATCGCGTGTTTTCATGTACTCTGCATTGCCGAAGACGAATCCAACGGTGATTGTTGCCTAAAGTTAGATTTACGTAGATTTTCGGCCCTTCTTTTTGAAGATTTAAAGTACGGGAGAGTGGGGCAAAATGGCATACCGGGGGAAAATGGTCCGAAATGGTGAAATGAAGTCCCCCGTATGATAGAATTAGTGTAAAATGGAACAAGAGAAAGTCCCATCGAAGTAGTTTTTTTTGCCGTCCCATTTTGCCCTAATACCATTCTGCCCATGGTCCCATTGTGCGTGAATACCATTTTGCCCCGGTATGCCGTTTCGCCCCGCTCTCCCCTGGATAAAACATACATCGCAAAAAACTAAATAGGAACGAACGAAAAATATCGATTCGGATTCTATAAATTCGTCGAAAGACCCGAATCTATCGAACCGGACCTGAAATTGTTTAATTATTAGGGTAGAACGTGAACGGAAGTTCGATGTCAAGCTGCAAAATAGGCTCGTCCAATCGACCCAAGAAATGTAGATTCAGAACCGATTTGTTCCAGAATCGACGACAGATCCAGGAATCGCGCTCGCAAGCATTCATGGCGGAGCCGCCGGAAATCTCGTGGGAAAACACGCTGGGAGCACCGGGCGGCGTGCCGTTCGACGACGATACGAAGGAGCTCTTGAAAGATTGCATCGAAACGACGATGCCGCCGCCGAGCACGCTCGCCGAAGTGATAAAACGCAGCGAAAATTTTCCAATACCGTTTCCGGTCAATACGGCGAGATGTGCCGCGCTCAGGGAGAGAGGCGTTCCCCAAGATAGGCTCGAGGTTTGCTCCTCCCTGTTTTGTCCTTTTCGTTCACTCGCTACCCTTCGCTCGGATAACAGTTTCTTCGTAGTTATCTCAATGACACGGTCCGTCGACGCGCAAGGGCTAAATTCGGATGATGACTGAAAAAAAGCCCTAAAAAAATTCCATAGTAAAAAGAAGTACAGTTATTTTAGTTAAATAAAAATGAAAAAAAAAAAAATGATATTAACAAATAATAATGCTACATTTAATTATAATAAACTAGAGATTTATTCAGTATAGTGAAAACAATGATATTTTTCTCTCCGTCTGAACTGTCGTCACTTTTTTTCCGCGCCCGCAGTTCAACGTGAATTCGACTTATCCGTTGATCCACGAGGCGATGCTGCCGCTGATCGCCGCTTGGCTGAAGTACAAACGCCAGCACGGAAGTAACGCCGAGAAAGCGGTGTACGCGAACATGAGCCTCGTGAGTTTCATGCAAAGGCTCGTGGACAAGAGAGCCATATATTTCTTCGGCTCGGACGATCGTTACAAGCTCATCGACAAGAAGACCGGCAGCGAAGGGTGGGAAAGCGTCGGCACGGATCGCGAGAAGGAGCCCCTCGTTCTCGCCAAGTGTTTGTCCTACGACGAGATGAAGCTATCGTCGATGATGGTCGTCTCGTCGCACACGGAATTCATAAACGACGGATCGCGCGACAACCGCGGTGTCGTCAGCTGCGACCCCGCTTCCGTTCAGCCGAGAGGCGTCGTAATGGGAATCGTCGGAACGAGGCGAGTACGAAAGAACGTTATTTTGTTTTTGCACGAAAATATTGGCCCTTCTGTTTAACCGGTCTCTCGGGACGTAGGTTCGAGCGCGCACGATTGATGGAGTATCAAGATATTCTGATAACGCCTCTGCAAAACAACATGGACAATGGGTAAGCGATAAAACAACTAGGAGAGAGCGGGGCAGAACGGCATACCGGGGCAAGATGGTATTCACGCACAATGGCACCAGGGCAGAATGGTATCAGGGCAAAGAAGGACAGCAAAAAAATCTATTTCGGGGGGACTTTCTCTTGTCCCATTTTGCCCTAATTCTATCATATGGGCGACTTTATTTGACCATTCGTACCATTTTGCCCCGGTATGCCATTCTGCCCCGCTCTCCTCTATCTCGTCCCCGACGACGGTTCCAGCGACGTTTTGGGCCGTTCGGATTGTAACGTCCCAGAAGAAGAATTTGGCATTGAATCGCTGGGGCGGGAATCGAACCCGCGTCTCTACGCTTTCCGGGCGAGTGCTCTTACCACTTTTTCTTTCTTTTTTTTATGCACGTTTATTGAAGAGAATAATGGTTCTTACCACTGAGCTACCCAGCGTCAGCGCAAATTTCATTTCTAATCGAGATACTCAAACGTGAGGCCGAGACGTAACATCGATATTTGGCCAAGCGACCAATTTGGTCGTTCAGCCGAAAAACCCGAAGGGCCCAAAACGCAGTCGCGGAAAGAGTCGTTCGACCTCCATTGGGAACGACGAGGCGCAGCGATCAAGAAAAAAAAAATCATACATTTTTGCATTGCGCTCTCGCTATAAGTGACATCGGTCAGGAAAGATCTTTTGTAATTTTTGGGAAGCGAAGAAAGCTTTACGGAACGCTCCGAAGCATCGAAAAATCATTGGTATATTGAAATACGCGAAGTATTTTGTATTTTTTGTATTTTTCGTGCTTACATGTATTTTGCCGAGCTCTGGTTTTGAAGTAATGAAGTAATCGAAGTAACGACGCAATGAAGAAGTCGAGTAAATACCATTGTTCTTCGGTACGTTTAATTCGTTGCAGTTACGGTCCCGTGCTCGAGGACAGCGGCGCCGCGGCGTCGGAGGAAGATAAACGGGGATTACGCGTGATCTGGGCGAAATTCTACGGCGAGGATTATCATCCGCTGTACGAGGAGGCGGTGAGAAGAGTGAGATCGAAGGACAACCGACGATACTTACCGCTGACGAGTCAGACCATCTTCGACGTCGAGAATTACATGAAGCGCACACTGCTGTCCGTCGAGATAATACTTCTGGAGGCCAACACGCGCGCCGAGAAGCAGAACACCACCGCGTTCTTGCACGTTATCGGATTCGGCTTAGGTAGGGGAGAGCGGGGCAAAATGGCCTACCGGGGCAAAATGGTACGAAATGGTCAAATAAAGTCGCCCGTATGATAGAATTAGGGCAAAATGGGACAAGAGAAAGTCCCATCGAAAGAGATTTTCTTGCTGTCCCATTTTGCCCCAATACCATTCTGCCCAGGTCCCATTGTGCGTGAATACCATTTTGCCTCGGTATGCCGTTTTGCCCCGCTCTCCCCAACTCACACGGACGAGATGAAAAATAATTGAAACGAGCGTAAAACGAAATTAATCAAACCGGTTGGGTTTTATTTAGCTTATAATCTGTTCCTTTATATTCATTTTTCTCATTCGTTCTTTAATTTAAATTCAATCTTTTTTTCTTTCAACCTTCTTTTAATAACCGAACAAACCGGGTTTCAATATTTTTTTGAACAATGCATTTTTTGCTTCAACATTGTCTAATATCGATTATCGTATCAAACGAATATTGCAGGAGCATGGAAAATAATTCAGGATCAGGAGATATATTTTTTGAAGACATTCGAGATTGCGCTGAGAAAGATGAACAGAAAGTTGAGATACGTGTCGGACATTATGTTCGCTTACTTTCGCAAGGACAAGTGCGGCGGCGCGGGAAACGGCGACTATCTCGGAGGTTCGTGCGAGTTTTCGCAAAAACTCGGCAGTAACAATAAGAAAAAAATTGTAATGACCAACTTTTTTTTTGGCATTGACAACTCAGTCTGTATAACGATACTCGTTCCAGATATCAGAATACACTTCGCCCTAAGAGAACCGCAAAGCAGACTGTCGAGAGCCGCCGACTCCGATAAATTGTTAGTCGTCACCTACGCGTGGGACAGCAATTCATATCCAGGTGGGACAAAGTCATTTGTACGATACGAAAAACGACGATTGATAACGTTGCGTTACGACGAAATAAAGCACTGAACATGTTTGACGATCAAAGGCAACGAATATTGGTGCGGTTATTTGTCATCGAGCGGAGATCCCGCCGCGGCGTGCAGCACGCAGATAGCGGAACTCCACAATCCGTGCATAAATCCGCGAAACAGCGGACGAAACTTGCACGTCGCGTCGCCGGAGCACGGTCTTCTTCACATAGCCGACTACGCCAGACTTCATCTTCTCCCTTAGGTATCGTTGACGAACAAAAAAAAAACCAAAAATGCATGCAGTATCGAAAATCGAGCCAAACACCGAAAAAGAAAAAAATTGATCTTTTTTTTTCGATTTTCATTGAAACTTGTTCTGAATGGTCCAAAACGTCTAGAAATCACATTTAGAACAAATGTCCAGAAGTCTGCGGTGTGTGCAAATAATTGAATCGCCATAAGTTATCGATAGCGGAGAGCGGGGCAAAACGGCATACCGGGGCAAAATGGTATTCACGCCCAATGGGACCATGGGCAGAATGGTATCAGGGCAAAATGGGACGGCAAAACAATCTACGTCGATGGGACTTTCTCTTGTCCCATTTTGCCCCAATTCTATCATACGGGGGACTTTATTTGACCATTTCGGACCATTTTGCCCCGGTATGCCATTCTGCCCCGCTCTCCCCAAATCGATAAAGAGGACGAAGATAAAAATAGCGAAACACGAGTGTCGAGACCGAAAGAAAACTGATGTCGAGCGCTTCATTGCAGGATAGGTTTTGCCCATTGGGGGGCATTGCTCAGCGACGAGCTTCGCGTTCTCCACGCTGTCAGCGGAGTCGCAGTGCCGATGTCGATCGTTTGAAGAAATACGCCGAGAGGCGAATAGAGGAAAGAAGGCACACCGACGCGAGTGGCGGAACGGCGGGTTGGGCTAGAATACCCGGACCGCCACCGTCGCCGATCGTCGTATCGCCGAGCAAGAAGCTCCATTCGCGTCGGGGCAGTACGTTTCCATCCGGAAGTCGTAGACGGTCGGAGGCGACAAGCGACGGGCCGGCGGCCTTCGCGTCCGAAGCCCCGAGATGGTCAACGTTCGGAAACAATCCATTTTCGAGTTCGTCGTCGCGTCGGAGCAGCACGGAAAAGAAAGGCTTCCGCGTGACCGGCCTCGTGGATATGAAATTAACGTCAGCGCGAACCGATCGAAGGAACGACGTTGATTCGTACGACGACGATCCGAAACTGAAGAAATCACCGATACGTCGAATCGACCGGGAGCGCAGGGAAAATGTATTCTTCAACAAAACGAGCGCGGCGCCGATCGACGGCGGATCGTCGAACGTTCGATCGCAACGTCTGAGCCAGCGGATGCGCGAATTGTACGATTTCAATACCGATCACGACTGGCCGGAACAGTCGAGTACGCCGAAATGCCTGCAATTCGGCGCGCAATGGCTGAGCGAAGTCGACAAGCAATGGGCGCGGTCGCAGTGTCGCGGCGTCGAAAGCGCGTTGGTGAAACGCGCGATCGGCAACGACGGTGAGAACGACGATATCGGCTCGCGATCGGTCGTCGCGGCGAGTCAACGAGAGACGCCGAGAAAGGAGAAAGGCGAGGGTACTTTTTGGGGACAGAATTGGAGACGAGAGGCTATAGATTCGCTGAAGAACGAACGCGCGACGCCGCGAGCGATGCGATCGTGCGAGGAGCGAACGGACGTTTCGTCGAACGCGATCGCGCATCGTCGTCGTCGCGCGCATTCCGACGATTACGACGGCAGGGAAACGACGACGACGGGCGTCTGCGGCATCGCCGGGCAAAAGATTTCCGGCAAATACACGCGCAATCCGGAGCCCGAGCGGTTCGCGGCCGACGCGTCGGCGATCGGTTCGACGCCGCGGGCGAGTTACGCGGAAATCGACGAGACCGAGGCGGCGAAATTGAAGAGAAACTCGCGCACGAGCGACGCGAGTTACGCGAGCATAGATTGCCCGGTGCGCGGAATCGGCGTCGACACGAACGCCAACGCGACGAGGCACGTCGAGATGGAACGCCGCGGCGCGAAGAAGATCGCGGTCGAGACGCTTCCGGCGACGATCCTCGCCGTCAGCGACAATTCGACGAATGCCAAAACGATCGGCGATCCTAAAAAGATCAATAGCACGAGATACAAAGTGTATCTCACGTGAGTTCGTCGTGCACCTGCGCGCTTCCGCGCGCACCGTTGGTCCTAAAGCGAAGAAAAACAAATATCCTAAGGAATTGGCAAATATTCGATCTATCGTTGTTTAAATGAGAGCCAATGATATTCGTGTCACATTTATTGTAACAAGTGTATTCGTCGAACAATGAACCTGTCGCGCGCGCGCACCCTTAAATATGTCCTTCAACAAAAAATCGTGTGAAATCAACCGAAAACGAAAGACCGGTAACGATGTGGTGTTATTGTTATAACGTAGAGAATTTACAAGATTGTATTTCTAATAGCAATAAAGTATCGTACGGAATGTCTCGTTTTTCGGTACAGTTTCTTCTTGGAGTTTTACTTTTCCCATCGAAACAATCGAAACCCAGTTGGAGATTCGAAATCGGAATAATCCGAGTCTCGACTACAATTAAGCGTCTGCGAATTTCAATGAGCTCCGGATGACGATGGTAAAATTATAATTTTGCTCAAATTTTCCCTCAAATCGGCAACCAATCGACCGACTAGCGGAGAGTTGTTGAACCGTCTTTTGTGAGCTGTCCGAAAATCGCAGTTGCTAGCGATTTTCTAGCGATCGGGTGCTGCGCACGCGCTTACGATCTATCTTCCCATCACTGACATGAAATTGAATCTCTCTGAATCTCACATTTCCTCAGACTGTACCGCTCGGACTACCTTAAAGTTCAGCCGTTTCACGCCAGTCACCACAAGGCCTCAAGGTCAGGGTGGAGTCTCAGTACAAGCAAAATGAAAAAACGCGTCTTCATCTGCGATTAACATTTAAGCACAATGACCATGTCGAGTTTGAAAGCGTAGCATACGAAGACGAGAAATTGTTACGATTAAAACGACGTTACTCGCGATATAATTTCATTCCGTGTGTCGCTCGGGCGTTGATCGAGCCGCGATGATGTTGCTCGATCGGGCCCGGATGCAATTTCAGTTCCAGCGTTCTCGATCGAGCGTAGACTAAAATTGGAACGACGCTTGATACATTTTCTTGCGTCGAATATCCGGCGTTTGTAGAAACGTATTAACGACAAGCGAATAAAGTAAACGTAAAAACAATCAACGAATTGAGAAATAACTGAATAACGAGAAGATAACGAAGAGCTACGGAGAGTCCGAGCGGCTCGCATCGTTTCGACATCGCTTCATTCCCGCAGCGGGCTCTTTTCCGTACGACAAACGAATTCTTCTTCTCGAAGCGATGCCATTCGCGGAGACGGTTTTTTTGCACTCCGACATCGCGTTGTTCGAGCATTCGATTTCCTTGTCCTCGTCCCGAATCTGTTCGAGCTTGAAGATTCTCGGCTCGCCGGCGCGCTCGATCGGCGCGTTGTCGCGAAACGTCTTCTCGCCCGTGGTGCTGCGCAAATGTTCGCTGATCGCGTAGTGTTTGCCGATCGTGAACGATCTTGATGCGTCCGCCGTTTTCGTGGAAACGACGCGACTGTCGCTGCTTTCCGGTATCGCCGCACCGTTAGCGATCGATCCAAATCGATTGCCTTGACAATGCGCGGAGCTCTTGTTCGCGCTCGGATGGCCGTTCAGAAGCGGCGCGATCATCAACAAATCGTTACCATTCTTGTCGCAGGAGATTGCAATCTGCGACAACGAACAATTGTGCGTTTGCGTTTGTTGAGGCGCGCTGACCGACTGCTGATAACGACGATCGGCGTAATTCAAACCAATGATTCTTCGTTGATTCGCCTCGGACGGCACTGATAACGTCGATTTTCCACTGCCAACGGTGTTGTTGGATCTCTCCAACTCCTGTTTGAAAAATCTTCGGGATTGGCCGCACGATATCTTCTCGTGATTCGTCAGCGCGCTCGAATCCATCGTCGTGCGCGGCTCCGACTTTATGCGAACGTGTTGTTGCTGACTGCCGACATCCTGAGACTTTTGCCAATCGAGAACGTTGCTCAACAGCCTTATGTATCTGTACGAGATATGATGAATAATTATATATTAATTTTTAAATAATAATAATAATAATAATAATAATAATAATAATAATAATAATAATAATAATAATAATAATAATAATAATAATAATAATAATAATAATAATAAATGTTTAAATAAATAAATAAAAATACTTTTGACGAATAGTTTCAATCGGAGAAAGCGCATTTTTTAGTGCAAAAACACTGGGGAAATATCAAATATCGATTTGTACTTGCATTTCATGTTCCAAATGCTTTTTCGATTTTATTTCGCGAGTGCGAGAAATAAATCACCAGCGCTGCTCAATTCTCGTTCCAACGTTATTGTTGGGAAAGGAAAACGACTGACCATTTGCTTACGCACCTGATGGCTATTCGTAGTATTTCGTTTTTCGATAATTTCTTGTCGGGCGGATGTGTCGGCACGAGCTTTCGAAGCTCGGCGAAAGCGCCGCTAACGTTTTGCTGCCTCCATCGCTCGCGACTGTTGGTGAAGAGCTTTCTCACACCCAGATTGGAGCCGATCTGCGAGCCCGACGACGGCGAGCCCAAACGATCGATCGTCGATTGGGAAACCTCTTCTAACTGCGTTACAGTGTAAATAAAAAAATACGTATATCGAAGCAGCTCCGAAAAACAAGGAACAATGTGCAAATTTGGTGTGCATGACCTTGAAATTTTCTGCGTATGAAAAAAACTGGCATCTCGCGGAGTGTCAACTTGAGGCGTTGAGAAAAAATCCTGCCGACTTTTTCGTTCCTTTTTCGTGTTTCTAACGAGGATCTTTTCGAAAAAATCTGTTGAATTTTTCGCTTGAAAAATGCGACAATATAAAATCGCGTCGATAGAAAAATAAAAAAAATAAAATAAAAGTCCGTACCGTTTTTTCCCCGCGCCTCATGTTAACGTTTCAGGAGAAGCCAAGCCCAATTCTTTGTAGATGCAGACAATTTCAAGGTCATTCGCATTAATATTTTTACGATTGCGAAAAAAATCGTATGGATTTACGAATCGAAATTTTTCAAAGGCCGCAATGACGCGAGCATTTCGATTTCAAGTTCTTGCTTCTTCAAGAAGTTTTGTATTCGTGAAATGTTGTTTTTCGAGGCTTTCGTGTAAACATATTCAGAATGTGCCGAAACGCCGAAAAATCACATTTAGAAAAAATGTCTGTCCGTATGAAATTGAAAACAATATATTATACGACAAATTCGATTAACGGCAAATGCCCAAAACACACGAGTATCTTTTCAAATGAAACAAATGTCTGGTGCGCCATCAGCAAGGGCTGATTTAATCGAACCAAATTGATTCTTCATTTTTCAATTCCCCAGCGCATTTGTCCACAAATCCAGGCGGACCTTCATCGACGGATAACGCGCGATAACAAAAAATAATTGCGATGCATAACGCTATAGAATAGCATTAATTTTATTTCGCGCCAAAAAAATTTGTTTGACGGGACAAAGGCTGAAGAAAGTAAAGAAAAATACGTTACCAGTGCGGCGCGATCTCGCCGTCTCTGCTTGTACGACAGCGACGAGCCTTCGTGATGATTGTCGGTCTCCGGCTCGTCGTCGGTGTCGTGGGAATAGAACTCGTCGGAGAATATTCCGGCGTCCTCCTCGGTGTCGCGGGTCGTTTCCGGCGAGTCGTCGGGATCTTCGCCGATATCGGCGCCGTCGGACACGAGAGATTCGGCCGGCGAAAGATCCTCGGCCTCGGAGGCCGGTGCGGCGGCATTGCCGTCCCTCGCATTGCTCTGACTACTCGTGTACGTCAACATCGGCTGTCCGAGGAAAACGACGATACGAGACGGATAAATAAGAGTATAAACGATAGCAAAAAAAAAAAAAAAATTCAGAACGCTCTCGTATAGTTTTCTGTCGCCCGCTCGTATCTCAAGAGGAAGTATGCACGGTATCGCGGACAATATAACAATGTTTCCATATATACACGAATGTATGCGTACATAAATGTATGAAACACGATAATTGTTATTTAGGTCTCGAGACTGGAGCCACAGTGTCCCTGACATTCGTCGCCTTCGATATCGCACACGAGACTTATCTCCTCTTTTATCATACTAGAAATAATTCTAGTCGCTAATGAGTCGAAAAACATTTGTTTATCCGATTCTTTCAAACTATCCATTCGCACCCGCAGAGTTTATTTCGCCACTCGCAATCACAGAGCGGAGCCTCAAAAAGAATCTTACCATCTTATTTTGCAGCAAACAAAATTTTTTCCCGAAATTTCTTTCGACGATCCGGCAAGAAAATTATAAATGTGATTTTTTTTTTGTTTTTTTTTTAATTGTTTTATGAATCACTCGGCACTCGACGCGGCGAACGTTTTTCACCGACTCTCCGATAAGTCGATCACTCGGTAAATGACTGGGATTTTTTTCCTTCGCGCGACGACTTCCCTCGCGCGTACGACACGGTGAAGTGTCGGGAAGCGCAGTCCCGAACTCGTACGAAAATCCGGGATAAATGAATATCGTCGAAGCGGAGAGCGAGGCGGAGCGGAGTACGGACTCGTGGGTGGAGCCTGGCGAGGGCCCTGGCGAGGTCCTGCTTGCTGGTTAGCTCGCGATCTCCACCCGAGTCGCGATTCCCCCTACTTCTGGTGGTTCTCCCTTACGTCGTTTCGATCCCACACTCTCGGGCTGTATAGTTTTCTCGTCATACTCGTATCAGTCGGGTGACAAATCGCTACTAAAATTATTACTTATTCACATTTCCGATATCGTGCTCGTACGTTGAGAAAAAATGTAGTAACAACATTTTTTGTAACATAATAATATAAAATAATAATAATAATAATATTATAAAATAATAATTTCTTATTCACATTTATTTCTGATATCGTATTTGTACGCTGAAAGAAAAAAATAGTGATTTACTACATTTTTTCTTATATAATAGTATAAAATTTATGTCATGTAATTAAAAATATAAAAATGTAGCAATATAAGATTCAATAAATGCTCGGTTGAATGCGCGCGGCTGGATATTTAGTTCGTTCAAGATCATTTATTTGGCAAACAGCTCATTGGCTAAACAATCAACCAATAGTAGAGGCAACCTAATTTTTCATTATTTCAACTATATGTCAACACATTTTTTTCTCGGTGTATGTACACGCTCGGTGCAAATCGTCACGTGTTCAATACAACGAATTTGATAACACAAACCAAAAAGTCAGTCACTCGAAAAAAATGAATATCATTTAATGTCTAATAACGATTCAGTTTGAGACATTAAATTAATTAATGTTTTTTTTGTTTCGCTATTTGCCGAGAGGAGAAAAAAGGGGGAAATACAAATATTGCCGGTTCCCGCGGAGGACTTGGAATCGATAGTGGGATTCGGTGAGGTGATAAAATTCGAATTAGCTCGCGGAGCATCCCCCGACCTGGGTCACAATGGCGAGGGAAGGAAAAAAGAAAGATTAAAAAGGCGAAAGGCGGACGGGTAGGCGCTCGGCGCCGCACGGGCGAATTATGCATTAGGGTAGAAAATCGGATGAAGGGTGGTAATAGAATATTGCGACCGCATACGAGAGTCAGAGAGAGAGAGTGCGGCGCGATAGAAACCCCCCGCCGTCAAGTGGCCACTGTTTGACGTTAGTTTTTGGATGATAGGCATGCATTGCCCCGCTCGCCGTCGAGCGTTATTTCCTTGCCCCCAACAGTCGCGTGCCGCTGTTATACGAATCCGCCGCCCTTCCCCTGCCGAGTTATTGTGACACTTCGAATCTGTTCTAATCGGTCACGTATATCTACCGATCTAGCGATGTTCATTCGAGCGCAATTACCGGCCAATCTGCGTGAGAGTTTGACGACGTCCGTCCGACATTCGATGTGTATCCGCCAAAAGAGCGACTGGAACTTCGAGTCTTGCATCGCCGCAAAGCGTTCTGCATACTGGACGAATCTTGCAACAATGTTCTGCGGTTTATACGAATCTCTGAAACTTCGATAAATGCAAATGATGCAAATTTTTAGAGCACGATGAAAAAAGGATTTATTTACAGTCAACAATCATATTGTTGGATATGGCGAAATGAATGTTTAGTTAATAATAACAAATACAAGTTGAACCAAGTAATACATTTAATTGGGCCAAACGTATTTCTGCACCATTGTTAATAGTGAAGAAATAGTGAATAGTTGAACATATATTTCGCCATGTCCAACCATACGGTTGTTAGCTGTAAATAAATCCTCTCAGTGTCGAATTACCGTTCAATCCTTTATCGTGTATAAAAAGACTGTTAGAGTATTACAACAGCAATATAGATGGAAAAAAGGAATGTTCCATTCCGACCGGAGGGTCGAGCAAACGGCGACGAATGAAAACTCCCCCCTTCCCCCTATCGAGGATATTGCCAGAAATCGAGGACACACAGCGGTGGTTCCGACCCTCGGGCAATTCCGAGTTTAAACCCTATTATTGAAATATTAGCAGGGTGGCTTTTTTTTTACACTTATCGTTTTCTGAAAGTACGCCACACATTCGGCCATACACAGCACACGAGAAGGAGATCGATCTATTACGATAGGAAGGGAGGCAACATGTGAATTCGGCACAAAAATCATCGGTCGTAGAATCGCTGCTGCAATGGAAATTGGGGCAAAATGGACCACTCGAAATATTTCGATAATTTTGTTGATATTCGCGACACATTTCCTCCAATTGTAGAATTAAAACTTGATTCGTCGTGCGTCGTTAGAGTGCTGAGACGAAACGAAAAATGGGGCAAAATGGACCAGGATTCGATTGCATTGAGTGAATGAAAAAAGTGGGATTTTGTATAATTCGCGACTTGTAAGCAATATTCGTCGAATTCTCAGTAACAAAAAAAACTATTTGCTAATAAACCAACGACGCATCCGCGAAACTTATTAAAAGACGCACGTGCGAATCATCTCCGAGTGATACTCTATGTATTTTTTTGTGCCGGGTGGGCTGCTGATATTTATTATCATTGTAAATACAATATTTGCAAATGGAATACTTTTTAACAAACACTTATCGAAATATAGTGTTATCTGTCCGAATTCTTGTTACGCGCGTCGCTTCTTTTTGACCCACACAGATGATGTACCGTACAATTTCAACATCATGAGAATCGGACTTTCGAAAAAATTCATGTTTTTCATCGGTCCATTTTGCCCCAAAAGTAGAATTACGTCACTGTCTGATTTTGTCCCACCTTCTCCTATAGTGATATATCGAAACGACAGCTTTTCAATGTAATGTGCATTAGTTTTTTTTTTTTAGTATAAGCGGGAAAGGTTTGCGCAATATTCGAATCGTTTGGCAAACCCCACCGAATTTCGATCGTTACATTTATAGCGGTTTCCCACACGGTATGACCGTACAAACCGCACGTCTCGCTGGGAGGGAGCACGAGTCGTGACGATGAATAGAAAACAGAGCTCACGCGAGCTCGATACAAGATTTGAATAAAAATGATTCTCGAATTGAGGTGAACATTGTGGGTTCGATCGAACGAAAACAAAAATATAATTAAGATAAGAGAAAACATGGCAAGCCGAGCGATGCAGTTCGCGACGAGAGAAACTCTCGCGACAATGATTATCGAGCGTCCGTGAGGCAATATCTCGGGCAATGCTCGACGCTTCTACTGCACTCCGCTTCGTTGTGGTGGGTATCGGATGGTGTGGAACCAGCCTCGTTCCAACTGTCAACGGCTGAGCCTAAATCAATTTCCCTTATCGCGAGAAGCCAGCAACGGCCCACCATCGTACTCGCTATAAGAATTTTCGAACTATGCACATCGTACGAGGAATGTTTTTTTTTTCTATTAATTCTTTCAACATGCTTACTTCACTTTCAAAAACATGTATGTCGGTATTTTTCATTTACATTTTTGTAAATATTTAACTAAAATAACCTTTCCCATCGTACACCTTTCGCTGAGATTCTTTCACTTTTTCAATTGCAAAAAAACGAAAGAGATGATCGAACAAGTAAAATAAATTGTGAAAACCGAATTTACACTTTGTATTACAATTACAAATGTAAAAACTTTAAGGATTCCGATGGGAATGTAAACTAATTATGAGCATCGACCCTGCGATAACTAAAGACGTTTTAAACCTACGCACACATCTAAATATTTCTTCTAAACGTGATTTTGCGCTCTTATAAAAAATCTTTTGGAACGTTTCTGCAAGTCTCGAAAACTGTGAATTTTTTTTAATGTAAACAAAAAAGCAGCTTCTGAAAAACGGAAAGTAAAATCGAAAATAGTTACGACGACCGATCACGAAAAATGTCTGAAGAAGACGAACATTTGGTTAACATTGGTTCGGGAAGAACAAAAATGTAGAAAATGGCGAGAGCAGAGGCGAGCGTCGGCGCGCGCGTATTAGTTGCCCTAACCGATCCCTCGTGCCCTGTGATAATAGTACACATTGCGTTTAATATTACGGAACAAGAGGGGTTCTACAGAGGAGCGAGAGTGTTCGGCGCTGATAAGCGGCAAGCCCCGCCCACGAGCCCCCTCGACGTCGTTCAACCCCCTCGTCGGCCTATCGTCGAGGTCACTTGTCGGCGGATCGCGCAGTAACTCGCGAAACGTTTCCACCTCTCTTGGCAACGAGCCACGGTTCACGCGGGCCAACAAGATTTCATATTACGGATTAAGAAGGACAAATCGACGCAGGTCGGAGGATTAATTTTTTCCAAGAGACGCTTCTTATCTTTACGGAGCTTTTTATTCGGCGAAAAACGTAAAGTTAGGTCGAGACGCACATAATAACCGGTGGACACCTAAATCACTTTTGTTTTATTAATAAAAGCTCGCCCTTGGTGCTCTACAGGAGATATTAAATTGTACTCAAACAAAACGTAAGTGTTAAATCACAAATCACAAAATGTAATGTCTGGTACTGAAATGTTCGAAATTATTATGATTTTACTTCGATTTCGAAGTTACGTCCGATTTCGAACGGTCGAAAAGTCGAAGTCCGTTCCTTTTTCCAGAAAAAGAAATTATATTTCATCATATTCTGTTATTATGGATAAACTTTATAATTTTTTTTCAATCAAATGAACAGCAATTTATATAATTATTCTCTTTGAAAAATTACTTTTTCTGAAAAAGCTACTATTAAACGGAACTGCGAAGCCTGCTCTCTTCGAAACTGTGGCAGTAACAATTGCACCGAAGCCCGAGTGCGCCAATGCTAGTGAAAGCCGCCCAGCATTGGTCTGTATTAAAGAAAATTAAATTGTCCTTTAGCGGATTTCAATGAAACGCGAAGAGCAATATGAGAAGAGGCACGGTAATGACGCAAATCAAGTAGATCGACGTTCTTGGCTCGCACGTCGAAACGACGACGTATTCCTCGTTCCACTGCGAATCATTTCCGTTGACCGGCAATTCGAGTACGGTTCTCTCTTGGCTGAAGAAGTTCAACGTGAGCGCGCACTCGCGCGTGCTGTTCTTGCACGCGTGAACGGGATCCGACGTGTCGTAGACAGTCTTTATCAGATCGAACTGTATCCGAACGTAATTCGGCTGTATCTCGTTCTCCGAATTGAAAACGAAGAAGTAGTAGCCGTCGGTTGGGACCCTGCGAATTTTTTGCTTTTCTTCAAATTTCGCGATTTTTTTTCTTTTCTTCAAATTTTTATTTCATCGGTGAACACGCGAAAATGTATCGATGACAAGGTCCTTGAGAGCCTCGCGAAAGTAGTTTTCGAAATAAAAATAAATCAACAAATAATAAAAGACTTGCCTGTACGTTACTGTATTCGCTTCCGAGGCACTAGCGTGATCCTTTTCGAATTTCGGCGAACAGCGACGATGCGGTGTCAGTGGCAGATTCAAAATGAGCCCTTTGCACTCCAACAGGCGCTCCTCGGAACTGCTGAAAGAGCTCCAAAATTCCGAGTTGCTTCGGTCGTTGAGGGTCGTTTCGTTCACCGTTCCACGATCGTCGGCGATGCCGTCGGGATACAAGTCCTCCTTCAAGCCTTCACTTATCAATTCGCTCCACAGTACTTTCACCGAAATGAAGCAAAAAACGCGGAGGATTCATTTCTATTACCCGACAATTATATTTTATTATAATTGAGAAAAAAATCAGTCGCAATTTGACGATATTTTGAAATGTGTATGAAAAAAATTTCCGTGAAAAAAATGTATTGAGATCGTTCAGGAGTACAGGGAATACAAGGAAAACGGATAGTTTTCACAGATCTTTGCATTCGAAGCTGCGAAGCTTTTTTGTACGATCGAATACTATTATTGAGCTCACAATCGCATGGATCAGTAAAGCGATTTCTATCACGATGAAAAAATATATCAAACTGCCGGACTTTTGTTTTTAACAAAAATAGACGCTTGCTTGTAATAATTGTAATCGAACGAACCTCTTCCATAGCTGCATCCTCCTCTTGCGCCGTATCATCGATGAGCGAACGATGCAGCGGCGAGCCGATGATCAATTGTCTTCTGAGTCGTTTTTTATCTTTCGCCGACAGAGCGTCGCTGGTTATTACTTTGTTGAGCATCAATTTTAAATGCTCCGCCTCCGCGTCCTGTCGATCGATCTCGTTGGCGATCCTCTTCAACACTTCCTTGCCTCGATCGCCGAGGAATTTGAGTTTCTTCAAAACGTCCTGAAACACCTCGGTCGACGTTGCCGGCGTAGTTGCATCGTGGGCGATCGTATTCATCATTAACGTCGATTGTCGATCGTCACCGTCGCTCATTGTCTTGTCGGTTATTCTCAACGTGGAAGCCGTCGACACCGGTGCGGTGTCGTCGACGAGTCGACGCGAAAATTCGCTCGATTCGGATATCACCACATTCGGCGGTGGAACAATATTCGCCCGCTCCTTGAAGACCCCCTCGTAGTGGTGGTGAGGATTTTCCTTTTGCTTCTTCTTCGTGTCGAGCGTCTTCGAGAATAGGCTCGTCAGAATTTGTCTCATCTGATTCGCGTCGAGCTCGTGACTGCCGTAATTGAACGACCCCGCGGACGACGATAATGTACCGTTCGGGTGTCGCGGAGCGTTGCTTTTCTCGTGAAAGCGCACTTCCTCTCGCGCTCGCTTCATCATCTCTGGCACATTACTCGGCCCACTGTCCTACAGAATTTTTCAATCAATAACGAACGGACAAAACCACTTTGTGGCATTGCATAAAACGCTCAACGAGCGCGGATCCACTGCGCGGATTTTTAACTTTTTAAACTACTTTGCGTCGAGACGCTTCTCTTGATGATAATTCGGGGATTTAGCCTGCCGGAGAGATCTGCATTCGATTCGACCATTCGAACGCTACTTTCAAAAATTTGGCGGTCGGCTTGTTGACTTATTTTTATTCGATTCTTCGAAACCTTCAAATTGAATCTTCTCGAAACTCGAATTTTGAGTATGTGATAGCCCATTGAACAAAATTTTGGTAACTCAGACTTCTGAATTGTTTTTCTATTCCTCAAATTGAATCTCGAATTCGTAGGGCGTGATACACCTTCTCTTAAGAGCTTTACCGACCTTTGAGACACGAAGCTGAAAATTGTCCCTGGTACCGTTCAGCAATCCCTGCTCGCCGGCGACTTGAACGAGTTCCTCGAGTTCTTCGCTACTGTCGTCGCCGATGAAGGCGCATTCGTGCAAGTGTTTGTGTCCCCTTATTATCGTGAGCGATGCGCCGGGCCACCTGGATCGAACGCAAACGTATATATTAACCGGGAATTATTTTTTCAAGGTCACACAAGTCAATTGGCCGGGAGAACGGCATTTCGACGGAGTCTACCTTACACAGGTCGAGACCGTGACGCTGCTGCCGCGCAGCAAATAAAAGCCCCAGTACTCTTTCATGTCGTCCTCGAGTACGAGATGCCTCGTCATCGATACTGGCACAGTTTTCGACTCGATCCTCGGCGTTTCTTTCAACAGGTAGGCGTTGAACGTTGCGTTGACCTTGACGACTTGACGCTGCGGGATTGGAATGATCGATCATATTCAGACGAATCGGGTGGACATAGCAAAAACGGAAAATCTTCCACAATTAAGGCAATTTTTGCGATACGATGTGGTAACATATTAGAATACGCCAAATAGGATTGAGCTTCAATCGTTCGTTGATTGATCCGACCATCTAGTAGACCATCGGACTGTTTATTGAATTCGAAACATTTGTCTTTACAATACCTGACACCAGGTCGTCGACACTTTTCTATCGATCAATCGTTGGTCGGAAGCAGCAAGTGGATATAGCTGTTCCGAAAAAACCCGGTAACGCAAATATATCGGGCCCGCGACCAGCGCTGCCGGAAGAAAGGCTCCGAGAACGCATATTCTGATGAGTCTCAGCGGTCCTTTGTAACCAGTTTTTCTCGGCTGCCAATCTCTCGGTCGTGAATCAATGTCATCTGAGAAAATGATACGTTTTGTAATGAATATAAAAAACAAGGAAATCGAAAAGTACAAAGGCCGAGTATTCGAAACGCACCGTTCAATAGAAATAGCTACAAAAAATGTTGCAATTTGACTTCGCACATACAAAGCTCGGGATGACTTCATAACCGATGCCCAAAGTCAATGACTGAGCTAAAAGCGCAGATGAGGCTCCTCAAAAAATATGTGCGCAAATGAATAAGTAACAACAATTTAATCTTAAATAATAGCTGTGATAAGAATATGACTTGTTTTTTTTGTGATTTTTTAAATATAATTATATTATGAGTTAAAATAATCTTGTTTTTAGTGTTTTAGTCGGGGCTCGTAATTTTGTGTCGATCAATAACCAATTGTTATTACCTATTGTGAAGGAATACGCTGTTAAAAAAATAAATAAGTAAAAACAGGGTGTACAAGCTCACGCCCGACTAAAATCTTTCCGATGAATTAGAAATTGATCAATTAATTCGTATATATTTTGTACACAAAATACACTGATATTGAACTTTTCCGAAGATTCGTAACCGAGATTCTTAACTATCGATATACTATGTATAGGTAACTCTTATCAAATCGGATTGGCGGGGGGCTCAAACGTTACTGCGTTCGGCTACCTACTCTGCCAAATTACATTATTACATTAGATGTATTGTTTGCTCCCCGACAAACCGAGTGGCCCATGATTTTTCGATCAATCTAACAGTCGCCCCCGATCGCGAATGTCGGGCGAACTGTCGATAGTGTTGTTTCCAACTCTCGTCGCGGCTGCACCCGTGTCGTCGGCGTCGACGAGAGTAACTTTCGACGAAATTCTTCGAGCTCGTCGATTTTGCCGAAATAAAGGCCACTCACGTGGGACTGATTTCTTAATCATTCAATCTACATTACAATTCGGTGTTTATCGTTCAATTCAGCGCTGATGCTTTCACATTTGTTTTTTCTCTTCGTCTTCCTTCACGCGATAGATAAAGCACTCAAGCGTCAAATCGCTTTGAATTCAACGACACCGAGACGGCGTTATCGAAGTTGAAAGACGAAAAAAAAAACAATAATAATAATGATGCGTTATAGAATGTTGGCGATAAGAAAATACGCACCGAGTATATCGAGCCTTAGCGGTGTCGCTGACATGATCGTCTCGGCACAATTGTCAGCTGCTATCCCGTTCGAGCTCCGCATGTTTCGCGACGGAAGAGTCGATGAACAGATAAGTCCGTCGCTACAGCTCTACCGTAACGACTAATACTCACATTCAATAGAAAGTAAACAACAACGAAAAAACTTGCGATTCCGCGTTGATTCGTCGAATGCGACGCATCGTAAAAAAAAATGTCTCTATTCAAAAAAATAAACTCGAACGCAAAGAATTACGCGAGTGTTTTCGTTGCGATCCGCGCTCGTTCGAGTACAATGAGATAAAGCGCCTCTGCGCCGCCTCTTAAAACCGTCTCGCTTGAGATACAAGTGAATTAATAGACAGGTAATCTCGTCAACGTGCGCTATTCGATATAATTATCCGTTGCGAAATGCACAGGTTTTTACGACAGCTGATAAAGATTTCGTTGGATAAGAAGTTTTCTTTTTTTTTCGTTCACGGAATGCAGATGATGCGCGCGGCTCACTGTCGACAGATCAACTGTCGCTCGGCAGTCGCATCGCACGTAAGAACTTTCGCCCCGCGAGCCTATTATGCCTGTCGTTTATCGATATTCTTTTCCCACCGGGATCATCGACTTTCAATAAACGACAGGCCGCAACGCCGGCAACGGCCAAACTACGCGCAACGATATTTTTGTGCCCACTCGACGCGGGCCATTCCCTCTCCCTTCTTTCTTCTATTTCACGACTTTTGTTGGCACTGACAAAGTGTAGCGATAGAGATACATCGGGGAACTTGACCGCGCCGTAGCTACCGAATGCGATTACGAGCGATACGCGCATCTATTTGCCGAGACTGAGTCAAGACTTAATCTCCGTCGTTGGAGCTTCAATCGACGGAAAGTTTCGAGACTACAGCGGAACAATGCGAGAAGCAAAAACGCGCCGCTCTCGCGTGATAAGTATCGTTAAGTCATTTTTTATTTTTTCATTCCGCCAAACAATTCCATGAGCCAACAGAGAGAGAAAGAGAGAGAGAAGCCCGATTTATTGTTTGTTTCGGGATCGATTCGTTTGCTTCTCGCCTCTTCGTCTCTTGTTCAACGGATTTCTAGGATCGTAAATTTCGAACCAATCGTCGTTCTTCGTGCTCGCGTCTTTGGCCAGGACAGCGGCGCTCTCTTCGCAGCGCAATGGACGAGTCATCCACGAGTCCCCGTTGTCGGCGTCTTCGGCATCGTCGATCTCGGTTCTCGCATCGTCCCGCGCGTCGTTGTCCGACGTGGCTGCCTCTTTGGCGCTTTGAAGCTTTTTTTGAAACTTCTTCATGAAATCGAGGGCAAAGTCTTCCCTCGATTTACCTAAAAATCGAAAAAAATCGTTGGATAAATTTTGTTTATCAACTGACCGAGATGGTTTTTACGCTCGTGTGTAAAGCGGCTCGGTCCGGCAGATGAGCGACACACGCAGGTACCTTTTTTCGGTATTTTCGATGTGGCTTCTTTGTACTTGACCTGCGTTTCTATGTACGCTTTGACGAGCTCGCCTTTAGCTTCTTTCTTCTCATCCGCCTCGATCTGTTCCTTGACGATGGCTATCTTGGCATTTTTTTCATTCTGTACACCGCGCTTCAATTCTCTTATTTCCTTTCGTATGGCTTCTCTGCAATTTCATTATTTTTTGATAGTCCATTAGAATATCGCTCGAGAACACACAGAGACTGTTATATCGGCAATGAAACTTTACTTACGCGCGTTTCTTTCGCTCGTCGATGCGATCCTTGCCCAAATAATATTCTTCCTCTTCCTCCTCATCCGATTTCGCCTGAGTTGGCGTTTCTTCACTGCTGGCAATATTCGGCTTCGATTTGTTACCCCTCAACTTTGACTTTATGGTTTCTGCCATTCGTCTGCAAACAATTCAATAAGAATCGTACACGAGTGCGAAAGTGCGAAAGCTGTTTTCACGTAAGCTTCGCTTCGCTGCGCGCGCAAGAAAGCGCTTTTCTTGCACTAGTGAAATAAAATGTGGCATAAACTGAATAAATAGTAATTACCTAGAATCATTTTCCGCTACAGCGGAAGCGTCGTCTTCAATTTGGCTTCTTCCGTCTGTGTCCTCGCTCGACGAACCGTCGTCGTGTTTCCTCTTCGACGGCCGGCTGGACTGCTCGACAGCGAGAACGGAGCTCAATTTCGGATCGGCCAAATTGTCGTGTGCCGATTTGCTCTTGCCGCTGTATTTCTTGTTCAAAACAACGGCCTCCTCTTCGTCCTCTTCCGCCTCTTCGCCGAACGACAGTAATTTGAAGTTTCTGTTCGCGATACAGAGGAAAAATGTGCAATTCAGATTTTTCCGTAAAACCTTCATTTTCTCATGTTGTAAAGTAAACGTTAGTTGATCGCGCCAACTCGAGAAGACCTTGGTGATACTTTTTTCATAATTCCCAAAATATTTTCCAAATAAATGCATGTTCCAAATATTTTCACGCCGATTTTCGCTTTAAAAACGCTATCAATTTTTGGGCAGAATCGAACGAAACATGAGTTTTTCAACAAATGTTTTTGAATAACTTACGGTAGGACGGAATGACTTACGGATTTTACCTAAATTCAATATCGCTCAACGGTCTGTCATCGTTTAACTTTGTATCAAATTTTGGGAGCCCGATATGTCAAAAATTGTGATTTTCAACCGTTCCTTACACGTTTGCATAAAAATCTTGAACGAACATTTTTTCACGAAAACAAAGCTTCTCAAGGGAGTTAAAATACGCAAGACGAAACATTTTACAAATCGATAGCAACCACAAAAAAAAACCGTTAAAAAACTCGATGCTGAGAAGCTTGCAACTCGGTTCGCTTACTTGACGCCGGCTTTCTTAGTTTTGCTGTCCTTCGTTTTCTCTTCTGTACACGTTTTTCCGCTCGTTCTAGGCTCGATGTCTTGGAACGGATTCGTAATTACTTCAGTTTTGATGACCTTCCTTGGATAGCGAGGTCTGTCGTTCTGTCAACGTGAAAAAAAATGTATCGTTACGGCGACGAAACTTTATCAGGACCCTTTTCGGTAACGCCAATCTTGGACAAACCTCGTCGACCGGAGTGTCCTCCAGTTTCAGCATGTTGTAAATAGTCTCGCCGGTGACCTTGCCAAATATTGTGTGTTTGTTTTGCAATTCTGGCGTCGCGCCGAGAGTGAAAAAGAACTGCGATCCATTGTCGTCCTTGCCAGCATTGGCCATTGCAAGCAGGCCGCGCCGACAGAAACGCAGTCTTGTATGAAATTCATCCTAAAAGAAAAAAAAAAAAAAAAAAAACGTTAGGATACAATAATGAATTAACAAAATTGTAATTTGCGATAAAAAATATAATGTTGACCTTGAATGGACTTCCATAAATACTCTGACCGCCCTCGCCGCTGCCCGTCGGATCGCCGCCTTGAACGATGAAGCCTTTTACGACTCTGTGAAATATCGTCTCGTCGTAGTAACCCTCCATGCACAACTGTATGAAGTTTCTGCAAGCCTTCGGAGCTTCCTTCGTCCATAATTCCAACTCGATGTCACCCACCGACGTTTTCAATACCACCTGATTTTTTTCAGTGCACGAAAAATCGTGAATTACTCTTATAACAATAATAGTCACGTAATGATTTTTTTAGGTTAATTCTTAATATTTGAACGAACGCTTCGCTGAGTTCGTTGAAACGCTGTTATTTTTTTTTTCGACTTACCTTTCCCGACGTCGGTGGTTCTTGAATATAAATGTTACTCATATTTCACTCGCTCTGTCGTTGACTTTATTATGCACAATGTCGTTTATCTTTGTTTTTTCAAACACGCTCTATTGTTGTTTTCTGGTATCGCGCTCAGGCGTCGGCGACGAGGCGCACGTTACTGCTCTGGACTTGCGCGCCCCGTTGCGCGGCTGTCACGATCAGCTGTTCTCTCGAAATTTCGCGCCGTTGCGTTCGCAAGTGTACTCTCTCGGTAAGGTAGGTATGCTTGAAGCTGGCTCTGGGATAAATTCCGAAACTTACTCGCACTTATTCGGATACGAGGAAATTACTGAAGCTTTGCGACTTACGCATGCGTAATGCCCGACAACATTAATATTCATATTAATACAGAAGCGGTTTTCCATACGAGCTCGTTGAGCCTGAGAAAGATAATCTGCAATGAACACAAACTGGGGAGGCTGTTCGCCAATTGATTGCAGTCTCCGCGGCTTAGAGATGACTAATCGTTGAACGATGTTGAACAATTCTTTTTTTCCATTACTACGTTAACAACATTACAGTATTATTATAATGCGAGCTCAATAGCTTCATCACCTTCCGTATGCCTGATTGTATTCAGATTTTTATCTCGATAAGGGTTCGAAGTTCCCTTCGAATCTCACACAAATGTTGGCAAACGCGTACGCGTTTGTACTTCCGTAAGTAAGCGACAACCATTCGGGAGTAGCCATGATAAATACAATCTGCGCCATTGTGCAAGCGATGCCCTTGACCTTGGCCTATATGCGGTCTCCGACCTTTACATGAATTTTATCTTTATAAACGAGTAGAGTCAATGATAAAAAGTTCCAGCCCAAGCGATATCGGTATAAGCTATGTATAAAAGTCGCCCAGTATGCAATTTTCTCGATCGTTTATGCAAGAAAACTACGCTGTTCAGGTCATTCACTGTTTACAGCGATATGCTATACAAAAACCAATGTTAAAGCAAATAAAAAGAAATATAAATAGACTGCTTTTTTATTATAATATACATTTTTATAAGAAATATAGCCAGAGTGGAAACGTCGATAGAAGACGTAAATATCGAGACAGGCAAAGTCGAAATAATCCTAAATGGGTTAGAAAAAAATATTAAAAGATTTCGTATTTGACGAATATCTACGAATACGAAGAAAAGAAAACGTTCCTCCAACTCCGTTGTATTCGTTTTTATCGCGATAGACGATTGGACGTCTCCCCGAGCATCTTCATTTACTTAGATATCAACATATTGACGCAAGAGAGGTTTTTTTCCCGATTGCTCGTGCCGCGTTGATTGTGAGAAAAAATTATGAAGGCCAGTAACGGGCTCGTGCAGAGCGGCTCCAGTCGTGTCTGTATATGAGAAACGTGCAATCGGTTCACGATCACATGCATGCCGTATAAATGAATGAGGAGAGCAGATGATACAAATTGGATTCTATTCGCACAGTCAGCCGCGAGCGTCCGCGTTGAACGTTCAGAGTGGAGCGCACTCGATAGTCGAGAAAAGTAGTTTTTCGCGATAGCAATAACGCCAATACGATGATAGACGTGAAAAATATATTGATTATTGCGCTCTTGGGCCTGATTGGCTATATATACGTCCGCGGCCGAAGAACCCGAGAACTCATGGCAAAGCTTCCCGGACCAAAGGCCCTGCCGATCGTGGGCAATATTTTTGATTTCCTCGTACCCGCGGGTAACACAATTTGACTTTCTCACAGTGTAGAACTTTATTTTCGGGAAAAAATGCATTTTCACGACTTTCGTCTCGAAACATTCAAAGTTGTTTAAAACGTTGGAAAAAGTGTTTTAGAAAAAAAAAAATGTGTGTCTGTGATCGGATGTTGTTAGTTCTGCGTCAACTACAATTTTCGGGATATCGAGCTTGAATGTAAACCATAACTAGTGTTCTTAAACATGGGTTAAATATCAATTCAGTGTAAAAAGTGTAAAAAAATGCCATTTGGAATTCTTTGAAGAATTGACGTCGAGACGCTATCATGTCTTTTTTTTATTATTATTATATATTTTATTTTCGTATTTTTATATGACATTCAAAATTTCATCGCATTGCAGATGAATTATGGGACGTCGTGCACGGGCACAACGACACTTATTATCCCATATACAAAGTCTGGACCGTCCTTTGGAATGTCATAAATATGAGGCACCCCGACGACGTGGAGGTAAATTGTACTATCTGACTTGAAGTAATTCCGTGGGTTGAAATGACGGACTTGATCAACGCTTGCACGCATATATCGAGTGACACGCCGTTTTTTTCTCCCTGCACTTTTTCTCCATATCGCTCGGTATGCAAGCTTCCATGACGCGAATACATTGCAGGTACTACTTGCAAGCTCGAAGAACATAACGAAGAGCGTACTTTACGATTTTCTTCATCCTTGGTTCAAGTCGGGTCTTCTCACGAGCACAGGTTCGATATTCGTACGTACCGCAAGGAATACGAATTGAGCGAATGCCAAACTGCATTATACCCGATTTTCAGGCAGCAAGTGGCAGAAGAGACGTAAGATTCTTACACCGGCTTTTCACTTCAATGTTCTACGCGAATTCGTGACCGTATTCGACGAGGAGGGTCAACGCATGGTTCGCGAGATCAAGGAGAACAAAAGCAGCGACCGGGTATACGATCTGCTGCCCATCATCACGAAGTACACGCTCAACGCGATATGCGGCAAGTCAATCCTTTTTTTACAAAAATAAAAGCATTGTTGCTTTCAGTGGAGAAAAAAAAAAGAGTTTTTTTTTTTTTTTTTTTTACTTTCGACTAACCGCCAGTGAAAAAAGACCGGGTGGGCCCGTTCTTATAATTTTTTTGCGAACGATGGGATAGAGCACAAGCCAATATATAGAAAATTAAGTAAAAAAAAAAAAACTGTATAGAGCACAATATTATAGTGCACAGATCGTTACTACGCAATGACGGCGCGGTAGTGCACATCGTTATTATGCACGCCGTTATCACATACACTACACAGTTCAAAACGATTCCGATCAGTTTGGAACATCGTGTACTTACGTATAATCGAGAATAGAGTCCGCGGAGTTTTTGCAGTAGTTGCGAAATCCGCAGATTGATATGCAAAGCAATTTGTCGAAGATTAGTCATGCAAATGTTGATTATTAAAGTAAATTAACGTTGCTGTTAACTACCGCTTGGAGGCGATGTTAAAAAACCTTGCTCTCCGTCACCAGATGATCGGGGATTTTTCTAATTGAGTCGCCAACATTGCATTTTTTATTCAATAGCAAAAACTAAACGGCTCCACTTGATGTCTCTCGGGTTACAAAGAATTTCAGTTTTTCTTGCTTCCAGATTGTGAAATCGCTGTTGGCACCTTGTAATTGTACTGATCGCTTTGTTTAAATTATCGAATTCTCGCATTCGGCCATTATTGTAATCGGCAACGATCCTTACAACTGCTTCTGCATGAGGTTGCGTTTACGTAATTGGTGTAATCGTCGCGCGATTTTCACTCGAGGTCGAGGGTTCAATCCTTCGTCGCATCATTTTTTTTCATTGCGGACATTATTTTTACAACACTTGGGCATGTACGTAGAGGAGTTTATGACTCTTCTCATGGACTCGTGACTTTTCATTGTATGATCCTAGTAAACTACTGTTGGCATTTGCATTGGATCAAAATGGACGGGATCAAATGCAGTTTGAAACCCGTTTGAATGGCTATTTTTTTGTATGGTCGCTTTTCAAGGTCGTTCTTTGGCCACTACCCGACAAAACGACCATTCTGTCCGATCATTTTCTGGCACAATACGACCGATCGATTTTAGGGTCGAAGTTTTGGACACGAAACCACATTATAATTTATCACAAAATCATGCATTATAGAAAGCAATGGTCGTTAATTAAAAATGCAATTATAACTAATTAGAAACGGCAATGGGTACGTCACTGGCCGAGTCGACGGCGTTCCACAGTAAATACAGACAGGCTATTCATGAGATGGGCCAAATGATGCTTCACAGGTACGTTACAATCGGGCTCGTATTATTCAACTTCTTCGCGTTTGCCTCGTGAACTCATAGAATGTTTTCCTTAGACTGCTAAGACCGTGGCTTCATCTGGACTTCGTTTTTCAACGTACGCCAACCGGACGAAGGCACGACAAAGCCTTAGAAATAATTCACAATTTCTCGAAAAAGGTTGGTTGCTACGACATCTTTACTGCGTCTTGCGCAAGAATTAGAATGGCTAATATTTTTTTTGTCAATGACATCGAGCGTCGCAAAATTTTTCGTTCTGAATTTTTTTTTCGTAGATTATTCACGAGCGTCAACAGTACCACGACGAGACCCGAGAAAATGTCACGGAGGAAAAGGAAGCTTCTGATGATCAGTCGACGCGGAAGAAACGACTCGCTATGCTCGATCTTCTGATTACATCGATGAGAGAGGGCCACATTGACGAGGCAGGGATTCGGGAAGAGGTCGATACATTTATGTTCGAGGTGAATCGCCAATCTATCCTATTTGTTACCTGTTACAGAGATTGATCTCACACAATAATAATATCAAATTGTTGTTAACAAATCAATGGAACAAGTTAATTGCTTAACAAATATCTCGACAACTTAACGGTTATTTTTAATGAAAATGCTTCGACATTTTTTCCGAATTCATCCTTCATTTTGTAAAAAAAAAAAAAACGTATTTTTAAAAAATTTAACAAAATTCTGAAATAATTCATACGTTTTCGGAAAAGCTAACGAACCATTTGCAATTGAAAAAACAATTAAGTTGCGGGGTAATTTGTTGGACAATTAATTTTTATATTAATTTGTTAATCCCAATGGATCGACTAGCGGGTTCGCTAACGACGTTTTTCTTTTTTTCTGTGCCAGGGTCACGACACTAGCGCCATGGGCATTAGTTTCACACTGGCACTTCTTGCAGAACACACGGATATTCAGGTAAAAGAAAAAAAAGCAACAAAAAACAGCGTTTGATGTTACAATTATACGTTTGTCGTTGTAGCAACGGGCCCGAGATGAAATTGATGCGATACTCGAAAAGAACGGAGGTAAAATGGATTACACCACGATTCAACAATTGACTTATCTGGATCTTTGCATCAAAGAGAGCCTTCGATTATTTCCGAGTGTGCACTTCATATCGCGATTCTTGGACGAAGATATGTATCTGAGTAAGTGATTTTTCGGAATAACAATAACTAGGATGGGAAGCCAAAGGAAAATTTCGTGTCGGGTTAGATAAAACACTATTTCTTGGAACTGTGCAGGTTTCCATGCGATTTTCCTACAGAGAAGGGCGAGTGTCGCGTGCATTTAGCACGCAGTTTACGCCCTAAATTGGGCTTCGCAACCTTCGTCGTAAAATCCGTTTTATCGCACTATAATTTTTTTGCAGCAATATAATCAAAACGTTACATAACAATATAAAATACAAACAATTAACTTCAAGAATTTCTGGGAAGGTTCCAATTTGTCGAGTGAAAGTTGGGCATTTTTTGTTTCTAGAAAATTACACGATACCAAAAGGCACGGTGGCCCACGTGCACATCTACGATCTCCATAGAGATCCAAACTTCTGGCCAGATCCGCACACCTTCGAGCCAGACAGATTTTTGCCCGAACGAATAGCGGGACGTCATCCCTTCGCCTACATTCCCTTCAGTGCTGGACCGCGCAACTGCATCGGTGCGTTATTGTTCCCGCCGAGCGACCCGGTAATATATTTGATTAATTTTTTTTTTTCTCCGCAGGACAAAAATTCGCGATGCTCGAGCTCAAAGCAATGATCGGACATTTGTTGCACAATTTTCATCTCGAGGCCATTGATTTGGCATCCAAAGTCACATTGCTACCGGATCTCGTATTGAGGCCCGCGCATCCTCTACGCGTGAGATTTATACCGAGATAAATTTTACCGGTCCATCATCCGAGCGCGACATCAGATTCCGATGTCGCGAACCCGTTGATCAATTTTGTACAATTAGATCATTATTCATCGAGAAAGAAAATTACCCACGACAAATTATTCTACCTTTAGGTTTTACTTTAGGTTTACTTAATATTTCCTCGGTACAAATGCATCACACTTTTTGGATTAGAAAAATGTCTCAGAGCACGTAATTATTGCGTTAAATCAGTTTTTTACTTTTTTTTTTTATTGTCTGGTCGGAAAATATTCCGGATCCAATGATACATATCATTACCTGTTACTGAAGTTGTTGTTATTTCAACGTTCTTTAAAATTATAACAATTAGAATTAAGTTAAAATGAAAACGTGTTTTTGGCAGATCGAAATGGTTCATACAATTGGAAGCTGGGCGGTTTTCTTTCAGTCTACATTTCGATGAATCTCTTTTAGCAGGGTTTGGTTGGACAAAGTTTGAATTCGCCGCCACATCTGTGAAAGAACCGATGCGAAATTCTAACAAAAATTTCATGAACTTTGTCGAAACACTTATGAATTGTGGTGAATTTTCGATTTTCTTTAAAAGCTGACTTTTTGACCTTTTAAACCCCTCAATTGACCCCAATGCCTTATATATGAGGTATATACGAGAAAACGAGCGTCCATAGCAACGCAACGAGGCAACAATGTAATCGGAACAGATACCAGAGTAATGCCAGGGTATCGATAAAATAAAGTATAGTCGAAGCCATAATATTTCCATTGCTGCACACGATGTTTTATTACCGCAAAAGTAATAAATCAAATATCATAGAGTAATTGTGTTGCGTGCGCGCAAGTGAGTGAGTATTAAAAAGGTGTAAAATCTGGACGAATGAACCGCGAATTCGATGTGAGATAAGAACACAATTTGATTGAAGAAAAAGAAAAATGCTCGAAAACGAGCAAACACGGGAAACGGAGCCATGCGGCGAATCATTTTATTCGCTGCGACTCAGAGAGTGGTCTCGAAAAATTCCGCTGATAAAACTCTCGCGCGAATGGGAGACGAACATTCTCCGTTTGGTATCGAGCGAGTTGCTGAAACGGCATCCGCGAAGAGTCGAATCGACGCTCCGCGAGATCAGAGACATCTACGAGATGGACATGCGAAATTTCGCCACATCCTCGATAATCCCCGATACCGCGGACGGTCAGTCGGGAATTTTTACTGAAGAACAATTTGTTGACCTTCGGATCGAAAAGTCCCACGATATGACCCGGCGTCGCGCGCTTTTCGCGAGCAAATATTTCCTCTCCCACGGAATAATGAGAAACATTATTTCAACGGCGAATTTCGTACTTCCGCGGGTGATCGTCGATCTTCGGGACTACCGAAAAGTCGATTTGTTCGAAATGTCGGAATTGGCCGAATCGTTAACGCGCAGCATTAAGCGCTGCGGGACGACGATCGCGAACGATTATTACGGCGAGATAGTGCGAGCGATAGCGAACAATGCGAGATCGGTGAGAGGCTTTCGGAAGGAGAGATTCGACAAATTGTTGAATTGCGCGAACAACCTGTTCGGCCAACAGATCGTGAAGGTGATGATGAACACGATCGACGAGTTGATCGAGCGATTGGCCGACTATCGACGACAATCGTGTCCGCGTTTGAGCTTCAAGCTCGCGTGGAGTGACGATCGCGTTTTGATCGAGCCAACGATAGAGCAGGTAAGATATTCTCTTCGAATGTCGCGTTTGGGCGGTCTGTGCCGGAACTGCCGCGACTGCGATTCGAGTCAATGATTTCGCAGCGAACAAACATCTTCTTCCATCTCTAGGTCTACAGCATGTGGCACAGTCTGATCGACGGTATAGAAGATATGGCGAATCGCTTGCCCAGATTCCAGAACGCGGTATCGTCGACGGAGTCGGAGAGCGAATTCATGAAGATAAAATTGCCGGAATGGTACGTGCAAGCGAGTCACGAGAGAATGGACGAAATAATGAACGTCGTGATCGGTCCGCTGGAGGGTCACTACGAAACGATCGCCGAGCACTTCGGCGCTGTAACGTCCAACGAGATGCGCGAAAATATAAGAAATCTGATAGCGAAACGTCGCAACATGGACGTGTATTGCATAAATGTGAAAAAATTGAACAAGCACTACGAGAAAACAAACGAGATCGTCGACAGTGTCGAGTTCGAAGTCGGCACGTTGAGTCAGAGCGAGGCGAAGATACAGCTGAAGGATCGCATAGTCGGCATGAGAAACGTTCTCGTCGAGAAGTTGCTGAAGAATCATCGCGAGTACAACCTCGATATATGCAAAGAGTTCGAGAATCTTCGGGATCGCATGCTCGACATACCGAAGGAGGCGCAGGCGTTGTTTCAATTGAGCGAAACGATCTCGTGCGCCTCGAGAGTTCTGGTCGACGAGCTCGAGAGCCGAGTGAAAAAATCCATCGACATGCTGAGCTCGTTGATCGCGATAACGAGCGAGATGAGCGACGAGCACGTGCGACTGAACGCTCGAACGATCAATTGGCTCGCCGACATTCAACCGATCTTCGTCAAGAGCAACACCCTGTGCGAGGCGACGAAGAGCGAGCTCGAGGACGAATTGCAGAGGGAGATAAACAAGTTGAACGCGGAGATCGAGAGCGCGATGCCGAAATTTCGGATACTCGACGACATGGACGACGCGACGAGGGTCGACGAGTACGCCGAGCACCTCGACGCGCTCGTCGACAGTCTGAACGAGCTCGATCGGCGAATCGAGCGAATAAACTTCGAGGAGAGACTGTTCAAATTTCCGGAAACGACGTTCGCGAGCGTCGAGGAGATACGGGAGATTCTGATACCGATCAACACGCTGAACGGACTCATGCGCGAGTGGCGTCGCGACAACGCCGTCTGGCTCGACGGCCCCCTCGAGTACGTCGACGCCGATCGCGTGCGCGAGAAGACGATCAATTACAGCGACGAGTTCAATCGGCTCAACGCGAGCCTCAGGACGAAGATCAAACTCGAGATGCAAACGTCCGCGGCGGCGAACAAGCTGTTGAAGTTCTCGGGGGTCGTCGACGATCCCGATCCCATGCAACAGCCCGCGCCGCTGAAGATGTGCTGGCAAGTCATTCGGGACGTCGACGGTTTCAAGGTCTATCTCGAACTGATCGGTTGCATGTGCAATCCCGCACTGCGCGAGCGACACTGGCTCGAGATGTCGACAATCTACAACAACAGCGGGAAAGCACCGGTGTCCGAAAATGTCCCCGACGATTCGTTAGTCCCGAACGCCGGCACTACACTGCGAAAATTCATCGATCTCGAGCTCAACGACGACATCGAGAAGTATAGAGTCATAAGCGTCGGCGCGAACAAGGAGCTCGCTCTCTCGGAGCGACTCGACGGCATGATCGTGCAATGGGAGGCGGTCGATTTCGAAATCGTCGATACCGATATCGATGCCGGCACGCGCGACGACGAAACCCATAATTCGCCCTCGAACTTCCGTTGTCTCGAGGAAATTAACATTCTCATGGAAGAGCATTTCGTCGCTATACGCGAGATCAAAGTTTCGTACTTCGTTAAACCGATCGCAACGACCCTCGATTATTTCTCACGATCTCTCGTCGCCGTTAGCGACACGATCGCCCGATGGACGATCCTGCAAAGCGAGTGGTTCGACCTTGAACCGGTCTTCCGCTCGACCAAAACGAACAAAGTACCCGCGGCATTGGGCGATTCCAATGAAACGTTTCGTCTGGTCCACGAGACGATCGGTTTCGTGAAGGATCGCATCAACGATCGTCCGAAATTCTCGTCCATCGCCGGGGAATCGTCGAATTTATTGGAAACGATGCGCAACGCCGCGATCAAACTCGAGATCGTCAAAGAAACGGTGAGAAGTTATTTGACGCGAGCTCGAAACGATTATCCGAGATTCTATTTTTTGTCCGACGCTCAAGTGACGCGTATTGTGTTCGAGCCGTCGTACCCACGACGGATCGTGATGCTGATGAACGATTGTTTCACGGACATAAAAAGCGCGCGTTTCGGCGAGGCTCCCGATAGCGCCGGTGTCGTATCGATAATCGATCGCAACGACGAGACATTGTCGCTGCTGGAAAATTCACCGTCGTCGAGAATCGTCGCGCCGCGAAAACGTCTCGAGGACGCGAGGTTGTCGTTGTTCGTCGCGGTCGAGAACGCGATAAAGTGCGCCGTGCGCTCGTCGATCTCGGAAACGTTGCGGGACAGCAACGACGATGCTTCAATTCAATGCCTCGTGTCTGCCGCGTCGATCGCGGCGATTTGCGGAACTTGCGTAAATTGGACGGGTGCGATGGAAAGAGCTTTTTTCAGCAGCGAACCATTGGCCGAATTGCTGCAGCACGAGCGTCGACAATCGTTATCGTTGACCGAGATGATCGGTAAATTGCGAAGTGACTTACCGCGAAATCGTCGTAAATTGTTGGTGGCGTTGATCGCACAGGCGCGACAGCATCGCGACGTAACGCGGCTCTTAACGACGATCGGCGGTGTCTCTCGCGGGGACTTCAATTGGAAGGCTCGGTGTCGTCACTATTGGCGCGACGGCGACGCGAGCGTCGAGATACTCGACACGCTGTCGACGCACGGATACGAGTACGCGGTTTACGACGAACCGATGGTCGTTACGCCGTTGACCGACCGATGCTATCGCAGCCTCGCGGAGGCCCAACGCAATCGTTTCCACGGTTTGCTCTTCGGTCCCGCGGCCTCTTCGAAGACCCGATGCGTGAAGAGTCTCGCGCGCGTTCTCGGCGTTCCGATACGAATCTTAAATTGTCACGAGAAAATCGAAGCGCGTCGTTACATCGCGAATCACGTCGACGGTCTGATCGGCTGCACGCCCTGTTGGCTGTGCTTCGAGAATCTCGATCTGCTCACGATCGAGGCGCAGTCGCTGCTCGCCCAACGTATCACTGAGCTCGCATCGATCCCTCATAGTTCGTACTACGTGAGCGCCACCGCCTCTTCGATAAGTCGTACTACGGCTTCGCGCGACTTCTCGAAAGGGCGCCGACGATTGACCGACAGCATCAAATCGCTCTTTCGTCCTATCGCAATCACGATAATCGACGAGCGGAGAATCGTCGAGATAATTTTGTTCGCCGAGGGCTTCGTCGAGGCCAAGCCGATCGCCGAGAAAATTCATCTTCTCGCGATCCACGCGATCGAACAATTCGCGACTTACGATTTCTCCGCGAGAACGATCGTTCGAGTGGCGCAAGTGGCTTGCGCGTTGAAACATCGTTACCCCGACGAAAACGAGGAATCTCTCGTCGTTCGAGCGATTCTCGATGTTAATCTGCCGAAGCTCAAGCGCTCCGATGTGCTCGTGTTTCGCGACACGATCGACGATCTGTTTCCCAATGTCGCACTCGCGCCGCCGAACTACGCGCAATTACTGTCGGCTCTGGAGAAGACGCGCTCGGTCGACGATTCGACGGGACGATTTCACACAATCAAGACGATACAAATGTTCGAGACGATTCTCGTGAGATCCGCGGTCGTCGTCGTCGGCCCGTCGATCGGTGGAAAAACAAGCATAATCGATAACTCGGCCGCGTGCCTGCCGTTTCTCCACGAGGAATCGCGTTGCCACGACGGCCCGTTGCCGAAAGTCGAAACAGCGAGAATTTATCATGTCGCTTTGTCCACGGAAGAGTTGTTGGGCGGATACGAGAGCAACGTAAGCGGCAAAGCTTGCTGGAAGGATGGCCTGTTAACGCGAAAGCTTCGTTCGTTCGTCGGGAATTCTCGTACGCGAAAGCGACGCTACTGGCAGTGGCTCGTGCTCGACGGGCCGATGGACGCGCTTTTTCTCGACAATCTGAACTCGCTTCTCGACGACGACGACGACGACGAGCGCGCATTGTGCCTCGCGTCCGGCGAGAGGATAAAACTCAGCGATTCGACGTCGATCGTCATCGAGACGGCGAGCATCGACGAATCGTCGCCGGCAACGATATCGCGCTGCGGAACGATTTACGTTGACGAGGACGCGATCGGTACGAGTGATCGAGCGAAGCGCTGGATCGCGGAAAATAGGGAGTTGTTTGCCGACGAGAGCGATTGCGACGACGAGGCGATTGTCGCTTATCGAAGCTTCATGGAATCTCTGATCGTGTGGGCGCTGGAAGCTTGCGTGAGCTTCGTTTACGCAAATTTGCGTCGTTCGGTCGAACAATTGTCGTGCATGACGAGCAAGAGTCATATGACGGTATCGACGCTGCGAATGCTCCAGATGGTCTTGCGCGACGCCTTTGAGACGGACGGGGCGGAGAGGCGTTTCGCGACGCGATGGAACGTCGCCCCGCCGCAGTTGTACGCGTGGTCGCAAGCGGCGCTCGTGGTCTCGATAGTTTGGGGCCTCGGTGGCGCCTTGGATCGCCAATCGCGCGTCGTTCTCGACGAGTTTGTCGCGCGCTTGTGGCGCCAAAACGACGCGGTATCGGGCGCGAGCGGCTTTCCGCGTCCGGAGGCGATGAGGCTCTACGAACTCGCGATGCCGCACGAGGGACACATTCACGATCATGTCTACGTTTACAGCGGCGCGGGAAGCTGGCGACACTGGTCGGAAGTGATGAAGAAGGACATCGGCAAATGGGCGATCGGAGACAGATTCAACGATCACGTGCCGACCTTCGAGAGTCTCGCGTGTCTGAACATCCTCGAGATGCACGTCAAGTATCGCAAGCCCTTCGTCGTTATCGGCGAAACTGCGATCGGCAAGACTTGCAGCGTGAAATATCTTCTCGAGAGAAAAATCCGCGAGACCGCGGGCAACGCGAATTTCATGACCCTCGGCACGATCGTCAGCGACGCGGATCGTCGCGGTCAACAGGCGCAGCGCCGGTTTATCGCGAAATTGACGAAACTGCGAATCGGCGGTGTTTACGGGCCGGCCGATTCGCGACTCGCCGTAAACTTCGTCGACGATCTGTGCTCGTCGAGTTCGTCGACGAGCGCGGACGAGGCGGCTCTCGAATTGATCAGACAGCATCACGACGGTCGAGCGTGGTGCGACGTCGACACGGGCGACGACATGCGTTTGCGCAACGTTATGTTCGTCGCCGCGCTCACGCAGGATCGCGGCAACGAGTGGAGGAACCCGAGAGCGTGGCGCGAGCCGAGATTCTTCCGTCACTTCGACATTTGCCGCCTCGAGCCGCCGACGAGACCATCGATATACAGAATTTACACGAATATACTGTTGGCCAACATGCGAATCAATATGTTCAATGCCGACGTGTCGGGCAGCGTAAACGCCATCGTCAACGCGACGATCGACGTTTACACTTGGGCGCGAGAAAGTCTCACGCCGATACCGCGGAAATTTCAGTATCGCTTCTGTCTTCGCGATGTTGCGCGCGTTATTCAAGGTTGCAGTCTCATCCACCGAGACTCCGCGGAGACAAAGGTAACCCTCGTCAAATTGTGGGTACACGAGACGCTGCGCGTCTTTGCCGATCGCATCGTAGATCGCGACGATGCCGATTCTCTGTTCGGCGCGGTACGCGAATCCGCGAAGTCGCACTTCAAAGACGCATTCGAGACGATATTCGACAATCTGCCGAAGAACGATAACGACGAATTGACCTTGGATAGCTTTCGCAGTCTCATATTTTCAGACTTTATGCAAGGCGACGCGAACGATTGCGATATAATTCCAGGAGGGAAGGACTTTTCCAGTGTCGGCAAGAAACGCTACGAGGAAGTTGTCTGCTCGCCGGAAGCTCTTAAAAACCGGGCCATCGGCTATTTGAAGAGTTACAACGAGAAGCGCGAGAGCGAGCAACTCGGAGAAATACCGATAACGACGGGAGTGTTGGAACGTCTTTTGAGAATTTCGCGAGTAATCGGTATGCCCGGAGCCAGTTTGTTGATTGTATGCCTCGGCGGCGGTGGGGGGACTCGTTATTTAGCGGCCCTCGCGGCGCACGTGCGCGGTCAACGATTCCGTCAATTGAGCTACCGTTTGTCCTCGGGCGTGTTGACCGATTCTTGGCGATCGGACGTCAGAGACGCGTGTCTGAGCTGCATCGCCGGCGACAACGGGACACCGAGCATACCGAAAGATTGCGCCTTCTTCATAACCGATCGCGAGATGTTCGGCTCGAGGGCGACGAGCATAATCGACGATGTTCTGAGCATAATGAAAACCGGCCAATTGGCCGATCTCTTCGACGAGGCGGATCGCGAGGCGATCGTCGATCGGGGTCGTCTGCTCGCGCAGAACGGCGACCGCAATCTCGAGATGAGCGGCCAATCGGTGATGGATTATTTTCACGAGAAGTGCAGGGAGAAGCTTCATTTCGTTCTGCGTCTCGATCGTCGATCGACGGCGAGGAACGGCGTTTCCGCCGGTGATGAAACGAGAAATACATTTTCATTTCGCGGCGCCGGTGGTGGCGACGCGGCGAGAAGAACGATGATATTGAATGACATTATCGCGCATTGTCACGTGGCGTGTCACGAATGTTGGCCGGACGAGGCTTTCTCCGCGATAGCCGAGAAATTCATGACGAGCATCGACGTCGATCGAGACGCGAAATCGCGGGCGATAGTGGCGAGCAAAGATTTTTACGACAGCGTCGACGGTGGCGATCGTTGGTCGACGATCGCGAAGAACGGACGGACGATGAAGGGATTGTCCGCGGCGTCGTACGTGCACATGGTCAAGTTGTACGGCGTGACGATGGACAGGCGACAGAACGAGATCAAAACCGAGAGGAAGCGCTATCTGACGGGTTTGGAGAAATTGGAATTGGCCGGCGAAGAAGTGCGACAAATGCAGGCGATACTCACCAATCTGAAGCCGCAGCTGGAACAATCGGCGAGGCAAGCGAACGAAATGATGAAGAAAGTCGAGAGAGAGAACACCGGCGTCGAGAACGCAACCGCGCAGGTGATAAGGGAGGAGCAGGTTGCGAACAAAATAGCCGAGGTAGCGAGTATATTGAAGGAAGAATGCGAAGCCGACCTCGCCGTTGCGATACCGATTCTCGAGGACGCCGTTGCCGCGCTTAATACCCTCAAACCGACGGATATAACGTTGGTAAAGGCAATGAAGAATCCACCGGACACGGTGAAATTAGTCATGGCCGCCGTGTGCGTTATGCTAAACGTTCCGCCCGATCGTTCGGTCGATCCTGTAACGGGCAAAAAATCGATCGACTATTGGCCGCCGAGCAAGCGCATACTCGGCGATATGAATTTTTTGCAGAATCTCAAAGACTACGACAAGGACAATATTCCACCGTCGATAATGTCCGTCGTGAACAAGACGTACATGACCGATGAAAATTTTCGTCCCCACATCGTCGCGAAAGCGTCGAGCGCTGCCGAAGGTCTCTGCAAATGGGTACGAGCGATGGTGTCGTACGACGAGATAGCCAAAGTCGTGGCGCCCAAAAAAGAAAAATTGGCAGCCGCGGAGCGGGAATGCAACGCTAGTATCGAGTTTCTAAACGAGAAGCGCAAAAGTCTCGCCGCGTTGAACGACCGTTTGGCCGATCTCAACGTGACGCTCGAAGCGACTCTGGCGAAGAAATTGCGACTGGAGAATCGCGTCGCGAACTGCAAGAACAAGCTGATCAAAGCAGAGGCTCTGATAAAGAGTCTAGCCGGTGAGAAATCCAAGTGGCTCGAGGCGTCGGCGAATCTCGGACTCTCGTACGAGCGTCTGGCCGGTGATCTTCTCATGTCGTGCGGCATAATCGCCTTTCTCGGCTCGACGAACGGCAACGATCGCGATGCGCGTCTCGCCGAATGGAAGACTCGTCTCGGAGATCTCGAGATCGGCCATTCCGGCGATGGATACGACTTCGCGAGCTCGTTGGAAACGGAATGGCGACTCACGGATTGGCACAATTGCGGCTTGGCGAACAACAAAATGTCGAGCGGCAACGCCGTCATAGCGAAGAATTCGCTTCTCTGGCCGTTGTTTCTCGATCCGCAGAATCAAGCGAATGTTTGGATAAAGAACATGGAAGGCTCGAACAATTTGCGAGTTGTGAAGGCGACGAACGAGCGCTGGCTGGGCGATGTCGCAGCGTGCCTCGACAACGACACGCCGGTGCTGATCGAGAATCTCGAACGATCGAAGTGTCTCGAAACGACGGCGATCGACTATCTGCTGCTGCATCTCTGTCGACGGGACGAAACTCGCGGCACGGCCTCGCCGCGATCGAATTTCCGTCTCTACATCACGAGTCGCGTGTCCCCGCGGGAGGCGTCGTTCGCTCCGCATCTGTACAAACTAACGAGCGTCATCGATTTCAGTCTCGCCGACGAGGCGCTCGAGAACCGCCTCCTCGAGATCGTTGTCTCGCGCGAGCGTCCCGACTTGCAGGACAAGTACGAGAAATTGACGGCCGAAAGCGCAACGAACAAGAGAGTGTTGCGCGAGGAGGAGGACAAAGTGCTGTCGATCCTGTCGTCCTCGAGCGTCAACATCGTCGAGGACGAGAGAGCGATCGAGGCTCTCGATTACTCGCGAAATTTCACCCTCGAGATAATGACGCGAGAAAAATGGGCGAAATCGACGTCGCGCGAGATGAACGATTTTCGCGACAATTATCGTTCCCTCGCGAACTACTGCGCCGCTCTGTACGACACGCTCGTCAGTCTCGCTTGCTTGAATCACATGTACAGATTCTCGTTGGATTGGTTCACCCGTTTGTACGTCAGATCCATCGACAAATCGCCCAAGAGCGTTCTCCTCGAGAAACGTTTGAAATATCTGAAAGCGACCTTCACCGAGACTCTGCACTCGAGCGTGCGAAACGCTCTGCTCGACGAGCACAAGCTCGTCTATTCGTTTCTCCTGTCCACGAAGACGCTTCTCGATTCGAAGAAGATAACGCACGACGAAATTGCAACCTTGCGCGAACTACTGGAATCGTCGTCCGACGACGATCCCGGGGCTCGGAGCGACGAGAGCGTCGTCGCTTCGGGCGCCGAGACGCTGAGCCGAAAACTGCCCGGTCTGTTTCAAGGTCTACCCGACAGTCTGCGCGACGAAGCCTCGGCGTGGCGCCTCTATCGCCTCAATAGCGAACCCGCGGGAGCAGCGTCGATTCTGCCCGCGCCCTGGAACGAAAGACTCACCGAGTTTCAACGTTTGATACTCGTGAGCGTCGTTAAACCCGAGATAGCCGTCTCGATGATAGTCGGCATCGTCGAGAAGACTCTCGACACGAAACTGCACTCGCTGACGCGTTACAGCATCGCCAATTCGTACGAGGAGTCGAGTTGCTTGATTCCGCTCTTGTTCATATTACCGAGCTATCTCGACGTTTGTCGCGTCATCGCCGGATGGGCAAGGAGGATCGGTTACTCGTCGCGATTGACGAGATTCTCGATGGGAGCTTGTCACGACGAGGCATCGCGCTCGCGAGTCGTCCGCTCGATCGCGCACGCCCGAAGCAACGGCGGCTGGGTCATTCTCGAAAATTGCCACTTGGCCAGCGACGAGGCGCTCGGCGAGCTCGAAAGAATCTGCGAGAGCCTCGACCCAACCGACACCGCGCTGACCTTCCGTCTATGGCTCGCGTCTTATCCGACCGAGAGATTTCCCATAAGTGTGGCGAACAATAGCATTAAAGTACACCGGGAAATTCCCACCGACAGCGTGAAAGAGAACTTTCTGCGCTACTACCGATCGGAGCCGCTCGACTCGAAGGGCTTCTACAACAGCTGTCCGGGCAGAGAGAAAATCTTCGCCAAGCTCGTCTACGCTCTGTGCTTCTTTCACACCGTCGTCAGGGGCCGCGAGAAGTTCTTCAAGCGCGGCTGGAACGCCTCGTCCTACGAGTTCACCGAAATCGATCTGATGATGACGATCGGACGGTTGGAGATTTTCCTCAACGAGACTGTCGATGACGACGCGCCGAAGAATTTCGATAGCCTCGCGTATCTCGTCGGCGAATGTTATTACGGTGGTAAAATCTTGGATCCCCTCGATCGCAGGCTCGTTAGAGCGTTACTGCTCGATTACTGCAACGACGACGTGATCAGCGCCACTTCGGGCTACGTACTCGCGCGATCCGGTCGCGACGATCGGCTTTACACCGTGCCCCAGAGATCGGAACATCGCGACTTGGTCAAGCACATCGAAACCACGATGCCGTACGGCGAAGCAGCGGCCGAGGTTTTTTCCTTGGACGAGAACGCGTCCACGGCGAGGGACGAGCGAAAGGCGGTGGATTTTCTTCGATCTCTCTCGATGTTCATCGACGACGATCGGCCGAGGGAGATTCACGATCGTCGACGCGCGATAATTCAAGAAATTCGCGAAAAACTCTTCGTGCCCGAAGAGAAATCTCGTCGGCCCGACGTTATCGAGGCCAAAGTGAAATATCCCGTATGCTACGAAGAACCACTGAACTCTCTGCTCATCGAGGAACTCGAATTGTACAACAACATCGTCGATTTCATTGATGCGTCGATCGTCGACCTTGAAAGAACTCGCGACGAGGGTCTCGCACCGTTGGTTTTAACGTTCGACACGATAGATCGTATGGTCGATAATCTACTCGACAACAGAGTTCCCGTCGAGTGGATTCGCTTCACCAGCGAAAACAAACATCGACGCTGCCTCCGCGAGGAACAATCCTTGTCCGGGTTCCTCCGCTGTTTACTGAGGCGACGGGATTTCTTGTCCTACTGGATCGAAACGGGACACGCCCGAGCGAATTTTTGGCTCGGCGGAATTGTGCGCTGCAAGAAATTCATTTCGGCCAGTCGGCTCGCGCTCTCGAGGAAATCCGGCATAGAACTTTCTCGTCTCGACGTCGACTACGAAATACGTAAAATTGCACCGCCGGACGCCAACGACGACGACGAACCAGGCGACAAAAGTTTTTCCGTTCGCATCCATGGATTGTTCCTCTCGGGGGCGCGATGGGACGACGAACGCGCGACCCTCGCGGAATCTTTGCCTAAAGTTCATTGGTCCGAAATGCCGACGATTCGATTGACACCGCGCTCAAGAACCGAAAACACCGTCGCGCTCGTAACGAACGAAGAAAATTGGTCGACGCGAGCTCGAGCTCCGCGCTATTTGTGCCCCGTTAAAAGATCGATCGAAACGAATGCGAATTTGGACATTTTTGCTTCGCTCACCATCGATTATATCGCAACTGTACCGCTCGATAGCAAAGACACGCCGCCGGAACATTGGATCAAACGAACTACGGCGTTATTTTGTAATAAATATTAATAATAAATACGGTTTGTCCGTCTATATTATAAAAATTCGTCCATCGCAGCTATTATTAACTACTTTTCCCCACCTTGAGGCAAGAATTTGATCCAACATCGAGCAATCTCAGCGGCAGTTAGCGTAGATTTACCTATTTCTCATAAACACCGACAAAAATAGTGCTAATGCAGGTTGTTTTGAATGCATCGACGAAGACAAAGGCGTGGAAGAAGATGAAGATTTCTTAACGAAGGAACGTCTCACCATGAAGTCTCCGCTGTTAAATGGCGTGATTTTTCACAGTGATCGAAACAATCGAAAAAAAAAATTCTATTTTCCAGCTTAGATAGAAGGGTTAAGGTATTATCTGTTAACAAGGAGTAAAAAGGCGAACAACAATCGCGAATGTTACATCGTGACGCTCGAGAAATAACAACAAATTTTGCGGTCGGTATGTATAGTAATAAACTTGAATTTTATTGATGCGATTAATTGATGAATTATCATGATTTTTTTTTCTTCGTTTTCTTCTCCTCTCCCGCTCGCACGTAAGTTTTCTTCTTTCTCTTTCTCTAACTTAATAATCCTTATTTGAAATTGACGTAAGCAGTCTTCTTACAATGCTTGCTCCCTTGCAGCTTCGCAATATGTAAACGAAATACAGAATCAGTCGTTCTACCATATTAGGTATCATAAATCTGTAGTTTAAACAATTCACTAACTATACTCCTCGTTATTTATTTCACTTTAATATTTGTTCTTTTCCTATTCTTTTTCTTTTCTTCATTTTCAATTAATCGTCTTGTCTTTTTCTTCGTACATTGTCCTCTACTCGAATCTCGTTTACATTGTTTGTTTAACTTGTAGAATATCATATAAATATTTCCCTACCTACAATAAATTATTAGTTTTTTTTTCTTCTTACTTCGAATCTCCTTATCTATTTACACTAAAAAAAATCGCTCGAATACTTCGGACGTCAGCGTCCGTGCTGTGTGTGCTTTTTTTCCCCCTTAATGTTCTTCGCTCTCATTCCTCTACCGTCGAACAAACGTAATTGAGTGTATAACTAGAATTTCGCGAGTTTGTGGCAGTGGCTGCTCAAAATTCTTGTTGTGTTGGTTGTTTCTTTTTTTGTTTTTCTTTCATTCGATAACTTTTTTTTTATTAAGGCAGTTGGGCACCCTTAGACGAGGGATCATAAGTCGTTTGCGTAAGGACAAAAAACATTTCTCATTTACTTCTTTTGTTTCTTCCTCATTTTGTTCCCGATTTCGCAAATATATTTTCTTCGCTATTCGCAAAATTTACTTTCACGAGTACCTCGCGAGCCTCTACGAGGATTCAGAGTATTCGTCTTTCTGTATCTCTTCGCGCATCATTTCGCTTGACAGTGATTTTTTCGTTTCTTGTCTTCTGTTGGACACGATTGGCGGAAGACGAATCAACTTGGAGGCACGCGGAGGCATGCGGAACCGTCCAAGAAGGCCCACCCACGACCTCGCGAAGCGATCGACACAATGTTATTCGCTTAAATAATGTTTTTCTTTTTCATTAAATATAATTCCACGACACTCCGTTATTCGTGCCTGCGCGACGATGAATGAGCATTGCAATCCACACTTATACAATTAGTTAAACTCTGCGTTACAAAGACTTGCTTGGCTGCGCGTCGCCTTTTTTTCTGCTTTTCGTTTGTGCTCGTCTGTTTCACATCCGATGTGTATGGAACCGGCTGAACGTTCGTTGACTCTCGCGCTTGTATCGTTCGTCCCGCTGACGCTGTTATCCTGATGATTTATTGGTCGGTAAAACTCTAGATATAGGCTCAGGTCACCAGGCCTCGGTGTATCGAACGTCGAACTCCTGAAGGGCTGGCAGTCGTTTCTTCAGGGACTCGAAGGTCTGGGCCGAAAGCTTCGTGCTGTTGAGATTCAGCTTTCGTAGGCTCGTCAGAGCTGAAACCGACAAAATGTTCGTTACATATTTCCGTCGCGATCGACGGGGACTTCGCACGGTCGTACCGGCAGGTTTGGCGAGATAAGGAACACTCACAGGCCAATGTCGAGATTCCCTTGTCGGACACCGGGGTCTCGCACAGATTCAGAACCTGGAGTTTCTGAAGATGTTCGCTGATCATCTGCAGGCCCGCGTCGCCGAACTGCGTGGCCCATAGGTTGAGATATCGCAGGGCGGGCAGTTTGATGAGTTGTTCCGCGCAGGCGGACGTTACCGAGGTAAATGCGAGGGTCAGACACTCGAGATTGCCGAGCGCACCGCCGCCGAGTATCACAGCCACGTCGGCGTCCGTCGCGCGCGCTGGCAGCGTCAACTTCTTCGGTCCGCCCTTCTGTTGCTGATGCAATGAGACAACGTAATATTCGTGTGATTAGCAAAGATTATGACCGAGAGGCGGCGAAGTTTCACAAGGAAACGAAGGCACAATAACGGGAAAAGGGACTTTTTTTTTTAACGGCCATTATTTTATAACAAAGCCGGCGGGAAACGATGCGAAGAAGAAAAGAAGAAGAGGACACTCACCAGTTCTTGCAAATTTCTTTGACGCTGACAGAGGGTGGCGTAACGATTTTTGCCCGATTGGGTGGATTGAAGCGCGGAGACCACTTGAAGCCTGTGTTCCTCGTTCGGCAGTAGACGCCACTCGAGCATCAGACAAAGGGCTTCCTGGGCGGCGTCGCAGCCCCGAACGCCGAGAAGCATGCAAGCTCGCCACGTTTGCTTTACCAGCGAGCCGATAAACCTCTTTCTGCGACAGCAGCAACCGAGGAGCGTCGTCAACTGTGAATTGACATGGTTAACAGTCACTCAAAGGCAGAGAACATTTCGAGAACGGGCATTCGTTCCATTATCAAACGAAAGACTATTCCACGCTCCTCGATACGGAATAACGAATCGCAGTAAACTACGAAACACGGTGCTTCGGAATAGAAATTTACCGTTTTGTCAATCTATATTTGTACCACGGGACAAAGTACCGGGCTCTTCCTTGCGGAAAAACTGCCGAGTATTCGAGAGCCGTCGCGATCGTGCTCGCCGAAGATAGGCCAACGGCGCTTAAATCACAGGACGGAGAGAGCCGCGCTTGCCTCCCCCTTCGGCCTCGGGTCTCGCGTACGTTCGTTACGGCGTAGTATACGCCTCGACGATTATTTTTAAACTCATTCTCACGTAGTACACGCGTACGCGAGAGATTTTCGAACGCGAAACGCGCGAATTTCTGTTCCGAATGCTCTCTCACCATTTCGCCGAACAGTGCGCCTTCGTCGGGACAGGCGTCGTTCGAGGACGGCGCGGCTTTGTGGATCCAGCCGAGTTTCGGCTCGCGAACCGGCAGAAGAACCTGATGAACGGAGCAGCGCGGATCGGCGGCCAAGCGGCGCATCACGCAGAGCATCACAGCTTCTTGGACCTCTTTGTCCGCTAACGCGCGCTCGGGGAACGGAACTGGCTGCAACACGGAACCCAGGCCTGGCCTCCAATCTGCGTACTCCGACCTGAAATCGTATCGAATGGATATCAATCGAATCGAGCCACAATCGAGGCTTATTGCTTACCACTCCGAGAATAGGAGAAACGGATTCTAAAGAAAAATGTTTGCTCGTAAGAATACGACTGGAAACGCAACTATGCAGAGCGAGTGTCCCAACTTAGCGCCTTATCTCGTATTTGGACAATCCGTTATCTCCGATTCGACAACTTTGATTCTCGAGAGCGCCTTCTTCTTTTAAATTTATCTTTCTTTTGAAACCATAACCTACGTCAGCGGCGTGTATCGCGATCAAATACACGAACACGTCAGAGAGGATCGTGCGTTGGCCGTTGCTTTGCGAATTACGGTCAAAATGGATCACCGATACGGAACGTAATTATAGCCGCATCGGAGCAGCACTTCGCGCGCTGTGGACGAGCTTGAGGATGCTGACGGTCCAAAGTCATGAAATACTTATTTTTCTCTTCACTTCTCGTTTCCGTTTAGAAATTGCGTTTCACGAAGAAGACGTACAATCGAAAAAGACGAACGAGAATCTAGATGCGTTTTTAATCTTTGGTGAATGAGAAACTTATACATTGCTTTCTTGTGATTTTTTATTCCTCGGAGGGCAAGCTTCGTTTCCGTGAGAAAATTTGTTCGCGAGATTTGTATGATGGGACACTAAAGTTCGTACAACAGCGGGAAAAGTGGTTTAGAAAACCACGCGGTTCAAAAACGGGTGTCAGCAATTTTCAAGGTGTCGAACACGAACTTAAACCATCCGTAGCGGGTTGACGCACCGAAGGAAAGCACCGAAAGAACAATGAACATTGACCGAAAAACCCACCAGCGATCACTGAGTGCTATCCGGACATTCGAATCGGCGAAATTCGATCTAAAGCGGCGAAAAAGCACCAAAACTGACCGCAGGTTCGGATAAGAAAGATTCATAATAACTGAATACAAACAACTCACGCCACTTTCAGTACAAGAAGATAACATCTTAAGGGCGGTGGAAAATCCGCGTCTTCCGGGTTCGATGGTTTGCGACTCACAACTTCGAATCTGTGGGCAATCAAAAGTATTCCCGCGTCGATTATCTTCTCATGAATGTTACAATTTCAATTCGAGCGAGCGTTTCAATGCAAATGGATATATTTTTTTTCTTTTTTTTTTTTCATTATTCTAATTCACATCACCTGTGGAATATCGCGCCGACGCAGATCGATACCAAATTCGGCAAAACTCTCGGATGCGGGCAATCGCTGCCGGGTCCGTGAACCGAGGCTATGTAGTCCCTGATCGTTTGTTCGCCGTCGTTGTTCTCGTACAGCGCGGCTATGAAGGCCTGAAGGAGCTTCCTCATGTCCGGCGATTTGCCGAAATCCACGGTGTGCTTCAGGCACCTCGTGATGGCAGGACTCAGCGATATAACGAGGGGCGAGCGAGGATGCTGTTGCGCGAGTCTCGCGAGGGCTCGCGCCAGAGCCGGAGGTGGAGCGACCTTCTCCAAGAGCGGCGCGGCCACTCCGAGCACGGCTTCCGCCCAGCTTCTGCGGTCACCGCGGCCGCGAGCTTCCTCCAATTCGATCGCTCGCTTGTCGTCTTTCGCGCTCGTATCGACGACTATCGGATCTTCCAGAAGCTTCGCGACTGCCTCCAACGGCGCACCGTTCACCCGCTCGTCCTGCAGGGGCGTCCAGAGAGCGAAATCGACCATCGTCTTCAACTCGCGCAATATTACCTCTTCCCTCGTGTTGAACGACACGAGATGCTGATACTTGAAGATACTCTTCTAAAAATTTGCATTCTCGATTAAAATTCAATTTACTCCGAAATACATACTTGCGATATTATATTTTTATTCAAACGATAATTTGTATTGAATAAAATCGAATTTTTATGAAAAAAACGAAAGTTCGCAAATTATTATTCGATACGAAGTACAAAAGTAGTAATGATTAATTTATTTTTCAACATAATGTTTAAAATGATTATTAATAGTCGTGAAGTATATTTTAGATCATTGATCTAATATACATTTATTATTGAAATTTCTTTTTTTTAAGAACATTTTTTTATTGAAAAAATTTGGAACTATCGAGATCGGAAACACAGGACTGACCTTCCACAGTATGGAATGATACCACTGGTCCCTCGTGTAGGCGTTGCTGGCTTGTAGGAGCAACGATCCATCCGGCAGCACGATTCTCAAGCAATACTTGTAGGTGGGATCCCATCGCGCGACGGCGTACACCTCGGACATGCTGCTGTACGGCACGGGCTGTTGCAAAAATCCCGTCAGCTGAAAATAAATAAATAATTCAAATAAAATTCATCTTCAGCCCTCCGGTTTGAACATCCGATTTATGCGCCGCTGCGTGTAGACACTCCGATATTTGAGAACAGTCGAGGTTTCGGCATAGTTCGAGCCTCAACGAAAATAAGAAGAGGAAAAATGGAACTTATTTCTCGGAGTGTCCACTATGGAATATATTCGATAAAGTCGAAAGTGCGAAAAATCGTCGAATTCCTGCCTAACGACAGGCTATTCAATAGACTTCTCAAAAAGACTTCAATTTTTTTTTTTTTCATCAAAACATATTTGCTTTTTTAAAATGAGAGACAGAAACAATTGCGAACAACTTGTAGACTTTTTCAATATATTTTTATGATTATAAAAAAAAAAATTATCTCCATCACATAATAAAATCGCTCGTAGACGATAGTTACGATTGTGACATTGGTTTGTTCGTAAATGCGCGATTTGATTAATGTCAATAGCGTGATTTCGGGTATGTTATAAATTTACGGCGCTCAATCGCCCATGATGATAATTTTTTTTCACCGCGCCGCAAAAACGCACCCGACCATAGGCCTCATTTGCGCACAGCGACCAAAAGTGCGTCAGTTTTTTCGTCAATTCCGATTGAGCGCAGGTGTCGAAGTCTGCGAACCGATAGCGATTGATAGCGCACCCGTCGGAGACCGTGACATTGGTCAGTCATGCGTGCGCGACCGAGATTATAGCGCGACAGAGTTCTTATGCTCTGACGCAATTTGGGAGTCGAGCTCGTATCGGTGATTCTAATTAATGAGAAAGAAAGAATCGTCGCTTGGGCCGAATGCCGCGCTGACGGATCGTCTACGGAGAATCTGTCTGATCCAAATTGTTAATAAAACAATGGGTTTATAAAAATACCCTTCACCAGTTGGCAATAATTCGTTTGCCTGACAAGTTTTAGTCCGATATTTCGATTGTAATTTTCAGAATTTAAACAAACCCGCATACGAAATGTCTTCTGCACCGGTCGGAGTTCGCGACCGCCGTCGTGTTAATATTTTTTTTGACGCATACACAAACACGCCGGACTTTTTTGCTAAATGTGATTTTTGGATGTTGCGAATTATATTCGCACATCGCTTTCTCTTTTTTTTTGAAGTCGTTACTAAAACTCGTCCACGAGAAAGTCATTCGATGAATTCTGGCTTTCTCACAGAGAAAGCTTTGTAAAGGACGTTGAAGAGAGACCGAGAAAGCGATATGCGAATTATAGTCGGGCGATTTCTTCGTCATCGAGAATCGTCCAACTATAATACGCTAATGATTCATCATTGTTTTGTTCATTTTTATTAATGCAATTTATTTAATTACAACCCTTCTTCCGTCCTGAATTTTCATAATTTTGTAGACATTCGTAATTTGCCTTCTCACGAAGAAAGTTTTGTTTTCGCGAAAAGAATTCTTTTCCAGATTTTTAAGCCGAGTTCAAAAATGCTCTAAAACTTGCAGAGAAATTATTTTTTCATTCGATTCATCCGAAGACAGCATTTTCAGCTGTAAACTATACACATGCATTGATTTACGAATGTGACAAGTATAGAAATAAAAATATAAAATTTCAATGAGATTATTGAAATGAATTGTTTCCTAAATGAACTCGATTTTCAGACAAAATGACTTTTAAATGCATTTTTAGGCGATTTTTTCTGCAAATCGTCGAGGCTAGATTGAACGAGAAAAAATTCATCGGCGATCGGTTCTATCGCGAAGCGCTTCCGAAGCAACGAGGGCGCGGGTTCGAGAGAACATGGAGATCCGAAAAGCTGAAGGAATCCTCTCGAAGGCTCTCGTCGCGATAAAACCGCTAGTGCATGTAGCGTGCACTGCCGTTCCATATTTGGCGGAGTCTGGCAACTGCAAACTATTCTCGGAGTTGACTAAAAATAATCGGATAATGACCGGGCAAACAGACACAGTGTTTGTCGGGAGATTCGCCGGGTGAAGGGGGTAGCGGTCAAGAAGGGGGAAAATGGACCAGTGCGACTTGCAACAGAATTACTGCTGTACGTCGTACGACAATGGGTGGTTAGCCCTAAACCTCTTGCCATACGAAACGGGACAACTTTCGAATGGAAACTGTGTCAGGCTGGAGTGGGACGCTTTCCGCCCTCGCGGAGATGCACGATGCAAAATGCTTACTCATTTCTCCTTCGTCTTCACCCCAAACTCCCCCAATCCTCCCATCGACACGCTTGGATTTGCATGGCAAAACAAAAATGAGCAAGAATGGGCCGTAACGAGCGCACGGGGCGAAATTAAACCGTGGCAAAAGAGCAATTAACACAAATGAGATAGATTTTTATTTTTTCAAAATTGAAAAAAAGTCCGCAGCCTCTTTGCAATGAGCAAATATGCATTTGAGTCAAATAGAATTTGTTAATTCGAAACTTAATTCAAAATAAACCAATAATAAAATCTCAAATTTTAATTATTATTGAGGTGCAATTAAAACAATATTCCAATATGAATTTGCACATTCCACATTAAGGAAGCAACTTTGTTTTGTCGTGAAAAAAAATTCATTTTTAATCGACGTTTTTCAACTACTATATTGCAAAATAATGTTGTATTTCCAAAACAATTTTCTCAAACATTGTTAACTACTTTAATGATGAAAAAAAAAATCTCTGCATTTTCCCGCTTCGCTCTGTACAAATATGTGTAATTGAGTGACTTGGTCAAGGCGGAATGGATATACAAGGTCCTAATCGGCATTGACGTCAAAGGCTCGAAGGTTGATTGCCAAAAGGTCGCGCCGCTGTGAAGAAGTGAGAAACGAGCGGGGGGCACCGCGGGTTTGTAAGCAAGTACGAGGAATGATACCGAGAGCGTGAGTTAATAAACGGGTGAGAGACTGAAAAGGAACTTGTGGCTCGTATTGCATAATGGCAAGGTTGCCCAGGTGATGAGGACAATGCGCTCGGTTTCTCGGACGCGCGAACACGCGCCGCGCTCTCGCAGATGTTTTTCCTGTTTGTCTTTATTTTTTTCCCCGCCAGTGTCGGTAGGTCTCTGATGAGAACACGCGCCGCTCTCTTCGTTCTCGCAGCCGTGACGACCGGCTGACTTACCGCGTCTGTTTGTCTTTCTATTTCTCATTGATTCTTCCTTACGCATTCTCTGGACTGGTCTATTTCTCATCGTGTATAGCGGAGAGCGGGGCAAAATGGCATACCGGGGCAAAATGGTACGATATGGTCAAATAAAGAGCGTATGATAGAATCAGTGCAAAATGGGACAAGAGAAAGTCCCAACGAAGTACATTTTTTTGCTGTCCCATTTTGCCCCAATACCGTTCTGCTCTGGTCCCATCGTGCGTGAATACCATTTTGCCCCGGTATGCCGTTTTGCCTCGCTCTCCCCTACACGAAATGTGTACGCGCTGTATATGTTTATGTATACATATCCCGTTCTGAGAGCAGCATAGGCGAGCAGAGCGTAGAGTGGAGCAGCCAAAGCCAGGCCCTAGTTCGGAGAAGGTAGGGCGCGGGCGCACTTGCATGTGCTGAAGAGACTGTGAATGACGTCAGTGGGCGAATCTAGGCCGCGGGTTGAACGACTGTTCGAGCGAGCTCGCGACCTAATCTAGCAAGCGCTGCCGTTACCGCCACTGCTGCTGGCGCAACCCCCTCAATGAATGCGGGCGAATGTCCGAGCCAAAAGCCACGGCATCGAGGCATCGCTTGACATTTAAAGCGCGCGTAACGGAGGCACGTCCCGTCGTGCAACCGGAAGAACGGATGAAAGACCTTCGTCTATAGCCGAAGAAACTTTGAACATTTTGACGTTTTAAAAAATCCTTTTTTACGTTATATTTATATTTATATTTATATTTATATTTATATTTATATTTATATTTATATTTATATTTATATTTATATTTATATTTATATTTATATTTATATTTATATTTATATTTATATTTATATTTATATTTATATTTATATTTATATTTATATTTATATTTATATTTTGTCAACAATCCAAACCTTCTAAAAAATACACCCATTTGCGTATGCTTTGCATCATTTTTTTCATAATGGCAAAAAGAACACCGTTGCAGCAAACTTCTGCAACTTCGGTTTAGGGTAGGTCCCACGCAGTTATTTTTGGCTAAAAGACTCGATCCTCTATGGAAGTACGAGGGGCGAATCGAGATAGGGGTGACGGAACGAGAATGGAAATCGAGAGGGAGAAAAGTTCGTTTGGATGAGTGTGTGTGTGTGTAGGCGTATCGCAAATAATAATTGCCTCATAGGCGATTCGGTTCTCGTCAACTGTGGGGGATTTCCTGCTTCGGACAGAAGAGCACGAGGATGATTAATCTATTCTGAAGTTTAATTACAGTTTCGTTACAAATCAGTCGATTGACAAGCGAAGGGCGAACACTCTTATCGTCCAAAGCGGCGACCGGTCCGCACAGCCCTATTTATTCGCGGTTTCTTTTCATTGGCGCAATTTTTTTTACATTTCATTGCTCGAAGAATTTCAAAACATAACAAGATTCCATTGAAACAATAATAATCGTAAGCAGCGGATTGTGTGGTTTATGAAAGGACGCAAAAACAAGTGGTCGTTGATTTTGAGCGATTAAACCGAAACTCCGAGCATGACTTGAATCGACTCCGTTTCTTTATTTATTCAATATCATGGAAAAATCGAGATTAAACATTGAGATTGAAACGAGATATGAAATAAAATTATTTCAGAAAATAAAATTTAAAGTACTTGGCGTAATTTTTCACTTTTTTGTAGAAAAAAAGTTTTTCGATTTCGTACATCCATACCGCGATCATCGTTCTATGAGGCTCAACAATGCTCCGATTGCGGCGACGCTCAGCGAAACGAAAGAAAAATATTTGTCGCATCAACGAGTGACGTCGTGTAAAAAGAAATCGGCTACAAGTGCGATCGGAACGAGTGTACGGCGAAATTTGTTTTTGATCAAATTACGTATGAGGGCTGCGCGCATAAATGAGTATTACAGGAATGTCGAAAGCGACCGATCGTTCTGGTATGCGCCAATCGGATAATTAATTCACAAAAAAAAAACAGTTCGTCGTCTTTTTTTTTTGTCCAAATATTATGAACCGTGAAATGCGTCAAATTAACAGAAGTATGTAACTGACGTTAATCGATCATGTAAACAGACAACGATAATGAGACGCGAGGAGAGTGGACCGGTTCGTGGGAACACGAGGAAGGTTTATTGTGGTAATTATGGGTACAACAGGGCAGATGACTGACGTTCGAATCGCGGTCTGGTCAATCGTCTTATGCGAACGCGCAAACACTGTCGTGTTTTCATTGTCAACACGAAGGAAGGGAGACGGAGAGCTGATTGTACGGCGAGCCGATCTCAGGTATGAGAGCTACGCGGGTTTGGAAAAATACGATATTGGGAGGACCCACGAGCCATAACTCGAGCGAAACGCTTCGGGCTAAGACTTTGACGCACGGTTACATAAACTTGTCGAAAGGAGACGGAAAATCCGGGTTTGCCAATTGTACCCCCGTTATGAAACGTTTTACGTGACGTCAACGTGAGTGTAGTTACTCATTTTTTTTTAACTTTTCCATGAAACCTTTTTCGTTACTAGCAACAACGCAGTCGCTTCGCTCGCGCTCTTTCTCGATTTCGATGTGTCATCGCAATGTCTTTTTCGCGAGCAGATTTTTTATATAAACAAATTGGGGCAATTGAAATTGCAACATTGCCTCCTCCTAACGCTCGCTTTTTGCTTACTACGTGACTATTTTTTGGCTTCCTCAAACACGAATGCCACAAAATCTGAAGGTCTGCAAATGTTTTTTCCAAATTCAATACCGATCATTGGTCTGTAATAGTCGAACTTTATAGTAACAAATTAGTGGAGTCGTTAAAGAAAGATCCCGGAAATAGTCCAACTTTGTACGAAACTTTAGACCGAAAATTTAAAAAAAAGTAGCAACTGGAGCGCATGCAGACATTTTTTTTTTTAAATAGCTTCGAACCGAACGACTGCGTAGATATTGTCAAAAACTGGACCGAAGAAGGAAATTTGACCCCTCAACATGTCACATAAATGTCAGTCCGACATCTCAAACCGGTCTTTAGGCAGGTATGAGGTCGAATGATGAGTACACACGCAGACACGTACATACAGATATTTTTTTCGAATGTGGTTTTTGGATGTTTTTTCACATTCTGAACACGTTGACGAGAAACAGTCGAAAAAAATGTATTTCACGAGAACAAAGCTTCTCGAGGAAGCAGAAGGAAAGTTCGAACGGAAACATAAATGTATCGCAAAAGAGTCCGCGATGGTTTCGCGGTGTTCACATAAAATAAATATATTCAAGTATAGATTTGCAAATGGACATATATGAAAAATGAAAAAAAAAAAAATTTTGTAAAAAATCTAAAGCACGACGGTAGATCTACCGAGAAATATTGCGAGTTTCTACAATTTCAGAAAGCGTTATATACTAAACTTTGTCTCGTATTTCGTCTGGCAGTTTCCAGCATCATTGTCAAGAGGAGAAAAAAAATGATTTATGACCCTAAAAGGCAACGTTATAATTTTCTAATACAAAAAATTATGAGATAGCGCTCGTGCCTGTCTAATTCGTACGTAATTAGTGGCACACACACACAGAGATCGCATATTGTTTGATAAATTCCAGCAACGATATTACACAGATAGCCAGATAAGATCGATACAGACGATCCGTACAATAAGCGAAGCCAACCACGCGCTTGAAAACGACTCGGGAAGCTTATTAATTTTGATTGATGATCACACAGTTTGCTGTTCGTTTCGCGGAAAAGATGAGCGAGTACGCGGCAAAAGAAGAAAATAAAACTGTAAAATGTATCCGTTGTAACGGGCTCAATTACTGTCGCTCGTCATATTCTACAGATATGTATATACGTGAAACGATAATCGGTATTAACAACATCAGTGTCTACTTCGAATTATCTTGTCACAAGAAAATTGCAAACACTCCGTACATTATTAACATAATCATATGAACGTGCACTATTTTACGCCAAGATCCAAATTGATTGATTGTTCATTGTATCATCCAATCAATAATGTTATTCGTATGCGGATAATGGAAACACGTCGAATAGTGCGACGATTTTTTTTGGATAAACCCTATATAAGTTGTATATACATTTGCAAGTGTATATAAAAAATATAAATATGTAAAAAAATGTCATACTGTATTCCATTTTATAGCCCATATATAACTTTTTCTGCTAAAAACGCCTAAGAGCAATAGATTGAAAGAAACTCGTCGTAAAATGTAATCATTTTGTTACTCTAGCTCGATAGGACGGCAGATAAAAGATTGAGACTCGAATTTCTTTGCAAACTACCGAGTATTTAGTTCAAGTAAAATCCAGAGTTTTTTCCCCGATTTTTATGCCACGATGTTCAAAATGCTGTAGAATGTCGAGAAAAGGGATTTTTACATGTCTGTGTGTGTTACGTCCAGAGTTTTTTTCCCGATTTTTATGCCACGATGTTCAAAACGCTCTGAAATTTTGAGAAAAGTGGTTTTTGCAAAATGTCTGTATGTGTTACGTCCAGAGTTTTTTTCCCGATTTTTATGCCACGATGTTCAAAACGCTCTACAATGTCGAGAAAAGTGATTTTTACGACATGCTGTGTGTTACGTCCAGCCTAACTCGTGAGAGTGTAAGCGAGAGCGTAACGCTTTTGCCTTCTCTTTTCGGGTCAAGGCGGGGCGGCCCTTTACACCGGGGACGGAGACCTCCGTCCAAATGTGCTCGTAACGATCGCGATCGCGCGGAGAAAGAGATGGATGAAAGCGATCAGTGCCGTTACAGTTCTCACGGGGTATCGTGGAAATGCAGCGTGATTGGTGCTCGTCGCCTGTGTTGTACCGATTCACGAGCGCTCAGCAGCGGGACCTTGCGTGCTCGTACTGACGTCAACGATGACCCTGGTAACGCGTTTCCGTGGCACTCGTCGATGCCCGCTTCCGATATACGCTCACGCGCGTTTGTAACGAGCGCTCTTTCGTCGTTCCCGTGGACATTTTTCACGTTACGCTCGCGTACGTTCGTTCGCCTTACTTACATGCGCTTGCCATTCGTCGCGAAAGCGATGCCGAACGGGAACGAGGTAAGCTCTCCGTCGTATTGGACATCGGACGCTCGGCCTTCTCCGCTCTGCCGGAATCGCCACAATTCATTCAGCGGACACTGACGAACCTCACGTTCGCGCATATTAGCGCCTCTGTTGTACCCTGTCTTCGCTCTTGTGCCGTGTCGAGTTTCGCTTGTAGATTCCCTATCGTCGCCGGTCTGTTCTCTAAGATTCTTATCGTGGTTTTTCAGACTCCCCGTTCGAGCGAACAATTGTAACGATCAATCTTTTAACTCTTCGACGTCGAAACACGAAAACGAATTTTTATACGAATGCCTTCCTATCATCGTTCAGAATATAAATTATTTATTTTTTACAGTTCCACTGCTCAAATGATAAAAAGTTATATAAAAGAAATCGATTAAATGGACCATAATTTAATAATAATATATATAATAATAATATACTATTATTATTATTATTATTATTATTATTATTATTATTATAATATTCTTGCTATATTTATATGAGAATAATTGATACGATATCGATTATAATTCTATTGATTATTATTGATAATTTCTTTTACCGTAATTAATTTGTGCTCTCCTTTCGCATGGATATCTTTATTGTTTTTTTCGAGATGCCAATTGTGTCTCATATTCGTTCGAATGTTATCTTTATTATCGCAATTTTACGACTCCACGTTAAGACGGTTCGACCTCCGTCGATCGGAGAATAAAACCGTGAGTCAGGGGACAATCTGGCAAAGCCAAATATCCGGAATAAGATAACAAACAAAGGGAGCCACGTGCGAGCTATTAAATACCTCCGAAGGTAATCTATGTTGGCGCTGGTTTTCATCGAATGCCTATATGGAGTTGGTTCGCTTTCCATGAAGTTTGCCGGATGGAAACATCTTTCAAGGTCATTCCACTGAATAGACGCCAAAGCGCACTTCGTATGGAATTTTCGATTTTTTTTAATTCCAGAAAATCGGCAATGTCTTCGACGTGTGTGTCATTGTCATGAATTTCGCAGTAGATTCGCTCGTTACCCGAGGTGGAATACGATTGTGGAAGGAATTAACAGTCGAATAAGTTGAGTAGGACGTTGAGTGTGCTCGGTAGCCGTAAAGCTCGAATCGGTCGTCAGCGCGAAAGCGGGACAGAAACGATCGTTTCGCTTACTCCGACAAAACGGAGCTTCCGCAATGGATGGTAAGCTTCTCGTTGCGACCAGAGATGCCGGTGACAATGCGCCGTGACATCCGAGAGTAAGATGCGTCCCGTCTCGGGTTTCTCAACCCCCTGGCGCCCCATCCTCTGGCAATCGTCGCGTGAGATATGACGCGACATGACTAGCCACGAATCAGCTACTTCAGCGTCTGTTCGTCTACCGTAGGCGTCTGGAAATAATCTTATCTCGCGTGTTCCGATACGCATTTGTGTATCGCGTATTTCGGAACGAAAGATCAAAGCGAGAAAATCGAGGAAAATTGAATATACGCGATCGATAATTTTCTATTGGAAAGTAACTCGTCGAAGCGGAGCAGACTATTCGAAAATCGGCGGAAACTGCGTTCCGCGATGGCTCGAGATCTTCAACGCGACCGCTACACCTCGAGGGCATTGCTTTTTGGAGCACCACTCGAATCAATGGATCGAAATGATATCGCTGAAAGCACACGAGCACGCGAAAGTCGATCTTCGAACAAACGGGAGTAACAAATGGCGGGAATCGTTTTCGCGAACGAGACGTGCTCGCACGCGGGAACAATTGGCCGAAGCCAAAGGCATCGGAACGCGAGAGAGCCTGAGATACCTCGACGGCGGCTTTTGCTAGACTGATTTGACTACAATAACACCCGCAATGAGTCATTATCATTATCACGGGAACGTTGGCCGAAAACTTGAACAATTGTGTATCGTTCTATACCGCTGTGACCGAAAATCCTAACATATCGTATTTTCGCCGCGGCTTCGGAGTGGCCTGAGCAAGAAGCGAAGTCGATCGATTTAGCTCTGATCAGAGCTTTTACAAGATCCTTATAAGCAATCGTCGAACCCATTAGTTGTTAACACTAATTTTCCGTACTCCCATGAGAGATCTTTGTCAATTATTAAATCAATCAAGACGGAACCATCCCGTGTAACTTTATTAACTGATAAAGCGCGATGACGTTGCGCGAGAAAGAGGCCAAAAAGATTTGACCGGCGATTCGTCCTAGTCGATCCTATCGCTTTGCGACACGAATGCCCCGCCCTCAGACCTCAGCTTTCAGCCTCGGACTACTCCGTTACCACTTTTTTCTACTTTCCGACCCGCAATTCCGTTTTTTTCGCGCTCTATACCGCTCGTGATTGCTTTTATCGACTTTTCAAAAAACCGATACGGTCACACACCGGGAATCGGCGGCGTGGGCGAAGATAGCGGACAGTTTCGAGGAAATACCGCGAGTTCGTAACGTGCGGATCCTTTGAAATAGAATAGTTCACTATCGCACGTGCGGAGGAATAACGATGGAGATGATTAAAGTTACATCATTCGTGTCGATATCCAGCGAGCACAGACAGCGGCGAACCATCCGTCGAGCACCCGATGCCTATCCCAGAGCTTTGAGGTAGTCAAAGCGTATGGTATTCATTTCGCATAAGTTGGAGGAAATTGAGAGGAATTGGGAATTAAATTGCAACCACTTCTCAATGGTATAAAAATCTGGAAAAATTTATGCACATTAAAGGTATTGAAAAGATTAATTTTGCGTAATAATAATTCCAAATTGTTATTAACAAATCGATGAAACAAAAAATTGTTTAAGAAATTTCCCGGCAGCAGAACTTTTTTTTTGTATGAAAATAATTCTTCTATTTTTCTCAATACCCATGAATTTTTTCAGATTTTTTTATTCACTGACATTTTTTTTAATGGGACAAATGTGTAAAAAAATAATAAAATTCAAAGTCAATTAAAAAATCTGAAAAAATTCATACGTATTCAGAAAAATAAAAGAATTATTTTCATGAAAAAAAAAAAGTTATGTTGCCGAGAAATTCCTTGAGCAATTTTTTGTTTCATCAATTTGTTAATAACAATTTGGAATTATTATTATGCAGAATTAATCTTTTCAGTACCTTTGATGTGCATGAATTTTTTCAGATTTTTATACCATCGAGAAGTGTTTGCAATTCACTCTCAATTTCCTCGAACTTATGCGAAATGAACACCTTATGCATGGACTACCTTAAGCGTTTCTATTTCATACGGGATTTTTTCCATTGACAAACGCGGTAGCGTCTCGACGATGAGTACTTCAAAAAGGGAAAGAAAAAAAAAAGAAACTTGGCTAGTCCTTAGACCACAAATACATGAAGGTGCATCAAGAGAAAGAACGGGCAGTTTTCATTTGTTTTTTGTTTCAATTAAAATAATTTTTTTCTTTTTTTGCATATCGAAGAATGGTTTGCAAACTATTTTCAAACGAGTTGATGTCATTTTTCGCAAAGAAGAAATTGTTTCGTCATTATATTTTCATACTGGGAAAATTGATTGGTATAGAATAATGAAAACGAATCGAATCATAGTGAGAAAAAAAAATCTTATTTTGCAAAGCAGCGGAAACGTAAGAAGCGCACGTGGCGCTACAATCTGCAAAATTCTGAACATGTAAACAATATTCACTGAATACAACGTCATAACTTTCCGCACAATCGTCAATTTTATTTCAGTTTCATTACCGATCTGGCATCGTCCTCGTTTCTTCTCAAAGACGCCGCGGTCTCGTGTTTCGTGGCAATCTTTTAATCAATGTTGATAAAAGTTTGTGAAACACGATAACGACGAGAGTCCCTCGTTTATTACACGAACGCCTCCTCGGCGCAATTAAACGCTATAAGTTTTTCTTCGTCAGGTTTAACGATTCGCGATAAACTAGAGGCGATGCGCGCAATCAACTCGCAATTTCGAACGCCCGCGCCTTCGGTACCGCGGGTGCAATATCGTTCACTTGACGACAATAATGCCGTGCAAATTTCCAAGTCATCTGTGCGGAACGCAGCGCGACACAGTTGCGCGATTGAAATCGAATGATGTTTGCGAATTGGGTTCGGCACTTTCATTGTTCGTCGACGAGCCCGGTTTGATTGCTACGCGATAACGCCCCGCTTGTAAAATCCCCTCCGCCGCGAATTTCCGCGATGCATCTTTAGCTCACTCACGATTATTGCCTTGTAGAGAAGAAAAAATGATTCAATATGTTTAAAAAAAATTTTATAAAAGTGACCCGAGTGGAAGAAAAAAAAAATGTCTTCGGGACGAGAAGGTGTTTCAAAAAAACCCGATGTTGACTTAAAGAAAGAAGAGAAAAAAAAAATATTACTGTATAATGTAAATGAATATAATGGCTAAATTTAATTTGAATATAATAAAGTTTTCATATTTTATTATTTATTGATTATTAATATATTTTTTCCCCATAAAAATTGCACGAAAAAGTGTATCGAGTTTCTACTCGATGCCCCAAAAAAATCGTTTGATGCTTATAAGAAAATTGATCCGATATTAAAATAAATTGTCACCATCGCGATCGGAAGAAATTTAATCTCGCACAACAAGATTCGACGGTGATATTTGCGTTTGCGAGAAATTCTCTTTCGCGCCGTTGGTGCTAATGACGTCGATTATCGGTACTCGGCTAGAATCGTTCGTCGGTTCGATTGTCGATCGCGGATCGCGCGCCGCCTTCTCTCTCGCGCTCTCGGAGGGCCTGGAGTCTTCCTTTTCACAATAGCGAACACGTTCGAGCGTGCTTCTCGTATTATTCACTCGTCACAAATTTAGCCCAAGTGATTGTTCATTGACGCACGAGCTTAACCGAGAAATATCGGGGGCTTCGATGACGCGCGGGCTAAGCCCAACGGAGTTTGCCCCTTCCCCGGTTCAACCAGCCGGCATCGCTTTCGCTCCAGGTTCGACACAGTCATGACACATCAATATGATTAATGAAGCAATTATTTGCGCGCGTACATATTTTCGAGGCCCGAAATCCGAGGAAAAGTTTTTGCACGCCAATAAAAAAAAGAGAAGATATCTCTCGCGTGGCTCGCAGCCACGTTTAACGAATCGTATGAATGCCTATTCATACCTACGGAATGTGAAAAATATTTTTGGTTCATACATGGTATGTTAAAAATATACATTCGTTCGGTCGTTTATGAAATTATCGATTGATAAAAAAAACTATATATTGCCATGAATAAATCGAAAATTTAAAAATTAGTGGAAAGAAGGAAAGAAAAGTATTCTACTTAATATAATTTAATTTGATTCGAAGTATTTTATAATTTGTTATTATTCGGAGCTCAAAACTTTGGATTTTATTATAAACTAATAAGGTGAATTCCGTCCATTAAATGATTATTATTTGGCCACGGATTTTTTTTTTTGTGATGAAATGAACCGACAATACATATTTCGAACTTTCAATAATCAAAACTCAAAATTCAAATTTCATAACGACGAATGCTGAAGGCAGGCAGAGAATGGAGAAAAGACGATACCAACTATTGGTCGGAAAGGAAAGAAGAAAATTGTCATTACAGGAAATCCGATGACGATAAGACAGACCACGTGGTCGAGGGGGAAAAAATGAACAATAGATCGGGTGGTACGTGGGTCTTGCGATCTATTGTCGTCGGTGCGTAATTCAGCGTTACGCGGACGAACGATTCGCATGAAAATAACGATTGATACTTTCACGAGCGTCAACACGGCGTATCATTGATAATAATTGTCGGTACGCATCAAGCGGAAATAATACAACGAAAAGAAAAAAGTCAATTCCTTCCCACCGATAGTTATTCAGAGGAATAAAAACAGAATATTATGTAACAATTTCCGTATTCCCGGTGAAAAAATCACCTCAAAACGGACTGATTTAATAACAAAATTCAATTTTTTTTCAATCCCATTAACTTCGTATTCATGATTTTTTTTTGTGAAGTCGTGTAAACATGTTCAGAATATTCCAAAACGTTGAAAAATCACATTTCGAAAAAAATGTCCATAACTACTGTGCGTGCAAATTATTCGACATAACTTGAGCACTTATATATCGAGAATTTGGCACACATGTCGAAGGGTCGATGCCTTCTGCTCACATTCCTGTGATTTTCGGCAAAATCCATACATTATTTTTGTTTCTGCATGATTTTGAAATTATTCGAAAATATCCGCGCGCTCTTTAGCTTCCGCTATTTTTTAGTTATCGTGCAAAAAATTGGTACACGAGCGATCGATAGCTTCGCGCTTCCGCAACTCTGATTACAAGGGACGTCGGTGTTTCGCTGTTATTGCATTTACGAGAAGTGCACTGGAGAAATTCGATGCCGAAGAGATCGGCGGAGAATCGCGCGAGATATTTGGAACACGGGCACGAATTCCGTGCGGGCTACGATTCGCCTAGGCCATCCCAGAGGGCATCGACCGGCATCGCCGCACCACCGGTTGACTGTCCTCAGAAGAGTGCCAACGAACTCTCTGGTGTTTATGCACTACCGAAAGATATACTCGGCATTGCAACAGAAGCGCTGAGTAATCTGTTCTCCGTTCTCACGTCCCCCGTAACGAGACAAGATGGCCTTGTTTCTCTTTATATATAAATTTTTTAACGATGCAGTCTGTTTGCAGGGCTAAGCACGATTTGACGCTGTTTTTTTCGCGCTTCTCCGAGAACGCGCGCTCGGGGTGGAATCTTTTAGGCATATTCGGTGGCGAATATTATTTGCATTGACTTCACTGTAAAAGTACTTTTATTTCTCACTTCTTGTGCGCAATTATTCGAATGTATGAAGTCATGCATTAGGGGAGAGCGGGGCAAAATGGCATACCGGGGCAAAATGGTTCGAAATAGTCAAATAAAGTCCCCAGTATGATAGAATTAGGGCGACATGGGACAGGAGAAAGTCCCATCGAAGTAGATTTTTTTGCTGTCCCATTTTGCCCCAATACCATTCTGCCCTGGTCCCATTGTGCGTGAATACCATTTTGCCCCGGTATGCCGTTCTGCCCCGCTCGCCCCTACGGGAACAGTCACTAAAAAAAACAATAATTCTAAAAAAATGCATACGGACTCGGAACAATTAATGAAACACTAAAAAAAAGAGTTGAGTTCCCGGGTAATCAGTTAAGCGGTTAATTTGTTCATGAATTCATTAGTAAAATGTTGATGTTGTTATGCAAAATTAGTCTTTGCAGCGTCTTCTATATGTCTGATTTTTTTAAGATTTTTGTCCCATTGAGAAGTGTTCGTGAATTCTCTTTGGATCTCACGCAAACGGGATCAAAGTCGGACGGTACGCTGGTACTGCCTTAGAGACCGAAACGAGGACGCGATAGGCACTTTTGATTTGCATAATTTTTTAACACTGTATGCATACATACACCTGTACATATACGAGCCATAAAAATGTCATGTGTCACCATGTGTACTCAAAGAGACAATGGTCGCTCAAAAAATGGTGTCATTGCGCGCGTTCGCCGAGTTTTGTAACGAGTTCGTGTCGCGGCAATCATCTGCATGCGTAAGATACATTGCGCGCTCGATAGTGAAACATCGTCGACGCGGTCGCGTTAGCATACCGTTTAACAATAAGCATCCCAGACACGCGAGATAATGAATTACAGGGTAATCATCCGAAGTAATCGTTTCATGGATGGACGTTTCAAATTGCCGCCGTCTCGATTGAAGGTTGTGATCACAGACCGACGTGTACGGAAAACTTACTATAGACAATTAATATAGTCATTAACGTTTTGCAGCGATGCGACAATGACTTTTTTTGAAAATCTTTTTTCTTGCCTCGGCGAGTCGAAGAGACGCCTGTGAAGAAGACGCGATACGCGATGTCGATTGGAATTTTTAATCTATCGAGTTTGCATGATTTTTGAAGATTCTAATCGAACCGAGGGCAACTTAGGTTTTAGTTTGCAAAAATTATTATTCACGATGAAAAAAAATCGGTGTATGTCCCTACCGTTCTGGACGAAAGGCAGGCGTCGTTGAGATAGAGATGATGCGTCTCCCATCGTCGCAGAAACTTGCTGGACAGTATCTTGCTGACTAGTGTCCTCGTGTGATTGAGATAGCAGACTTGGATGTCGCCTTCCTCGAGGGGTTTGAATCTGGGACCGGCGGGTCCGGGACTGGGGCTCGGACTCGAGGATCCGCTGGCCGACGAGCAGCCGGCGCTCTGTTGTTCCAAATTCGGGCACGATCTCGCCGCCGGCAGGCAATTGGTCGCGTCGAGAAGATCAGGCTTGAGGCTCATCGTCGCGGCAGCCGGACAAACGCCGTTGAACGGGACTGTGACCGGGGTCAGCGGGGACGCTGTTCCCGAAATCGCGTTGTTCCCCGTGGACAATTGCGGCGAGCTCGTGCTCGTGGTTTCCTGCCGCATCGCTCCGCCGTTGACCGACAAAAATCCGTAATAATTCGTGACCGGTGTTGAAACAGCGGCGAGATTGATGGAAGCAACGGCCGCCGGACTGGACGGCATCGACGAGCCCTCCTCGGTTTCCGTTTCGCCGTCGTTGCAGGCCTCCAAATCCTCGTCCTCGTCCTCGGGGTCGCTGTAGCCGTTCTCGAGCGAGGCCAAATCGCCGATCGACGACGCGAATATGCTCGGCGAAACGGCAGCCGTGTTGTCGCGAGTGCAACAACCCTCGACCGTGACGTCGGCTTCCGGTTGGGCTATCACAGTCGAGGGCAATTCGCGCCGGCACGAAATCTCGTTGCCGATTTTCAGCGACTCGACCGCTCGGTTCGCGCGTTGATTGTGATTATGTTGGTTATTGTAATTATTGTTCTGCCGCGTGTAATTGTTTCTCGACGACGACGAGGACCGCGTGCCGGTGGAATTGTCACTGCTGCTGACGGGGGAGGGCGAGGGCGAGGTCGAGCACGCCTCGCCGTTGCTCGAGTTCGACGAGTCCGACGAGCGAAGGCGCAGCAGCAGCTTTCTGCGCCACCTGCCACCGCCGCTCGCGCTCCCACCTGTGCCGCCCCCGCCGTTGTTGCTCGTCGTCTTCGTCAATGATAACGACGATTTTGACGAGTGAATGTTGTCCACCACTCGTATGTTCGTCACCGGCGCTAATAACGGCGGCGGCCCGTTCGAGCGTTGACGATTGTCGTGCTTGTTTATCAACATCGACATCGCCAGCGACGACTCGCTGATCGCGTCCGGATTCTCGTCCGGCGACTTCCCTTCCGGCCCCGGCGAGAACGGCTCCGCGTCGAGATAATCCGATTTTATACCGGGCAGAGTGTCGGTACTGCTGCCGCCGGATATCGACACCTGATCGATGAATTTTATCGACGACGATCCCGAATCCTCGCTCAACGCTTCCGAGCCCCGTCGTTTCGCGTCCGACGATCCCATCGCGGCTAAGACTTCGGACGTTGTCCCGTTTTCGGCCAACGCCGACACGGGCGAACCCTTGGCCGACGCTTGGCTCGGCGGCCTGGGAGCGGGGGAGGAGTGGCTCCCGGACGACGACGTCGTCGTCGACGGCGTCGTCTCCACCAGCGGAACTCGCGAAGTTCGCGTAAATGGAGACTGAAAGCAAAACATGACGCGTGGCTTCGCCAGAAATCCAATATTTATTTACTACGCGATAACCCGGTGACTTCCTTCTTGGAAATCCGCTTTGGGTTATTTTTTTTTTTTTTCTTTTATATGTGTATATATGTATTTTTTGTTGATCCTCCTTGCGCGCAACAAGATTTCACGTGGTGCGTACGCGGGAAAATTTCCGAGATACCGATTCCGAACGAAATAACAAACAATACAAGTTCTCGGATGACGTCGGAAGTGTACGACGAGATTCCTCGGCGCGCGAGTGAATTGGCGTGACAGGTGTGTTTGCCACCTCGTCACGACGATCAGTCGTGACGAAACGTCGATAGCGTACGTGCCGTTTGCCCTCGACGATTTTCTGTCTCACATGGAGGCTCTTTTCTCTTCCTCTTTCCTCATTGTTTCGCGCTCGTCGAGAATTCGGCGTGAGAAGCCATCGGACTTCCGAGTCTCGATGCGGACTCGTCGCCGCGGCTGAAATCACTTTTCGTCGACGATCGCAGCGCGGATCGCCGTTGCGCGATTATCTCGAATGGCGAAACGGGCTCGACTCGGCACTCTTCGATCTCTTCGCTCCGCGGAGAGGTTTTTCGTCTATTTTTCTTGTCGGCCCGTCGATACGCGACTAACGCGAAATTAAAGCGGCGCAACGAGAGACCACGGCTCGGATATCCCACTGACGTGGTTTGAGCGCTCGGCGACAACGATTACTCGACGAAATTTCCACATTTTTTTCGCGCCCTACGAAACGAGTCGCGAAACATTTTTTTTTCCCTGTTCCGGCACCGTTTCGGCGAACAAAGTGTCGAGAAGGTGGAACGATTGGCGGGCGGAGGCGGGGGAACGATGTCGATGATCCCGCGGCGACGAGGAAGACTCGGTTTTCAAGGGTCCACTTAATGGGGCATCAACGACCTCGCGAACAGCCTCGTTGGTACCATAATTTTTTTTTTTTTCACCGAAAACGAATCGCACAACACGAAAAGTAAAAAAATAAAAACCTTCACCGACGTTCGTGGATTCTCATCGAATTTTTCGGGCAATATTCGTCGCGAAACTCGGTCGTTCACTCAATCCATCGATTCGCTCGTTAATCCGTCACTTTCACCATCGACTCATCGAACATTACCGTCGCGATGACGGCCACACACTCGCGATTGAGAACTTCGATTTTCCTTTATATCCGACGAGATTGCACCGATTATCGCGGTTTTCACTATCGCCGTTTTTTCCGCACTCGAAGAATCACAGACGCGAATGTTTTCGAGCGAATTGGTTTTCCCTTCTCGCACGATCGCTCTCGCGGTCGGGTCGCACGGCGAGCGCGGGCGAGACGATCGGCGAGAGAAAATTGAGAAGCGCCGAAATGCTCGTTGTCCGTTCGTTTCGCGAAAAGAATGTTTTCAACGCGATGAACGGTTGGATTCGGCGAGCGAAGTCGATGATTGACGACGCGCGGGGAGTTTGATGTACCGGGGACGCGAATAGAGTCGAAATAGATGCCGTGTTTCGAGTCGCGAGGCGTAATAGAGAGAGTTCTCTCGGTGAGAAACGGGCGTCAGGTATTACGGGGCAGTAGCAGAAGCAGCAGCGGCAGCGGCAACGGCGCCGGCACAGCGCGCGCGTGCGGCGGGGATGAAGCAGTAACGTCGCGGCGCGCACAGCGTCCCAGTTCGCAGCCCGAGCCGATCGATCCGCGGCTTCCGAGCTAACTCGTTGTATACCAACGCTGTTCCCCTCCGCCCCGATTCGTTCGTTCGGTTCCTCCCCGTGGCTCGTTGCTCTCTCGCAATTTCTTTCGTTATTCGTTCGCTCGACGACTCTCGCTCGTATCGATCGTCGATTGTCATCGCTCGACTCGTCCCGATCGAAAATATCCGCGGTTCACAACGCGACGCGCAACGACGATGCTTCACGACGAAATCAAGCTCTTCTCGATGTCATCCGACGCGTTGTCACACTTCCGAAATGTCCTGCACGTTACGCCGCTCGTCGAGAGAGACGGTTAATGCACCACTCTTGTTTGTTCCGCGGCTCATCCTCGTCACGCTAGAGAACCTGCGCGATGCGTTCCCGGAACATGCGACTGATGCTAGGTTTGTTTGTTTGTTTGTTTCTTTGTTTTTATTTACATTGGCGACACCGGAATCGAAAGGTTCGCGGTCACACGAAAACGACGGTAAACGACACCATTATTTTTCGATTATTGCGACGAATCGTTCGCGAGTTTCGGGGGTTAGGTTTCGATTATTACTGAAATGAAAGAAACGAAAGATCGGACAATTTACAAAATGGTCCCAATTGCACGAGCGGTTCCTTCCTCTCTATCTTTATCACGGTCCATCGAGATCTCTTTGCGAGATCACGCCAAACAAACCCACTACGGAACGAAAGATTGAACATTCAAATAAATCGAATTTCGTGCGCGATCGCGAAAAACGCATTAATTACATATCGATTCAGTGCGAGGTTCATTATTATTCATGATAATAAGGACATTGTCGCGGCTAGGTCGTCATAAATCACAATACATGTGCTCACACGTATCTGAGCTATACACGTGTGCACGTGTAATCATTGAACCATGTAAACAACAAGGCCGCATATCTCAATTTCCATAGACGCGGTACTTTGTTGAACCGGCGTCGAGCGCAAGATCGTGAATTGCCACGCGTATTCTTATCAGCCAAATATCTCACTTATTTTTCGACGCGAGTCTAAAAAACAAAAAATCCATGAAACTATTTTCTCGATATCCCGAATTCTTGAATATTTCTAAACATTTGTACTATTATTTTTATTATGTTAAATTATTACAGTGTTTCAAAATTTTATACGATAACCGTATTTTGCATGAGAACTTAAGAAAAAATTATCGTGGTTCCGACAGAACGGGCAAACGAGAAAATATTTCGAATCGCGACGCCGAATTATTACAAATACATTAAATAACTATTAAACTATTAAATAACTAGGTCCAGCAGATAAGGCGAAGTAAAGTAATATACGTTTATGTAAAAAATAACAATTAAGGTAACTTATTTCAAAACAAAGCTTCGCGAGAAAGCCAACAATTATGAACGCTCTTTCCCGCAAATAGAACTTGTTAGACCGTGATAAAAGAAAAGAGAGAAAGCATGGAATTTTTTTTTCACGAGCAATCGTATTCGGTGTAAGAAATCAATAGAAAATTGGCGCGAATCCGAGCGAAACGCGAAGGCAACGGGACGATATTATTGCCCGCGTGTAACACACGAAATATCGCCTTACTGCCGTCTGCCGATAGCGAAGACTGTTCAGTACGCGCCGCAGCGAAATACATCATCGTCAGCCGGCGAAGCGCGTCACCCGCCCGACCGACACCCGTTGGTGGCCCTATATATATTTTATATTTGCTCGCGGCAAATTCGACACGGAAGTACGTCGTAAATAAGAAAACACCGCAGGGCCGTCAAATCATCTCGAATTAATCTGCATTCACGGATTTATTCCGTCACTCACTTTTCTACACTTTTCTTTTCCGCTCTCGCAATTTTTTTAACGCCAACATCAATATCACTGTATCACTTTTTTTTAGAGATTTTTTAAAATTTACAGCACGAACTGAAATACTCGATAGGGTTTTATTAATTGAAAAGAAATTCCTTGCTAGAAGGGTGAGTCGAATGAAAAGTGACCCGGAAAAAAAATGAAAACACTGGCGGATGCGTAGCACGACACGGAAGTCGTTTCGAGTGGCGCACGGGGTTTATCCACCTACGTGCACACAACGCGGCGAGCACACTGAAGCTCGTTGCGATCCGGCGAAGCGAACGAGCCGCCGGAGAAGCCGAGGCTACCGGCGGACTCTTCGATACGCTACATCGTCGCTGTGTAGCTCGCGAGCGTGGCACGTGCACGCAGAAACAAACGTAGCAGTGCGAACGCGTTACATTTCTCGGTGGTGTACCGACCGTGTTGCTTCCGGGCGCTGCTTCTATTGTCGACGCTTCGCCCGCCGTGCGAAACGAAACAAAAGAAAATCATGCAAACCAGATTCGCGCAACGCTTTCTAATTTTTCTTCCTCACAGAGGAAGCTTCGTTTTCGTGAAAGAATTCGGGTCGTCGTTTAGCCCACTGTTCGTCGTTCCATCTCCGGCAATTCGCGAATACCGAGAGTTAGGGGAGAGCGGGGCAAAATGGCATACCGGGGCAAAATGGTACGAAATGGTCAAATAAATTCCCCCGTATGATAGAATTAGGGCAAAATGGCACAAAAGAAAGTTTTTTCGCTGTCCCATTTTGCCCCAATACCATTCTGCCCTGGTCCCATTGTGCGTGAATACCATTTTGCCCCGGTATGCCGTTTGCCCCGCTCTCCCCTACTACTCTTTTTCCAACTTTCGGCGTGGCACATGTTGTTTTGCGAGTTGCATATTTGCGATTCAAAATACCTCGGGCGGCGTCGCGCCTGTTTCCTTGCCAAGAGCCGAGGGAACGAAAGAAACGAGTGAAAAAAACCGATGAACGTTTCCTTTCATTTCGTAAGCTCGATAAATAAATATTTCTGTTGTTTCTCTGCACAAATTCTCGTGCGGAAACAGCCTCGCCTTTTTTTTATTTAGGTCAATAATAGAATATATGTTTACCTAAACTCATCGGAATAGCGCTCGCCGTTTATTTTGGTACTCGGTATTCGAGAATTCGAGCTCTCGCATGAGTTTTAATTTTCCGGCTGCTGAGTCTTTTTTTCGCTGTATTCGTCCTCGCTCTTGAAAAGCCTCTCGTATCGATGCGCAGCGGTATAAATACATGCGCGACTATATTGCACGAATTTGCGTGAAAAAACACTGTTTGGCACTTCGCTGTGTTTTCTTCGGATAGCCCTCGCGATGTCCAATCTCCGCCTCGGGGAGCGCACCCGCGCCCCGAGACACAGATCCGTCATATATACGTGCATTCGCGCGCCGAAGCTCGGGCAATATATTTTTAAACACGGGTGTGACGACCCTACCCTACCCTCATCGCGCACTGCTCGACGCGGCATTGTCGCTATCTTTTTCGGTCGCGTTCGATTCAACGCCGCGACTTTTCTCTCTCCGATCGAAAATTTCTCGGGCAGAGTTGTCTTTGTGTATTCGCTTCGGGCATCGCGTTCTCGCGTTTACGACGTTTCGGGGGCAAGTTACCTACCGTAGATCCTACATATAGACCCGCCAGCCGTCGTGATCGAAGATCTCTCCGGTGTCCGATGGTAACTTCCTTCGAAAGCTCGGAAACGGGAAACGTACGTCTCGTAAATCGGTTGTCGCGCTCTCCGCGGTTTCCGGAAATGGGTTCGATAGCGAAGGAAAATGATGTAGAGAGAAGTTCCCGTTCGAGGAAAGAAGCCGGTGAAATTGTTAAAGGAAAGCGCAAACAACGCGTTCGACGCGGTCGACGACGGTATCTCCGTGATTCGACGTGTGTACACAATTTTTCCGTATACGCGGTAATTCCCGCGTTCCCGAGTATAATCCTGATAAACCGGATGCGCGGTTTCATGAACTGATAAGTAGGAAATCCGATGAGATTATGCGCGGCGCTGTCGAAAGTTCGATGTCATCAACGCTGAGCCGGAGAATCTCTGGAAATCACCGCGCGATAACGCACAGCCACTTATCGCCCACTTTATATCATCGCGAAACGAAAAGTAATTCTCACCCGCTGCGTCGGGATTTATTTGCCGGTGTCAAATAAACGCTCCAAAAAAATGGGTTATTTCATCACAATCCGCGATTACTTATTACATTTTTATACAATTTTCACAATTTTCAGATCGCATTTCTTCGCGATGTGGAAATCGTGGATGTTTCTTAAGAATCCCTTTTCTTAAACGTTAAACCATTTTTTCAGAAAAAGTAATCTTTCAGAAAGAGTAATTATTTAGATTACTATCAATTTAATTTGAAAAAATTAACTTCATTCATAATAACAGCATCTGACATAATATGAAATTTTTATAAAAAACTGCAATTAAACGGACACCATTTTCAATGTCCACCGATATGAAGAATATTCAAAAGAGTAAAAATTCTAATTGTGCATATGATAAAAGTTCAAAAACGTACTTTATACATCGGCATAAGAAAAGTGTAAAAATTAAAAAAAAAATAACCACATATAGCTAAAGATCTTGAGACACTCCGAGTCTCTCGGTGAGATAATCGTTCATTTCGTCGCTCCGAGTTCCCAATCTGAGAAGCTTCGTATAATCCAGCGTAATTACGCGAAATCCTAATTTCCTCAGATGCCGGATGCGCATCGCTTGCGGTCCGATCAGGTGCGATCCATCGCGACAATAATGCTCGGGCAAATGTATCAGCACAACCGTTCCGATGTTCCCACCGTTCGTTCTGCGCAATCGAAAGATCGGTTCGCTCGCGAGACTCGAATGGACGAGAAGATCCAGAGTGTACAAATCGATCGTCGGTAGACGACCGAGAATCACGCTTTTGCCGATTTTATCCTCGTCGTCGAGTATCGAGGCCAACGATCCATAGATCAGTCTCGTGACGCGCCTTATTCTCGCTCTCATCGACACTCTTCTCGCCGATTTGTCGTCGAGGATCGTGCGACTCGCGTAATTGTCGCATTCGATCGACATCGCGGCATCGAGAAGACACAACTTTTCTCTGAGTCGCTCGATCGTCGCGCTGTCCTTTCCGGCGTGCAATTTTCCGAGAAATCCCGGCGTGAAGACCTCGTCGACGAAAGCGAGAGGCGAACGTTCGAGATAGATCATCGACAGAAGAATGTTCAGGACATCGTGAGCATCCAAGCTCGAGAACTTCGATGCCAATGCGGATTCGAAGTTTGTCCAGAAGTTCTCCACGGTCGAAGGTCGATGGTTCAGATAGCCGAAGGGCACGAACAGAGGAGCGAGCAGCGAGGCTGGCAAGTCGCTCGCCCGTTTGATCAAGTACTCCTCGCATGTCTCCAAAATCCGCGGGTTCCTTATGCGATTTTTGACGCAGTAGTTCATCATCAGGGCCATCAAAGACGGATCTTCCGTTCGGAGGCCTTTGCTTTTCATGTATTTGACCAATACCTTCTCGATCGTCGCTTCCGTTGATTCAACTTTCAGAAAAACATTCGTGAAGTTGAACAACTCGCTCTCGTCGGCCGTGTTCGCGTGCAGCATCGCCCATTTACGCGCGCAAGTCGATGCAACGGTGCGGTCGAAAGAATTCTGGAAAAAGGGAACTGCGATGTGAAGCAATGGCGCACGGCACAGTCTTACAACTGAACAAAGAAGCAAGTTCCTCTTTAAACGGAAAGATAAGGATCGGGATCGCCAATCCTTATCTTTTCGTTAAAACGTCGCTCATCAATCTCACTCATTACATCCTGAAAAATGTCCAGTATATCCGCGATCTGCGTGCCGGTCAATCTCCACCATTTGATCATCAGCTTCCTTTCCAAAATAGCTTTCACGATCTCTCGGCTGGTCCGAAAATGGGGCAGAATTCTGAATAACGAAACCACATTGCCCTCTTCGATGTCGTTCTCCCGAGTCTTGATGCCGATCCACAGAGCGTCCACGATCTCTCGGCAATCTCCGCAAGACGACAGAGTCTTCACCGATTTCACGAGCTCCTCGAGCTTGATCTCGCCGTTGGTCGCGCGAATCAGAATCTCGTCCGCGAGACGATCCCGATAAGGATTCCTCGAAGAGCCGATACTGTCCTTCTGCAGCAAGGACAGTCCTTCGAGGATCAATACGGTCTCGCGAGTTTTGACGATCATGTCCGTAAGTTGGGTAAAAACTCTGTCCCGACCATCGCTCTTGGACGTCATTGACCTTCTGGCTCGTCTGTAAGCTTTGCTGCTCTCCAATACCATTATTTCCTTCAGAGCTTCGAGCGCCACCCGACAATTAATTTCCTCGGTGATCATAGTCTCGATAACCGGGCTGACCCCTCGGGAATCCGATTTGCAAGTTTCGTCATCGTGATTCTCGCCGTCCTCGTTACTTCGTAACAGATCCGATTGGGGACCGAAAAGTACCGCCGTTCCCTCGGATGTCTCGATGTGGATACGCTTTTCTCGTGCACCGGCTTCTTTCGTACACTGCGAAAAATTGGCAGTGAATTCAATGCACCGGTACTGGAAGTTTCAATCTATGAACTGGTTCACCAAATATAATGGACCATTGTTATGGAAAATTGATGAGGAATACGCTGAAAATTCTTGTCGATACTTTACACTCAATCATTCACTTCAATTTTTCTAAAAATGTACCAGAATTTACTTTAATTTCACTTTGCCAAACTGCATTCATTTTTTATCACTATTGCCGAAGTGCAAAAAAATTGCTGTAAATAATTAACGTTTCAGCGTTAGCAGTAGAGCGCCAATTATTTACAGCATTTTTTTTTTGCATTGAAAATTTCGCTATATAGAAGTGTTTCGCATGTTACACTTGACTCATATACTTTAATTAATTCTTTTTTTAATAATTTTTGTAAATCGAATTTTCTGGTACTTGCCGTACCTTTTTTTTCTTTTAATTTTTTTTCGGGCGATTGTAAGTGTATATCGAACTTAGCGCACTTGTTAATGCATAAAATCTTCGAATTTTTTTTTATCGTTGCGATACTTATACAGTTTTTGTCTCGCGATCCTTCGAATGTTCTTGAGTTGGACCGACGAGGCGAATATCAAAAGTTTTTTGGATTATTGACGGTAACTCGTAGATCCCTTGGCCTTCTTGGGTAAGAACACTTATGCGTATGGGCGCTTCAAACTTTTTGAGTGCATTTCGATCGGAATTGAGGAATCTTGACCAGCATCTTGAGACCCTTCGGGAACAGATGAAAGATCTCGCGAGCATTGTCGAGGATTCGCGTATCGATTTCTACGATTACGATGAATCAGATCAATGATTTTTCATACATGCTCGACCTTTTTCTCGCGTTGCTCGCCCAATGTTATGATCGAGATGTACAATCTTTTTTTCTTTGCGATTTTACAATGTTTGTAATGGGCACGCAGTAGGTGTTTTGTGCTCGCTGTGTCGATGAAAAAAAAATGCGGAATCAGAATTATTGCGAGAGTTTGCACCGAAACCACAACTGCCAAGTCATTGCGGCTGCGATTGAACTTGGACGTTGAACCAAAACTCGACTCACCAATGCAAACAGCGGCTTTTCCGACCTTTTTCAAGTCATCGCGCGTCTTTTAATTTTCCGTACAAGATTTCGTACTCTTTCGGCAGTCGGGGAACGAAGAGCATTGAGAACTCTCATTGAGAACCTCCACGTCGGAGCACCATTGAAAGATCATCGTAAAAGGTTATCGCGAATAATAGGCAAAAAAGCGCGATGACATGACCGCGGAGATCAAACAAAGAACTGTCTTACTAATTCCCGTCTGTCCGCTAGGCGATTTCAGCACCCGGATTGTTCTCCGCAATCTTTGCCTCGATTTTCGGAAAATTTTCGTTTACTTTTTTTCCGTCGTCTTCAACGAGTCTTCGTAGCGGACTGTATTTTTTTCTACTTCGGCTCGAATTCCATCCTTGACGCTGACAACGTGCCGATTTTTTAGCACCAAAGCCTAGTTAAATTGTTGCTCGATTCTGGCGACGTTCTCGTTGTTCTGCTGTCTTACGTCGGCGGTCTGTTTCAGCAAAATATTAAAAAGTGCGCTTCTACCGGAGTCCGATCGCGCACTGTTTTTTCGGGCAATTTTTTCGAGCGAGTGCGCGGTGGCTCTCTTCAAATGTCTGAGAAGTAAATAGAAGTATCGTACAGATAAAAAGCGAATAACAGGATTAAGTTGCGGTCATGCCTTAGTGCATGAAATTGAGCGAAGGGGCAGATCCGCAACGGTAGGTCATTGTTTTCAGTATTCGAGTGATGGTAATGGATGGTCAGCTGTGGATCCAATCGGTTTCTACTTATCGCTAGTGATAATAGGCGATTCTTGTTGCCCGCACTCGATCCATCCAATGCTGTCCATAAAGTTGCCAAGACCGAATATCGCTGCTCGCGTCTGCTTTGCACACGACGTTACTACTTGGCCGGGCGCGAGTCGAGACTGATCCCTTCATAATTATCGATTCGTTTCTTTCGATAAGTAAAATTATGTTATTTGCTTTAGCCCAAGCTTTTGTTCGTCAAGTTTTTTTCTATTTTCAAGCATTTTTTAACTTTCGTTCAAGTATGTTCTTATTTTAATTGTAAACCTCTCCAATATTGTTCGCTCTTCGTTTTATCAGCGACGTTGCTTCGATGATTCGTTACCTTTTGCCGACCATAAATACCAATTTATTTCCCATGAGCGATACCGGTCATCGGACAATTATTTTGAAGGTCACGCTGATATGAACTAGCTATTTAGCTGCAACAATTTACACAGAGAAGTGAAATGTAATCCGACTTGTATTCGACTTATCGTATTCAAAATGACCGAATCAATGAGCGTCAAGTGGTCAGTCTCGACCAACGGTCGGCCAAGTAGCGACGTTGCGTGCGAAGCAGAAGCGAGTAGCCGTACCTACCGAGGCTATCATTTTCGTTCACCCAAATCATTTGAATCACCTACAAAAAATCGATGTTCCATATTAATTCCCGCGTTTAGTATAACTTCTTTGCGATCGTCTGTTGGTGCAATCAAAAAGTAACCTAGCCAAATAAATAGGTGAAAAAGTCTTGAAAGTGCGCGCAGCGCGCGATCTTTCACAACCCGCTAGTTTATTTACAATAGTTCTTTGTCTCAAATTTCAGTCCTACAACTCCAACTCCAGAATGAGGCAAAAACCGAACAGCCGTGTTGGTCTCGCTAGAATTTGGTCCAAAGACAAGGAATCGATCCCTCATCAACATGCATGCACTTCAGCTCAATATCCCAAAACGCTTTCAAGTCATAAGCGCACACGCATTGAAAATCTTGCAACAGAATCTTTCGCAAAAACGAAGCTTCTTCTCGAGAGCAAAATCGTAGGTCAATCTTCGCGACGTGAAGCGAGAGTGGCAAAAAAAATGTTGCATCGGTAAGCCGCAACGAGCCGTTTATGCTCAAGGTCTGATATAATCAGGGACGATGCTTCGCGAAGCGGTTACGGGACTTAGCGAGAGACGTGGCGTTCGAGAGAAAATCGAACAGCCCAACAGGAGTCACGGCGAGGTGACGGTTCGAACAGGGCCGGGCCGCGCGTGTGTGGGCTGTGTGCGGTCGAGGCTCGCGCATGTCGGCGCATTATGCAAATTTTGCGCGAAACGCTCGTTTCTCCGCACGGTGGTCGCGTGACGTTTGCACAGTACTCGAGAGTTAAGAGCGTTCTCGTTCACACCGCCTCGCAGCGAGTACGTATAGAAACTCGTACACTCCTCTTGTCTATTACTTTCGTCAAAGCGAGTACGCCCGCGCCCATATAAAAAAAAAAAAATTACGAGAAAAAAAAAACATGCTTCAGCGTCGATGAGAGTTGCTTTATGTCTGGATTCCCTTGTCTATTATGCGCGACTCGTGAAACGCCTCGGTATAATTTCAGAGGACCTTTTGCAAACATGTTTCAGAATGTTTGCAAACATTCTGGAATGATCTGCTTTTCTCTCGTATCGCCCGCGGTACTTTTGGACCTTCTTTCGGTAGCGCATAACAATAGGGGAGAACGGGGCAAAATGGTACGAAATGGTCAAATAAAGATCCCCGTATGATAGAATTAGTGCAAAGTGGGACAAGAGAAAGTCCCAACGAAGTACATTTTTTTGCTGTCCCATTTTGCCCTAATACCATTCTGCCCTGGTTCCATTGTGCGTGAATACCATTTTGCCCCGGTATGCCGTTTTGCCCCGCTCTCTCCTACAACGGAGTTCAAAAGAGGCGTATCTACGATATTGGAGATGCGGGGATTGTAATTTTTTCTCTCTTCACGCACGAAGTTGGTAACAGCCCAAAATTGGAAGTCGGCAAATCCGGGCTATCGACGGCCCGGAGAAACGTCTAACAAACGGCTAAACCGACCAAGGGAGCGCCTTTATCGCGATTCAAACGATTCAAACACCCGCCCGGCGAACGAAGCATTCGGCGCCACCCCTCGCCCAGTTATTCGGCGCTCTTCGCCGTCGCCGGATAACAATTTATGACACACAGGACGATGATAGCAACCGACGGCTAAGAGAGCCGCGGTGACGATCTCTCCGGCACGCAAATTAAGTTGCAGCCAATTGCGCTTGAAATATTGCCCGAAAGTTATATCATGAAAGTGTCAACCAAAATTTGACCCCATGCTCGATTTTGCGAAATACTTCCATCCAAAGTTCTACTTCCAATTCACCGTCGTCTGTTGGTAATGCGAAACTACTTTTTCTTGGAACGGACGGAAATTCGGATAACAATTCGCGATATTACCACGCGACACTATGCGATCATATCCTTGCACGCGCGCATTGTACGGTGCGTCGCGTAAACTTGCTCTCCGGTTAAATCGATTTCCAACAGACTCCTCGAACGCTGCTTGTACTACTGGCTCTCATTCGCTCTCGTTTGTCGATTTCGCCGCTCAGACCTGTCTGCGTGCACTGCCGACTGCGCCGCTTCACAAGCGGAGCCAAAGTTCACCATTTAATACCGTTGAACGTCGACTCGAACCCGCAGAGTCATTATAGTTCGCCAAAATCGATTCGTATTCCTACGAGACGATTAACCATGACGCGTCTGACTACAGTAGACTACAAAAGTGAAGAAGCGTACGCCAACCACTTAAAAATTGGTAAAAAGGCTTCACTTTATTCAACCAAATCACGATAGTGTTCAACGTATTTTCAAGTTCCGAGCCCCAAAATATTTCTTCAAATGAAGCCAAATCCGTATGTAGTTTAAGGAATGAGCCTGAAATCAGCATACGTTTTACCGTATCGTTGTTCATATCAACTAAATTTGCTGTCTGTGCCTTCAACCAAATGCCAGATTCGGGTTCGAACCGGATCAGTCAGCGAATATTGTTAATTTTGCTCATTTTACTGGAGGCAGTTCCGTTGAATAAAAAGATGATTGGTTCAATCAAACCTCCGATCGACGAAATGCCTTTGTTTGAAGCAAGCGGTATCAAGTAACGAAGTGAGGGAAAAAGTAAAGAAAGAAAGATAGAATTGGCGCCGAAGCCGCAAGCACCTCGGACACGCCATAGACAATTCCAAAGGTTCTGGGTCAGTCGCGAAGTCTCGCATGGGCGTCTGGGATAGGAGGAGGCTTCCATCAAAGCCTGCTCTGTACGCTCGGAATCTTTATAGCTCTTCGGCTCCTATATGTATATAGCACGTCGGGGTTCAAGTTAACGAGCTTCCGTTCCGTGCATCCGTGCGCTATATAGTAACTGTGGTATTACGGGGAAGTACATGAAGAAGCGAGAGAAGCAAAAGGGAATTCGTGAATCCGCAAATTCTCATTGGCATTACCAATCGCGATTAGGCCAATCAAGCATCATTGTCTTCGTCGTCCTCGTCGTCATCGTCGTTCTCGTCGTCCTCGTCGTCATCGTCATCTTCGTCGGCTGTGCCGTCTTCGTCATCTTCGTCGGCCAAGCCGTCTTCGTCGTCTTCGTCATCCCCGTCGTCTTCTCCGTCTACGTCGTCTTCGTCTTCCCGGGTCGTCCTGGGTCGTCCCGGGTCGCCCCGTCGTGTTCGTTCCCTTCGTCATCTTTGTCGTCTTCGTTGTCGATGTCGTCTTCGTCGTTGCGATCGTTGGTAGGACGATGCAGTGGATAGGACGACGCTTGAACTACGTGCTACTGGTACTAGCTCCGGCACACCTCTATGTTCGAGGAAGATTGACTGTTCGCGCGTTTACCGAACGGCTGGTTGCTGTCGACCTTAATAGATTCCGGGGGGTTTCGCCGGTTTGCATACGGGCCGGAATCTTCGATGAAGCACGCCCCCGCGGTAGCGCATGGCATATCCCCGTTGTATGCAGTGCATACAGTCGCACGCACTTTGGTACACAACGAAACAAGCACTGTGAATCCGTGTGCCTCCCGGAATTGAAAGTTTCCGTCACACAAAAAAATGATTAAAATATACGATGCGGTGAATGCTTCTTGTGTACGTAATCACAGCTGGAACGTAACGCTAATGAGAAAAAGGAATGCATTCCTCGAGATGGAAAGAAAATATGTCCAAAAAAATGTATTTTCCTGTTTCATTCCGAGAAGAGAATTTGTTTTTTTTTTTCGTTTAATTAGCGTCACAAAAACGTCGACGGCGTTGAATCTCGATGCCACAAATGCGAATTGGAAAAATTGGCAAAACCCGAAGAATGGAGAATTTTTATGTGGATGTCTCGGTAATTCCGCAGCGAAACAATTGGAAAGCATTGGCTGTAATTTGTTCGGTTTCTCACAGGTGAAGTTCGACGAATAAGCGAAATTAATCAAGATGCAATGATTCTGGAAGATCAGAAAAAATCATAAATAGAAAATCAACGTTTAACGTTGCATTCTAACTGAATGCCGGATCTCCTTGAAATTCGTTGAAAAATATCACAAAGTAGTTACAATCCTCTATTATTTTACGAAAAGCAAAGCAAACAAAAGTTTCGACGTCGAGATATACGCGGCCGGATAGCGCGTAATTTCCGGATGGAAAGAAAAAGAAAATTGTCCTCATCTCTCATTCCGCTGTCTCGTCATGCGTGTGAGATGGTGACATCAAAAGCGATGGCAAAGGGCGCAGGGCTTTTGAGGATTCGGGCGCTGAATGTTTATCCAACGAGCTTTGACACAACGAGCATACACATAATTATGTGTACGCCTGTCCTTTGTGTGCGGTCGTTCCCTCGCTACCAGTCATTGCTCGGACCACGAGAGCCTCTCATGGAGGCTCTCGTTTTGTTGCGGACACAAAAACACCAGAAGAAAAATGTGCCAACTACCAGCCCATTGCGAGCTTGCATGTTTTGTGCATTGCAGAACTCTGCAGGAACGCCCTGTCCACTTGTGCCTCTACTGTACGGTTCTTGTTTTACTTGCCCCTCTCTCTCCATCGTTCTCGAAATCACTGCACTTTGCTGCTTCGGCTCCGTGCTCGCCGTGAGAGAACACGCTGATGAGAGCTCAAGCGAGACGCACCAGCGGGCGGAACGTTGCTGAGAGATCCGGCATTGTTCTCGCTTTTCATAGTCAGCCGCGACCCTTCATCCGTTGTGGAAAGTTTCTGTCGAAAGGCGTGAGGGCGGCTTTACTTCCCTTCGCTATGCATTCTGGGAATACCAGTTGTTCGCCGCTGGATAGCAATTTGTTTGTAACACGCGCTGCTATAGAAATAGGCAGAGAAAATCCGATGACGGGACCAACGAAAAGGCCAAGTGATTATTTGTAACATTCACCCGAGCGAATACGAACTTTTTTTTACGAGTTATCAGTGAGCTGGATTTTTTTCTGTATTGCCCCCGCGTACAAAAAACGCAGCAATTGAAGTAGTAACTTTGCTTCCTCGTCATAGTTGTTTTTTGTTTCCTGCCTAACATCCAAATAGTTACAGTCGATGGCGAAAAAAAGGGCCGTGGAAAAAAGGGACCTAATAAGATGATTTAACATTGCCATTCGAAACCATCTATTTAGTCCAATTAGCTATACAATTCGTGAGTTCAATAAAATTATCAATGATAAGGGCCTCAATAATTGACGATGATAAAAACAAGAATTGATCCATTATCTCTGAAGCTTCGTGATTTGTCGATATAAAGAGACGCGGCAGCGTCTCGACGCCGAGTAGTTTAAAAAGAAAGTTCGCGCGGTGAGTCCGTGCGCCGAGCGCTGCCGTGTCCTTACACGCGAACATCGTGCACCCCAAACTTTGACAGTGTTTTTCTTCGAACGAGACATCGGAACGAAGTTATATAAAGCCCGCTGTTCTGTCTCGCGGGCTGTCGGAAGTTGAAAATGTGCACGACTTGCATTCACGTGAAGCATTTCGAGTAGGGGAGAGCGGGGCAAAATGGCATACCGGGGCAAAATGGTACGAAATGGTCAAATAAAGACCCCCGTATGATAGAATTAGTGCAAAATGGAACAAGAGAAAGTCCCAACGAAGTAGATTTTTTCGCGCTCCCATTTTGCCCTAATACCATTCTGCTCTGGTCCCATTGTCCGTGAATACCATTTTGCCCCGGTATGCCGTTTTGCCCTGCTCTCCCCTACGGCTGGTACCCGAATTACCTATCGCTTGTACTTCAAATACATTCGAAGTTACTTTCTCGCCGCTGATTTCAACGATGCAATTCTTCTGCCTCGAATCCCTCTCGACGTGATCACGAATTTTCGTGACCGCGCGAAATTATGCACAGCGGGAACGAACGAGCCGTGGAATGGGTAGTCAGGGTTGGGACGGCGATGTTTGCTTCTTGCACACAAATGCGCGCACCGGAGAAGCCCGTGCAGGGACCAAGAAAAAGTATTGTGCGGCTCGAAAGGCACGTTTGACAGGTGTTTGTCGAGAGGACGAGAGCGCGGGGCTGCGCGCCGAGGGGTAGGTCGAGTAATATAGCGCTTGCGCGCGCGCGATTTTCGCGTAGAAGCGGAGCACGCTCCTGTCGGACGTTCCATTCGACGGCGCGAGAGACCGTAGTCGAGGAACGGTTCGGTTCGGGGAGGGGTAGGTTTGCCGGTGCCGCCGCGAGGAATGAGGGCCAGTGGGCTAGCGGTTTGAAGACAACCCCTCAGTATACCGTTATCCGTCATTCGTTGCGTTTTCCACCGCGGGCCTCCTCGGTGGAACCGGCACCGTCCACGGGACCGACGGAATTCTCGCGCGCGACTTTTCATTCGCACTTCTTTTCCTTCCCCAACCATACGAACGGAATTCGGCGCTTTAGGAGCAAATTTTTGAAAAATGCAAAAACCGACGTACGCGTAATCGCGGTTCCGTAATTTTTTATTTCACGCGTTGCAAAGCTCGTAACGCTTGTAGGGTGCAATTTCTTTCGAGATCTCACGCCGGTAGAGACCGTAGGACATTCGCCATGAGGCCGATCCTCCGAGAGGGGGCTGCTTGGTGATTCAAACAGCTGTGCGCCAGATACACAGACGGCGGTAACAGCTGACAGAACACGAGGAACCGGGGACTTAATATATTTGTCGCGAAACGCCGCGGCGAAGGACGAGACAGATATGCGACGAGACACAAAGGATGATCGATCAGACAGCGAACGCCTGAGAAAAACAACTGTCGAGGCGAAAATGTAGGTGAACAGAAAAACGTGTTGAATTTAAGGATTTCCCAGATTTTTCTTTTTTTTTTTCGCGTTTATCTTTGATTTTATTTTCTTCGACGTTTGTTCGGTTTGCGAACTCCAAACACACGTCGGGGATGAATCGGGCGAATTGATCGAATGCGATGTAATTGTGGATTGCGCGGGTTAATTGGATTAAGTGCGCGAGTGATTTGTCAGCTGCAAACCGTACGCAAGCGAGCGATCTGGTTTGATTTCGCGAGGGGGGGCGGAGTAAACAATAATTATCGACAAAGCGTTCAAATTAGCGGTGACAAACTTTTGACAAGCTATTTTACGAGATCTGTATCGATTTCGGCGCGTATCGATGGGTGTCGGATTCATGACGTTTCGGACACCGGTCAATTGATTGGATTTCGAATTATCCCGGCAATGTACTTCGCCGTTTCTCGCGATTGAAGGCATCGCCGTCTCTGATGCTCTCGCATTTCAATGATATTCGAAATCCGACTAATCAGCGTTTTTCGAGCCAGACGGAAGAATGATACCAATTTTATTTATGAGGCGATGCGCCGAAAAAATTTAAAAAAATAAATTATTTGCCGCTTTATCCCATTTTTTTAAAAGTGGTTCGGCGTGATTTGATTTGGAATTGAAGTTCGTTAAACCTTAAACCGCCATGCATGCATAAACGGTATCGATATTTAGCAATAAAAAGGATCGCAGAGTTCTTTTTTGTTCATACTGTTTACTCTTTTCGTTTGAGAATTTTTTCACATTTTTTGTTCGGGATTTTCGTAATTTAGTAATGTTTTTGTGTATGCAAGAATTAACAACGGCCCGAGGGCGACTCTTGGTTTAATTCTGTCGGTATCAGACAAAACTCTCTTCATCCTCCGTTGAAATCCTTACCTTGAACATTAGAATTTTTTCACATTTTTTGTTCGGGATTTTCGTAATTTAGTAATGTTTTTGTGTATGCAAGAATTAACAACGGCCCGAGGGCGACTCTTGGTTTAATTCTGTCGGTATCAGACAAAACTCTCTTCATCCTCCGTTGAAATCCTTACCTTGAACAATTACCTCTGAAGTGTAATTATGGTAAATAACAATATTTTCACTTTGCGAAGTTACCGCGGGTAATAAAAGTTATTAATTTTCCGAAGATAGCGCCGCGGCTGAGCTCGAAACTCAAACTTCGTGAACACGCACCGAAATAAGTTCGGACGTTGTACGTCGCTCGTTTGGAAACTTCAAATTATTCCCGTGACGTGGAAATGTGATTGATAGATTCCCATCAAATTCTTAAAGCGATACCTTAAAGTTCAGCTTCGCGGCTGACTCGAAAGCGGGTCAATAGTTACGAACGTAGCTGTCCTTTTTTTTTTAGTAATAAACAATAGCAGAGCAAACACTTCGTTTGAAGCAATAAATTTAAAATAAAGTAATGTGACTTTTTTTAAACGAAAACAATGCAAAAAATATGCGACCTCAATCACAGACAATCTTTCACCCAATGTGTTTTTATTATATCTTTTTTGTTTTCATTTTTTTTGAGGACTTGTTTTTTATAGACTATCGGGCAGGACATACGATAAATTCGATATTCGATGCCCAAGTCAACCCTGTCGATCCTGATTGAAATTTCGATTTCTTTTCCGAACGGGTGAAAAAAAAAAAATTGACATTTATTTTTGACACCCTGCAAAGGACCATTTTTTTACCATCGATATGTAGAATTTGAGCGAATTTGTATGAACGTATCAATCGTCTTGCGTAGAAGAGCTGTTCGTAAATCGGATCGCTCGAACTTGGGCAAACGAATGTCGCGAAGGAATATCTTAGACGCCAATTGTTCTAATGCAGCGCACGTCACGAGAATTTATAGAATCCGAGAAATTCGCTTTTATATTCCGCGTACAGTTTTCCGAAAAATATGTCAGGTATTCGACGACAACGACGCGATGCGCGCGGTTGCGATAAAAGCACTCATGAAATCCCATGTTCGATTCTTCTTATTTTTATTACTCATCATGTCGACAAGCAACCTTGAAACTTCGTGCGTGTAACACATAGTTCTTGTACATGCAACGTAGTACAGAGAAAAAAAAAGAACACCGGTAATTTAGCGCTCATAGAAGTTGCAACCGATTAAGCTCCGTTACAAGCACTCGAATTCGCTTCCATTCCTGAATGGTGGAGTTCTCTGCGATTCATCGTCTAAAGCACACTTCAGGCTTCTCAGAACTTATACATTAAATTTGGTTAAGGCATATTAAGCCGTTTCCGAAAAACAGGAAAAAACGGCATAAAAAGAGCCAACCTTATGCGCTCGTCGCCTTCAGGATCGTCACCTTTGACTTTGCTGACTTCAAGTACGGTTTAATTCGATATCTCGAAAAAAGGTACTAATGTGACTTCGCCATATCGCGAGAGACCTTAGCTGGTGCGTTTGAACACCACGGTTCTGAAGCTCCAATTTTTTTTCTCCCATCAAGACCATACAAAGAGTCAGCAGCACTTATCGCGGCGGGAGCGTAAGCGGGTCAGTACAGAGCTCGCGCGCCGGCGAACTTTTCTCTAACTCCCCCAGTATCTGACGCACCCATTCAATGCGAGCGTGCCCGAAAGGGATGCCAAGAAATTTCTCAGTTTATAAACTCGTGGCCCGCGGACGTTGAGGGTGCGCGCCTCTCCAAAGGGAGCCGTTCAAAACGCGCTAAAGCCGGGCGGTTCTTTAATTCTCCCCCTAACAATTCAATTTTCCACGGCACGAGTTTAACGCTGGTTAATTAGCATTCGAGTCGAGGCTGGGACGGTTTTTCTCGTGGCGCTTTCGGACCGGAGAGCGCGGCTGAATTCATAGAGAGCCAACTGAGCGCGGTGAGAACCGACGGCATCGCTCAAAGGACTCGAGGACGACGCCGCAGAGACGCGGTAGCTTGAACTTATTATATTCATTCACGGGCGTGCCTTCTGTTTTCTCTTGTGCTTCTTGCTCTCAGTCGTTTTCGCGACGGCTCAAACAACTTCCCTCCTCGTCGCAAGAAGTTCCCAGCTCGAATGGCTCTGCGCTCGAGCTTATTCCACGACAGACCAATCTGCGTTTGATGAACTTACTGCACACTTATTCTCGGCAATATTGTTGCTTTTTTTCTCTCGAATTAACGTTTCTCCGGCCCTCGTCGTTTCAACGGCAGGCGGAGAGAAAAAAAATTGGAATAATCTCCGGATTAGTGTTGCAATACGAAGACGAAAGTGAAAAATGATGATTGCCGCCAGGCGGACATAAATCAATATCAGAAGAAGTATTGCATTTAAAGGTTCTTTTTTCCAATCCCTCGGTATCGTTTTTACAACATAGCTGTAATACGTGCTCGATGCTTCTCTTTTCGGCAAACTTTCAGTCGAATATCCATCGTCGTGACGGATTTCGAGAGAATTTTCACAAAGCATTTGCCATCGAAACCCGCTTGGCTTTTGCCGGACGTACCCGAACAAATGTCGACATTCCAAAGGATCGGATCGAAGGCTCACCGGCTCGAACGCCCATTCTACCGTTACTTCCGTGCGCTCCAGTAACTTTCAAGTATGTTGATGAAATGTTATACTATAAATGGAACGTACAGAGGGCTTGTAGTTCCAACACTAGTGATTGTCCCGAAATTTTCGTTCATCTCGTTCATCTCGTTCGGCGCAATGCAATTCCGGCTAATCGCATACGAACAGTTCGACGCCCAAAAAAAGATATGCACTTTCGGACGTGAGTAAAAAACTAATATTCAGAAAATCAGTTAATAGTATTGATTTCTTAATATTTATTAAAAATATTGATATTATTGTGATAAGCCGAAATATTATGATTGATAGATCAGTATCGATGTACTTACTTTTACTTCGTTCGTCTACATTACTTTTTTTATTTCTTTACTCATTTTGTTACATCCCCATACAGTGATGAGAGACAAATAACCTTTCGAGCATTTACGCGAGGCTTAAAACATACATCTTCCAGCAACAGCTGAAAGAACAAAATAAATGGGGATTTATTTATTTGATTACCATCATCTAGCCTGATGGCTTCTTACGAACTCTTCCCATGGTCCTCGTCCCTTCCAGCACTCCGTACCCGCATTCCCCTGAACTACCTAACTTCCAGTGCATTCGCTTCCGACTTAGCACACATCCTGCGGCATTCGCTGTGAACACGGCGAAACTGCGGAAAATCCGTGCCGTAACAGACGAGCCTGCTCTTGTTGATTCCCCGGTGTATACTTGAAAGTAACTTAAGTGCATACACCAAGCTCTCAGAGATACTGGACGTCGGTCGACGGTTGATGCACCAGCAAGTGCGCAGCCAGACCGTCGTTACCCATCCAAGCAAGCAATTCTGCTCGACTGGGTAATCGCCGAAGTCGCACACCAGCCCGTAGACCGCTGTTGGTTTTTGGGCTCTATTTATACAAAAGAGATAGGTTCATCAGATCATCTGGATTTACGGCCATCGCGCGCTCGCATCAGTTGTTTCGATCCCCGAAAGTCTGAATCGACTGCCCACCGTTTTCCCAAAGCTTGAAAGAGATAAGCTGGATGGAGCGTTTGAGATATAATACAAATTGTATTCGGTCCGTGCCAAGCATTCTCGGATGGTGAAGGTTTGAAATTACCATTCACGCACATACACGAACGCATGACTGCGCACATACGCGCACGGTCACCTAGACCGAGAGAGATACTCGGCATCGGGATGTATTGTAAGTCGTAGAGGGCCATCCCAAGGGGCTGCCCAAGGGGAGAGCAGAAAATATCCTCTCTAAGCGGGACTTGGAATATTTTTGGCTGAAGAGGTATCCGAAGGGAAAGGGAGAAAACGTTCTTAGAGCCTTCAAGGGGGACCAAGAATATCGTCCGCATGAGTCCTTTTGGTTGCGTTTGATCTTTGTGAAGGGTGTCCATGAGTGGTGTCTGTTGGGCATGTCCATAAGGGATATGTGGGGTATCTGTGAGCGGCGTCCATGAGCGGTGTTTGTGAGGGGTCTCTATGATAGGACAGACAAACAAACAACCGCCTTTCAAAATATATACGATGTTACGTGTTGAATCTTACTTGATACTAGACACAGACTAGGAGAAAGCATTCGATAAGATGTCAATGGACGAATGAGTTGGGCCTGCACCGCAGGATCGCAAGTTCGAAAACCAGGAAGGGTAGAAAATGTTTTGCAGCGGCTAACTATTGCATACCTCGCAAAATAAATGCAGACATCCAAATAGAAGTATAAGATCAGTGGAATGAATATGTATGTATATTTCTCTGCAATTTCTTATTTCAATTAGTGGGATTTAATGAGAAAGCTTTTATAGGAAAGTCTCTGAAAGGAAATATATAAACGTTAACGTTTCGAAGTGAGCTTAGAAAGGTATACTCGTTGGTTTTCCGTCCTGCGACCGCTAAACAGTTGAAGACTGGAAGAACTTCTACGTCTAATTCTAACCCTATGCCGACAATGTAACAGTCGCTAAGACGGTGGGGTTGAAATATTGAGAAGGCAAAGCTCGTACAATATTTGGGTAGCCCCGCTACAATTGCGGAGGGCGCACGAAGATGGAATGGAAACATTTTAACAACTGCATTCCAAGTTAACCTCGCTGTTAACCCGAAGACCCTGGCAATCGAATCCATTATATCGCTCTCGTACAATTTCAACCCGTGACCTCGGTTTGTCCGTTGATTACTCGGTTATACACACGGAGCCGAGACTTCCGTTATTTTTCAGTTAATCTTCGTTTGGCAGAGATCCTGGGGTGTGATTGAGTGACTCGCGAGCAGAGCGCACCGAGATCCGAGGGGAAAAGAACGGAAATAATAATGGCGTGAAATATAGATGCAGGAAAAAGGGTTTATCGGAGTTTCCGACGCATCCCTCACTGTCCGTGAGCCCATAATGGAGTCATATTTTTTGATGGGCACGGGAATGGTGTAACAATGATAAATCATATTTTTCAATATATGCAAGTTGCAGACCGGGGATTGGCTTCACGAGATTCTACAGCCAGCGAAACAACGAAGGTTCACAAACGGTTAGGTTAACGGAAAGGTTAACAAACGATAAGGTTCATCGTTATTATGTAGTCAAATACGTAATAAACGATTATTACAATAAAAATCATAATATCAATTTTTCTGACGCCGCGGATTTTTTTACCCTCGTTATAAACCTAAACAATGGTTTATATACATTTATTCAATTTGTCGAACTATCAACAGATTATTTTTTTAATGACGACGTGTCCTTCCGAAACTGGGCAAAATATATTTTCCTTCGTTTAGGAAGGGTTTTTGATAGGCGCGATGAAATCTATTTCTTTATGACTTTATTTTTCCCATGTTAAAAACGCAAAGGAACAGAATTTTGTGAAACAGAAAATGAAGGATAGAATATCGATATACTTGATGTGTATTAAGTTTGCGCACTCGTCTTTCCTACAAGCCGTACGATCGAATGCCCGTTGATTATGTCCAGTTAAATAACGCCAGTGGAAGTCCGATAACCATCGTAAACGGCGTAGGGGAGAGCGGGTCAAAACGGCATACCGGGGCAAAATGGTATTCACGCACAATGGGACCAGGGCAGAATGGTATTAGGGCAAAATGGGACAGCAAAAAAATCTACTTTGATGGGACTTGCTCTTGTCCCATTTTGCTCTAATTCTATCATACGGGGGACTTTATTTGACCATTTCGTACCATTTTGCCCCGGTATGCCATTTTGCCCCGCTCTCCCCTATTGAGATTCCACGAAAATCCGTTGCGCGTGATAATTACTACACGATGATATGCAACCGAGAGCCTGCATGACACGAACTAATAATAGTTATACGGGAAACGGGGTGGCACAGATCACACAGTAGTAGCCCGATGGATAGCTCCAGTAGATACACCAGACCGACCGTGCGCTTTTTCGTCGCGCATCAGTTTCCCCCGTTACGACGGTGTTACAGAGTTTGCCAACGTGCGGAGCTGATAGAACGTACACATTTTGGCACGTATTGCTACATCACTATAAAGTTCGGTAACTCGACCTTTTTTGGCATCAAATACGAATTAAATACTAAACGCAATTCTGCAGTTGAGCAAAAATTTTCCCGACTAACTGAACTAATGTTCTCAATTTCAAGAATCTCTATAAGACAAATCAATTCAACCTGCATATCATTCAGAATACTAGAAATTCCGAGCTATGCCAATATTAATTTACAAAGATGTGCATTTTTCAATGACTCTCTCATTTTTCCGTGTAAAAACTGGTTTTGTTCAACCATGACATTTTGCATTTCGAGCGCTCTTTTTCCATTTTCGTCGTTTACTTTACCTTCATTACTTCTCGTCCCTTATTTTGTGCTTATCTCTCTCGCTCGAGTGCAGAAGCGCTGGCGTTTCCATTCAGGCCACGTTTGTATTCTCCGACTGACGATTTCTCATTCTGGCGAATAAAGAGCGATTCATCCATGCATGGCGAACCACGGAGTCATTGAATTATCGGAATGCTTGAAGGCAAGCTTTTTTTCTCTCTGGTCCTTTGTAACTCCGAATTAGGGCCTATGTTTATCGAGCATATGCGCGTATACTGCTACTGCTTCGCTTTCATCATGCTTCGCTATTCGAATCGCGAGTACGACGTACCTTTTTCGACGCATTCGAAAATCAATCAACGAGGGCATCGTATTTCCTCGTTTGCGAGGACTGGAATTGAGTTACGAAGTTGCGCGTCGGTCGTCTGGTTACACGTCTCAATGTCACGTCGAAATCACGCGAGCAATAAAATCATACGTGGAAATAGCGCACGAAAAAACGGCGAGACACGCATCGCCCACGTCGCGCCCATTGCGCACATCACACACATCACTCATACTTGACACATTAGTTCTTTTTCGCCCACTTTCACACTTTACAAAAACAAAAATGAGGAGCTTTTGTGGATTTTTTACAAAAAATATGCTGCGACATGCGTGCATTTAAGCGTACAATCGACGAACAATGTGTAAATCGCTGCACGAGGCCGTCAAGCTTCGCATCTATCGCCGGAAGTTCGCTTTATCGCACTCGTATCAAGAAGTACTTATATTAAACGTGCCAATTGCCACTGCGAATAAAAACTATAACGTTCACTATATCCGTAGCCAGCTACGAGCTCTTTGAAAAAGTGGGCTACTCGACGAGTATGTATCTGGGTGTCCATCGCATTTTGACGATCATGCTATTCCATCCAGCGACTATAAACGAAATTGAGCTTTTTCCGTACTGCCGAGATCGAGTTCTCTATTTCTATCTCGCGATGAGGTCAAAAAGTATAGGGGAGAACGGGGCAAAACGGCATAGCGGGGAAAAATGGTATTCACGCACAGTGGGACCAGGGCAGAATGGTATCGGGGCAAAATGGGACAGCAAAAAAATCTACTTCGATGGGACTTTCTCTTGTCCCATTTTGCCCCAATTCTATCATACGGGGGACTTTATTTGACCATTCCGTACCATTTTGCCCCGCTCTCCCCTACTCGACCGGTACAGATCTGGTCGCCCGAAGCAATTTACTCGAGCGACGATTGCACGCCTGGCGATTCTTCCCTGCGGAGACTTGTAAAAAATGAAATACGCTTTAGATAAACATGCATGGCCGCGGTGAATCTTTTTGGCCCAATTGCCTGCGTATTATTTTGCGAAAAAAAATTACTTATTTGCTTTATTTCAATTTTTCAAATGGATCAAAAGTTGGTTTTTCTTCGTTCCATCATAATTATATTGGTTATTTTCTTGGTAACCGTTTGGAATCAGGGCTTGTCCGAAATTATTGAACTGACCTTATCGTATAATAGCCGTGATATTCCGAACTCTATGCGTGATCCTCGGTAGACGTAAAAAAAAAAGGATCCGTCGAGTCGTCCGATATTGAATCCCAGTCTATCGGTCAAGTGTAACTCGTATCCGATCCTTCGAAGCGTTTTCTCTTTGTCATCACATATGGCGTTAGGAGATTTCGAGGGTCAAGGTCACGCATTTTTTGTCCCTGTGAAAAGAAGCTTGACGTACGCTTATGATTGTTTTTTTATTTTGTACAGCCTATGCCACATGTTTTACTCGAGCAGGAAGAACAAAATCACAACAGGGATAGAATAAGATAAAAAAAAAAAATAAGATTATCAATCTCGGACGGTAGGCCGAGTCGGTTTGACGATTAATAAGGTTGAAAAATTGAACCCTGCACATCGTTCCCAACTTATGATCTATCTTTTACGAAGCTTCTTTTATGAGGAAGTCAAAATTGATAAGCAGACTTTCTCGTAGAGGGAGATTCGTGAAAGCTTGAAAATAATCAGTGAGAAATGTGCTCAATTCTACTCTACAGCCATTTTTTCCGGAGTCCTGCAAATGGCTTAAATTTATCCGTCTTCAATTGCAGATGAGGTGCGGCTGAAATTCTGTCGAAGTTGGCTCCAATGTGCGGATACCGTGGCCTCGCGCGGGAGGTTATCGCCGACTTGTGAGACATCCAACTGCGATGACTCGACATCCGTTAACGGGCTCGTACGTCGAAAGCAAGACACCGGTGCCAACCGGTGGTTTCGATCCGTACTCGGCGGTTCTGCTCTTGTTCGACGAGGCGACGTCCGTCGCCGCGTCCTCGTCGACGTACGCGATCGCGAACGACAACAACAGCAACAGCGACGACAGCAACACGAGTGCAAGTGATAGAGTGCGTGCGGTGGTCACGAGAATATTCGACGACACGAGTGATTACGATTTCTCGAGTGTGCGGAGCGTTCTCGACGGTGTCGGCGTCGACGCGGTCGCGGACAGCGTCGACAAGACCGACGACAAAACGGACACCGACGACATCGAGGGACTCAACAATTGGTGGGCGATGCTCGCGCTGGTGCTCGTCCTCGGCACCGCGGCCGGAAACATTCTCGTTTGTCTCGCCATCGCGTGGGAACGACGCTTGCAAAACGTCACGAATTATTTTCTCATGAGCCTCGCGGTAACCGATCTCATGGTCGCGGTACTCGTCATGCCACTCGGAATACTCACCCTCGTGCGAGGTAAGATTGTCATCTTTAAATAAGCCCCCCATCCACACCATTTAGTCGAGGCCGATACTAATCGTTTTAGTCTCTCGACGAAATTGCTAAGTACATTGAAAACTGCGCGAGATTCTTACTTTTTATCACCTAAAAGAAAGATCCTGCAGAACATCGTTGAATCGATTCGAATCGGTTCCATTTCGCTATGGTTTGGCGAAGTTGCGTCTATCATGATATGGACTGATTGACAAAATATACTAGGTCGGCATTGACAACCTGCTCTATCGTTATGACTCCAAAGGTGTTTTTTTTTCCACATCAAAAAATCAGTGAAAAGCATCGAAAAATCGATCAAAGCGTTAATGCGAATCCATTGAATTCCTCTCAATTTTGGGAAGCGACTGCTCCAATGAAGAGTCCGACAGAGTACTTATGAAGAATGAGAAACAGCAATGGGCACCTGTTGAGACTACTGTAACAACGGTGTCTGCATGGAAATAAAAAAGCGTCCATTGAATGTTATACCAGAAAAACCTGGGCAGGTTTGGTCGAAATCGTTCGGGAACGGTGGCAAAAGGCTCTCAGGGAGAGGTAACGACATTGTCGAGCAATTCGACAAGAATATCGGAGAGCCGAAGTGGTACGCCGAACCCGAGAGAATAGCCTTGGTCAGTGGATCGAGCACGGAGTCCGAGCTCTTAAAGAAAGAGCCGTAGGATATCGCGTCAGCATTGGAAGTAGGAGTAGCCGGTCAGCCCACGAGGGTCAGTGATCTTATCAGCATGCGGAGCGATTCACCCAACGCCACTGTAATATCCGCCTCGCATTCCGCGCAACGCTTTCCCCTGCTTTCCGCCGACCACTCCGAAAGGTGTATCCATTTCTCTATTCATTGAGCAGCCTATTATCGTGCCATGATCTCAAACAAACTCGCGGAACCTTTTATCGTTACGAGGGGAAGAAAAAAAACGGTACAAAGCCCCGACGGTTGCGTCGAGCGTTACGGTATCCGGAAAATTCGATAGCGAACGAAAATACTCGCCTTTTATAGGGTATTCCAGGATAGGGTAGGGTAGGGTACGGTAGTGGGTAGTTTTATGGAACTAATAGTTGCGTATCGATCGCGCGAAAAATCTCTTTAGTCCATATTATTACGCCATAGCCGAAAAGAAGAAGCTGTGACGCCAAATTATTAAATCGGTCACTAGGACTTAAACATTTATAAACCGATCAAATCACTATCCTCAGTCCCTTGTATCTTCATTTCCATGCAAATCAATTAAAGAACGTTGATCACCGATCGATCGCAATCTTAAGTAAAGAAACACCGAGGATATTGTTTGAGAAATGCACGAATTAGGCACCGAATTGGATCGGCGGGGACGAGTGAATTTACGAGAAGGGAATCGCACCCGAGATATCAATTATTTACGAGGGATGTTACTGTGTGTGTATCAACGGCAGTATCATATTATAGGCCTCCCCTTACGCGCCGTGCCATGGAAAATCTTCCGTCCCGTAATTTCGCCAAAGTTGGCGAACGCGAAGGACCGAGCAAACCAGCCCTTACCACCATAATTGGCGCGTGTAATAAATTACTAACTCTGGCCATTAACCTTTAGGCTCTCCACTCGCTTACTCCCCCTCCCCGTTTGCCCTTCATCCGTCTCCGTGTCGTTTCCCTTCTTTCTTTCGCAACCTCCACCACCGCCGAATGCCGGTTTGCCCACCCTCGAGCCGTACGTGAGTCGCGCGCTACTTGATTTTCCATGAACTCTCGTACACAATCGCTAAACGCTCCGTTCTCCGCTTCGAAATTGATTCCGTTGGGGACGCCCAACCATTTCGTGAATCCTCGAGCTTCCTCCGGCGCAACGCGCGTGAGCTCGATTTTTTGCATCGGCCGCCACGGCCGAGCTCTCGGGACCTAACGAAGGCGACCCACATACTCGTGTTTCGTACGAAATATCCATTAATTGCGCATCTCCGTTATTTTTATTTTCGCCCTCTATTCGAGCATCGCGGGATAAAAAAATGCGAGTGCGCGTATGCTTATTTTTGGCGATATTCGATGTAAATGAGCGCAGTCCGCACATTATATGCGCCACGTAATATTTATTTATACTCGTTTTAATGAGAACTGTGCGCATTTCGAAGATAACATTCATATTTCGCATCAATTTCAATTACAGAAGCATCGTCTCAAATTGGAGTGAAATTCTCTTTTTTTTTTTGGCACCGACTGCGACGGAAAAGAAATTATGCAAACTATATTTATACATCGTTCTCTGATTTAATTTTTAATTACGATCCTCCACGGCAGAGGCACTTAACTAATGATAACCTTCCGATGAAAAAACGCTTCGAGAAGGATGTTAAAAACGGAATGCGCGAGCGATATGTACTGAGCGATGTGCATATTTAATATTCATGATTTCGTGTCTATACTTTCCAAATATGACCGAAAAAAAAACGCAGATGAAAAAAGACTCGCGACCAAGGTGGAATTCCAGTTTTATCCTGAACTTACAAAAAATTCTCAGTCTTGCACTATTTAAACAATTCCATCGATTCGCGGTGAATTTTACACCAATTAACGAATACAAATAGCCCATTTGGAGGCGATGTTTTACCCCGATGTCTCCAAAATGGCAAAAGTTATCGAACTATGGGGCATTTTTGAGGATAAAGAATTTTACCAAAATTTATCGATTTCCACGATTATTCATAATTTCAATACCGATGCTTGGTTGGCAACAAACCATGCGGGGACAGAGGCTCAGGTCGATATTTGATGAATCCAAATACTTCAAAAAAATCGAATATTAATAACTTTGGAAAAATTGCAACGCAGTGTCTTGAAACGCAATTGAAGCTCTTGGCCAATAATTCTTGAAGGCTTCGCTCCGTTGGGGTTGTCACGTGCGTGAGTCGGTCGAGCGCGGGCGCGAGGGTGTTATGCCGCAAGAAGAAAGAGCTTGGAAAGCTCGAGGATACAGATTGACCACTTAGATATCCGTATCTGGAAAGCTTGGCGCTTCCACGCGAGCGAGGCGAGTTCTCGCCGAGGATGTCGGCAATTGGAAGCTATATCGTGTTCGAGGATTCGCCTTCGTTCTTCTGCGGCCCTCTCCTTCTCCTCTCTTGCCTCGCACTATCAACAACATTCTTCGGCATCCTCGAGTTTCCTCGCTATCTTTTTCACACAAACGAGTATCGTGTATAGTTCTCGCTTTATGCGAGGTACACGAATAAAAAGAAACAAGAGAACGGCAGGAAAAAAATAAAGGATCGAGATTCATCAACGTATCCCGAGCACAACTGCTTTCATTCTTCACGTTTATGACTCATTATTTTATTATAACGACCCCATTTGGCGAGTACTTCGCTCGCGCCGCGTTATCGTCTTCTTCTTCGAGCTCCTGTCTCGTTCGTCTGTGTGTACACTGAGAAAACCCATCTGGAAATTTGTTAGAGAGCCCCTACTGATAATGGGATTCCAATCGGGATTTGGCGGGGTTTCGCAACCCAATTTATTGCTTTCTGGTAGCCCAACAGCATAAAACCAACGCGGAGTAAGAAGAAAAAACTCAATTTGGAAATCACAATTTTTATTCAGTGTAACTTTAATATGAACCGTGCTGAAAGATCGATAGTGATCGAGCTGAATTCTTACGTGACTACTGACTTTCGACGTGGGGTCCAGTTGGATGCCCAGTCGGATTCCCAAAGTTAGAACTAACGCTTGTAAATCGAATTCCGATCGGGATAACAGAATGAATCCTTGTCTGGAAACCAATCTGGCTCCAGTCCCCGCTTAATATATCGTATCGACCTACATCGACAGACACACGACTATCCTCCGAAAAACGCCGAAGAATTGGTCACGGCGATCGAAACGTCAACCCTGCGAGCCGTAGAGCGCGACGATCGCAGCAGAGGCAAAAAAACCTCGGCAAAAAATCCTCACCAACAAAACCCTAAAAACAGTGAAAAGGGCGTACTTCCGGATTCTCCGACGATTGGTGATTATTCATTAGCTTCGCGTAACATTCCGGAGCTTCACTCGATTTTACCGCAACGATGGCATTTAAACTTGAATTCTTGAAAACTTGAATAGCTTTCCTGGATTATCCAAGATCACGGGACGAAAGAGCTCACCGACGTATTATCGACGATTGTGGAGAAGAGATTTTCATGCGATCTATACTCGCAATCGCCCCTTTCCGGAACTTTGGCGACCTTATGCAATTTTTGATTGCTTTTGGTGCAAAGTATCTGATGCGGCGCGCATGCCGTCTTCAACTGATGAGGGCTGAAGGGTCGGGAATTACATCGTTCACCATGGTCAATATAGTGTGGCAGGAAGTTTCTGCATCAAGTGCTTGAAGTGCAAGTCTGAGGCGTAGAGAAACGCGTATAAAAGGGTTTCCTCGAACGGTTTCCTCCGCGCTGAACCCGAATTTGCGGTATACCCAGCAAGACGGAGAGAGCTAGGAAAATGGGAGGAATCTTGCGGTTTGGATAGAAGGCCTTCCGGGGCACCATCAGCGCTCCCAGGAAACCTTCGCGCGCACGTATAATAATCGTATTAATTATTCAGCTTCAATCACTAATGACTCCCGGAGCTTAGGTAAGCGTGGCGAAAGTGATGAACATGCGCGAGCTGGAGGTTATTTCGACAGTGTTGGTAGGTCAACTTCGTGCGAGCAGTCTACGAACTCGTGCAATTCCCGTGCAAAGGGGCAAAGGGCATGCAGGAGACACGGTTAATATTTTGGGACTACGAAATTCTTGCTTAATTTACGCCTTTTGATATAAAGAGCAGGTGAAATACCGCGGTCGGAATTAAAAACTGTAAAACAACTTTTTTCACAAAACTGTATATCAACTTTTTTTTAAATATTTACGGCGTAAAAAAAGAGTCTCGTCGGTAACAGTTTTTGATACCGATCAAGTCTGGGATAAGTTGGAGCAAAGGAATTGCACATCCACTTAGAATGATTTCGAGAAAAACCATGGGATGTCCCCCTATATTATAAAAATATCTCGCCGCCACTGCCACCGCGGTGTAGAACAGCCGAGCTTCGATTCTTGGAATGCTCAACTCCACTGGAGAGCTCGGAGAGCCTGGGGGTGTCTGAGAAAATGGTGCGGCAGAAATAGTTTTTGGACAATCAGAAGGTAAAATGAATAACTATTCGCATGCCATAGTCGGATCGTCAATGTGGAGATTTCCTCATCGAGTGCCAAATAAATCCCCACTGTTTATGTTTTTGTTTTCAGCCAGAAATTTTTCTTCTATTGCAAAATGATTATCAATGTATTCAAGTCTGATGCGATAAGACTTCAAGACTTTTTCAAGTCTGATGCGATATGCGAAATTGTCGTTTCGGAATACATTTTACGTTCAATGTAGGCAGAAGCGTCTCGTTATATGTAGAAAGACTTAATGAACGGTTGGCGTAAACTGTTCCGTAGGTGGGTATACAGAACAGAAGACACGGCTTGTCCGACAACGTCCGAGCGGATATGGGAAGCAGACGAGGGGTTGCATAGATAAACACTTTCGAGAAACTCTCCCTCCGCCCCGCGCCTCTCCCAGTTCTCCCTCGGGGATCATTCCCGTGGGTTGCAAGACGCTGTGGCGAACCTCGCTGTGCTCTTTCCTCTCCACTATGTGTACAGAGTAACACCCGAGAGCCTTGAGGTCCTTCAGAAGCGTCGGGGAACTTGAGGAGCGCTATCGAAAATCCAGGACATCGAGAGAGCTTTACTCGTTTTCATACGGGCCGTCTCTCTCAATCTCACGTTCGCCATGTATCGCGTGACTAGAATAACAAAGACTTATATCCTCGATGCTGAAACACGGGGACTGACAATTGACCGTGCTTCTCTTCTACGAATTTTTTTTTTCACAATCCTCGAGTGTTCTCGATAAATAACATACCAGTAGAAGAAAACATAAATGCAGCCATGTTGATGATTGGAAAATATGTGCTTTTTTATCGCTATGCCGATATCTCAGCAGGGGCTACACCGATTGAATCGCAATTCGGCTCATTCGAAAGCTGGAGTCCAAATCGTATTAGGGGAGAGCGGGGCAGAATGGCATACCGGGGCAAAATGGTACGAAATGGTCAAATAAAGTCCCGCGTATGATAGAATTAGGGCAAAATGGGACATGAGAAAGTCCCATCGAAGTAGATTTTTTTGCTGTCCCATTTTGCCCCAATACCATTCTGCCGTGGTCCCATTGTGCGTGAATACCATTTTGCCCCGCTCTCCCCTATAAAAGTGTCGCCGAAAATTTCACTTCCGACATGACGGCGTGTCTAAAATTTGGTAGCGCCTCGGCAGAGCTACTGAAACGAAAGAAACGTATCTACTTGTCGAGATTCTACCACGTCCCTTTAGAGTACTTGCGATTAATCGGAACATTTTCTTTAAAAATTCTCCAATTCGTCCAAAATCTTCACGACATCACGATTCATTTCTTTCGAGAGTTCAACTTTCTCTCGATGTAGAATTTCTCTCGGCATTGCTTCACGGGACAGGCAGAGAGAAAAGACAAAGGTCACGCTGCGACGTTTGTAGTAGCTCCGACAGCTTGATCTCGGATCCTCGACAAATGACAACGAGGAGCTTTTGAGATTTCAATTAAACGTCAATTAACGATCTTCCGATGACGGAAGGGGACGAGCGATGCCTGAGGGGGGGCGGTACCGACAGAGGTTTCTCATACGGTTGAACCACTCGGCGGGCATCTCGCCGGTTCCGCTTCTGTCGGAGGGACGGGATGAGAGCCCAGAGGAAGAGACATTTGAACTTTTCACTTTTCACAGTCGATCGGGCGCGATTTATCGTCGGTTATCAATTATTCTCTCATTCACGGCTCGTCCTCTTTTGTCCACATTCATTCGACACCCGCGACGACCCTTCGCTCGCCGGGTGGATTATCCACAAAAAAAAAAAAATTGTCTTCCGAAAATCTGAATGAGCAACCTCGTCGAGAAGCGCAGAACAGATTCCTTTCGCGTTCATCTTCGTCGAATAACACGAGATCGAAATCCAATTGATTTCTGTAATTGTATCAATAACGTTTTGGCAATTCCGTACGAAACGACAATTTCTTCTTCTTCCAGTTGTTGCGAATTGTCCAAACTGTACCAGAATGTACCGGATGTGACCCGCACGGCGATGAAAACCTGTTATATTAATTATGGGTGCTCCAAGCGATAGCGCAGTTTTGCGTACACGCCGGCGGAGCTAGTTAATTTTTTTTTCATGAAGATCTCTTCGACCTTCTCCCGTATTGCCGGCGGCTTGTCTTTTATAAACAATCTATGCAACGTCCGCGGGAACAGAGAAAGCGATAGGTAAAATATAAAAAAATAATAAAAAGAAGCGCAGTCGAATAAGATATAAAGGAACGCACAGGAAAACTGCAACATACGTCTCGGAGACGAGGGGCGCCGAGGGAGTCAAAGTAAAAGCTCGGCTCGTCCGGAGTAGGTCGATAAAGCTAACTGGCCCTCGCCACACTCTACGCGCCGGCCGGAACAGATACGTGGCCCTCTCTCCGTGAATATCCTCTTATCGCTATCTGGCGCGCGTATCTCGTCGTCGACATGCATACAGATATAGAGTCGACGTCGCTATCGTTACTCGCGCCGTTCAGACGTTTATAGCAGGTCGTTAATGGTTAGATATGAGGCGGGTTGAAATTGTCGAAAGTTCGATAGAGCGCACTCCCGCGAGCGGGATCGATGGGCCGATGAATATAAACGACGTATAATGATTTTACATCCGTCCTCCATTTGCGTGGAACAAATGTAAATCTTCGTCGGCATAACGCGCGCAATACTTTCGGGAAAACATTATTCTCGAGCGTAGAGATAATCGAAATTGCATGTTACACGAATACCGCCGAGCATCGGAATCGCGAGGGCGTAGGGTCGATTGCGATGAACAAAAAATGCGAACGAAGAAAAACTCGACGTGCAATCGTCGAAACGAAATGCACGGGAGAAAGAATGTGAAGCGTCGATTTATTCAATCCGAACATTATTCCAATGAATTGCATTATGAAATGCTGCGCTCATTTTTCATCCAATGTCGGACAAATAATTTCACAGAAAAATGTGGAATTCGTTGTTTTTGTTACTGTCATTTTTAAAATTTTTTTTACGAAGTTTAATTATTTGCATTCTTTTTTATACATTTTTTCGAAATCAAAACAGCTCAATTTTGGAAAATTTGAACGTGTCGCTCGATTCACGACAAATTTCATACCGATTATCGAGGGACCAGCCGAGCACGAAACATCCGCAAAAAGACCCGATTCGAATGGTTTCGATGGTTAGCATTTTTCAAAATAGATATAAATGCCAAAAATAAAAAAAAGATATGCGCTTTTTACACATTCGTCATTCAACTCCGGCATTCATCCGGCGAAGGGGAATTGATTTTGCTCGTCGAAATTAACGATCGCAGAGCCTCGCATTCATGAATACTAACAATTCTTCGATATCGCATTAATCATCGTGAGTGGATGGAGGCAACCCCGAAGAACGATTGACCGGGTGGAAGGTTATGGAGCCAGCGAAGTTGATTAAATGATTGCTCTTTAATTGCCTTTTCATTCGCTGGATTCACCCTCCTTCGGGGGCTTTGTTATAAGCGCTATTGCCCTTCCCAATCGATACAATTGTATTAAGCCGAATAGATCGATGTGGATAAAGACTTCAATTGGGCCATCTAACTCACAGCCCCAGCGGTAAAACGATGGAACAAGACTTACCAGGAACGGCCAATTGTACGCGTGACAAACCGGCATGAATATTCTCGAAGCGTAAAATATAGCGGCTCTCTGTCGTTCCACTCAGTTAAAACTTTCGTGATCGAAAAAAAAAAAAAAAAAAAAAAATTGATTTCCAAGAATTAAGAGTGCCGGGAAAGAGTGCAGTGGGTGAGCGAGTGCCGCAGGCGAGAGCCTCGAGTCTAATGGCACGAGTCCTTCCATCCCTTTCCATCTTGAATAGTAAGAGCGGTCGGTCGACTATGTTATTATGTAAATCCTTCGGAGCTCGCGAACACCTCGGTAATACCACGGGCACCCGGGGGAACCCTGCCCCGGCCACCCGACCATCTCGAGAATCAGTTTGAATGTATACAGTCGGCCGTATAACTGCGACATAAAAATATTCTGCACTTGCGTCGAATCCACATCATACCGGGATGGAACACCTGAAAGGTCCGCGAGAGTGGCCGCAAGCTCGCGCACCCCGTCGCGATAAAGTGCTTATAAAATCGTAACGTATGCGCACTTCAACCTCCATGCGCATTGTTTATTTATTTATTTCCTTGGTAGACGGGCATTGAATCGCTTTTACATAAACCTTGAATACATTGATTAGAAATTTCAAATGAAGGATAACAGAATCGATATCTGGCCCTTTGGGCGTTCGGATGAAAAATATTGAAAGAGGAAAATTTGACGGACATTTGTCGACTAAATAGTAATTTATTTGTTCATAGCGAAGCCTCAGATTTCCCAGCACCGATTTGAAGCTTCACAGATTTCTTTCGACGGAGAACTCACTGTCTAGAGCTTTCGTTTGGTTCGGAACTCGACAGGCCCACGATCTTGCCGCGAAGGTACTTAATGCACGAATTCTTTTTCCACCTTCGCGATGAGACGTTTCACTGCCGATTCAATAATTTCATTTTCATGTATGTGAAAGGTTTCCTTGTCCCATTGAACAGGCATCTTTGCAAGCAGACATCTCATCAGCCGAATGTTGAAAATACAAACTTTTCACATACCTTTTTTTCACGCCATTCGCACAATTCATTCACAGGGGAATTTCATTGTGCGAGTGTTGTGCAAGCGAAGTTCGCCGAAATTTCGTTGACGGTACGTTCAATTTCACTCGGATTCGTACGGTCCTCGAGACTCGGAGATCTCTCTCGCTTCGCTATTTAGGAATACGCCCACTCCCTCGGCGAGCCACCCACGATTTCTGGCGATACGAAAACTTTGGGCAACGAAGTTGTCCCGTGACGCGACGGAGACCGGTAATCCGTAAATTGACAACTTCTGAAGTTTGTAACTCGACGAATTCGTATAAATAGCGATAGCCGAATACGTGGAAAGTACCACCGTTAGAGCATTGCGCGCGTCAACGTTTGTACATCAAAGATTTCCGTCGATTACAGTTCTTTTTTCGGCAGAACTTCTTTTCGCCGTCCACATTTGCGAGCTGAGTTAAGGATGTTATTCTCGTATTTCGATGTTGCATAGTTGACTACTCAATTTTTCGTTCTTCATAAAATGCGAGTAACCCTCATTCTTCCCTCATAATTTTCTCTCGCACCTTCAGCGAAATGGAACTACCTCGACGGCGATCCAGAAAAAAAACAGATCTGGATTGAACCTAATTACTTCGCGTTTGCTGTGTATGGAGAGATCTATATTTTTCAATTTAAGCAACAACGATTGTTCGGACAGTAGGAAAATGCCGACGAACGAGCCCAAAACCATTGCGCTGGTCGCGTCATTCGGTTTCTCCGACACTTTCGTATTTCTCATCTCAGTGTGAAAAGTCTCGGACGGCGGCCGGTTAATTAAGGATGAAATATCGTTCTGTTTCCACTAATCCTCACTTTGCCAGCAGCTACCAGACGACTGCGATGACGACGCCTGTACACGTATCACGAGCACCAGAAACGACCTTCGCCTTTCCAGCCTTCCACCTCTCGCTCGTTTTTTCATTATGCGGCCGCGCAAAGAGACGAAAAGCGGGACAATAGCTACCGGGTAATCGAATCCTGTCGGAGTTTCAGACAGAAAGAAAGGAAAAACGAAAACGAGACAGTAGGAAATAAGCCTGGAATGGTTCTTTCACGTAAAGCCCAAGTTTCCGATTCAGAATCGAACTGGAGCCAAACAATCATTGTCAGAGCGCAAGTGATAAAATCACAAACCAGTTCATACGTCTCTTATCTCGTCTTCGAATGATGAATCTCTTGCCTGCCCCTGTATGGCAGGATTCTGTAAGCAAGTCCGCATCTTTTTACAGATCGAGCTCAAATTTAAGCCACTAGACTTGCTGCATATGCTTCAGGATCGATGGATTTCATTAAGCCAGAGTTGATCCAAAGTTTTTCGCTCGCTAATCTCTTCAAATTAATCTCATATAATGCAACCGAATAATATTCCGTTGTTTAATTTCACTACCAATAATAATGTTGATTATGAAGTCAATAATAATACCAACAATAATAATCGCAGCGTCAAATTTTTTCGTCTGGGATTCCGTCATGAAGGCAGAAGTCAATAAGATGCCATTAATTGAATAATGCAGTGGCTCGTATCGTGCTTCGTTTAACCGCCGGTGACTGAATATTATCCACTGCTCCGTTGGGTGAATCACGTAATTAGTGCGGTCGGCACGATTGCACGGTATCTTTCGGTGCTGGTGCTGTCAGAGCCGCGATACACCCGCATACGCCCGCTGTGCATCCAAAGCAATCCCGTCTGATCTAGCGCGGGCCGAAACAACCATCCATTCCGTACTTCTCGCGGTCCGGCACAGCGGGCAATTCTCACTCGTTCGCGGCCATTATGATATTCGACCGGGACCATTCCCGTCGTGATGCACGGATCGGATTATCGAAATCCGCACAATCTAAATGCATTACGTATGAGCTCATCTGTAACTCCCAGCGGGGAATTAACGACCCTCTGGGAATATATCGGCTTCGCTCGTATCATAACCGATTCGCGCTTCATATTCATGCGCCACATGTGATTGCTTCTTCGTGCATCTGCTGATAACCGATAGTCAATCGGGCTTTTCGGTTCTCCGGAATTGAGGCGACGAACCGTGAAAGTACACGTTTCAGCTATTTTTGATCAGTTCTCATCGACCATTTCGGAAAATCCTTGTCTCTGCATCGAGTAAAATTGAGCTGCTGGCAGATTTATCAATGTACATGAGAAAACGCGAAGAAAACGTTTCTTGCACGCGTCGCGGAATTCTAAATTCTGAATCGGAAGACGAAAAGACCGAATCGAAAGCTCAAACCGAAAGGGAACTGTGAGACAAATAAAAATGCAACGTCACCATCAGCCGTCCACCCTTGTGAATGCATCGATGGTCCCGGAGGGAGCTGGTTGATTTTTGTATCGTCGGAATGAACGATCGGGCCTAATCTGGAGATCAGTAAAACAGACCAACGTCCACCGGTGCGAAAGGTTCTACTTTGCAACCTTTCTTCTCTGTGGACTCGCTTTGAGTGATTCTACCCTCAAATGCCTCGTGCCTATCCGAATGTCTATGCGACGATCGTCGGTGATAGCTGCCAAATCGACATTTGATTCTTTTGTCCTCGGAGGAAAGGTTACGTCGACGCTAACGCGTGCTCCTGTGTACACATTGTAAGCCGGTTAGAAGTCCGGGTATACTCACGACCCATTCTACGTCCGACAAACTCGTTTACTCCGAGTCCACGTCAAACTGCCTCCGTACTGCGTCATTTGCGCCATTCTCGCTCACTCCGGAAACCCTTCAATTTTATCGATTCAGAATTACGGGGGCCTCACGTACGGTGGCAGCCTCGCGACCTTTCTACATATACGTGACTTCACGCGACGGGAACACATCTAATCGTTCCCAGGTCCACGATCGAACCCTTCCTCACATACCTTTCAACGCGTACTATGTACCTACAGCTATAACGAAGTACCTCAAGGTGAAGCTGACCGGTTTAATACGGTTTTTGTTCCATCGGGCATGCTCGACATTTATGTGCGGGCATCAGCTTCACCGTGAGAATGTGTACGTGGGACTCGATAGATAAGTTCTGCAGATAGTCTTTAACCGCACTGACTCACGTGCAGCTCACTCCACTGACTCCCATGAGGTCATATTCGCTCGCCAAAGTTTGCCAGAACTAGCGAAGCACCATCAGCTGGAAGGGGGGCAACGTTGGGACGAGAGTTCATTCGAGTAGCGAGTTCCCCGAGTTAACCAAAGCAAATTCTCGCGAATTTACTTTCGCCCACTTTGATTTTCATCATCAGGTCAACCGTCGGGACTCCCTTTTTTATGGTGCTTTGATTGACCTTGGAATCAGAGACATCAGCGTATACGTTAAGAAAAAAGCTGTTGAAGTTGGCTATCGCTAAATAATGGCCAATATTAATAATGAACAAGGATGCTGGTGAAAAATGAACAAAAATGCTTCGCCGCAGGACGCCCAGGACTTTCGACCGTTAATCTTGAGTTGGAAGTCCCCGTATACGATAATTGGAAACGACCGGGCGCTATAGCGCAAACGTACTATTTAATTATCGGAAAAATTCGTCAAAGCATCGACGAGCGAAGCCGCGGGGAGGGGTTAAGCCCCACAGGTCGACAACTTTCTGCTGGAGCACTTCGTTTCATTCGATGAACCGGCCGCTGCAGCTCCAAGTCCGACGTATGTTCAGCGCACGTATCGATGAGTTCTGCCCGAACGACAAATAAATCGAACGTCTCGCGAACTTTCCGCGTTCCAATTCAACGTTTCGTTGGTGTATCCGATCCAACCGACCGGTCGAGCTCATTGAAGATTGCGATTCCAAGGTTCCTAGTTTCGAATTCAGAGAATTAGTAAAAAAATCATTGAGGACGTACTTGCATTCATCGATTCAACTGATTCGTTATGGTTTTCGAAGTCACCCTTCTCGATAGGGTATCCCAAAATGGTCCAATATTTAATTAACTGGTGCTCAAATGAATTTAAAGTCAATTTGTAATCTTTTGCTTCATATTTTGACATAATTGAGGAAGCGTATGTTCAATTCAAGCAATCAGTACCTGCCCTATTTTTGTCTATTTAATGTCTAAATAATGATAGAATCCGACACCGTTCACCACTGGTCGGCTGTGCGTGCCGCTTCGATACTCCGAGAATCAAAAACGAAAAGCAATAACAAAGATAAGAAGAGAACTAAACTCATAATCTAAAACTCGAGTTCAACGCAGCACGCTCCGTCAAACACCGGGTCCCGGTGAAAAATGCAGCCGTGAAAAAAATTGGCTTCGGATCCGTCTCGCAGGTGTTGGTTATTATCCCGCTCTATCTTCAGCTCTTTTTTTATCTCCTCTCCCTTCTCGCATTATGCAAATACCCGCGAGCGAGTGCGAGACCTCGTCGTTTTTTATCTTCTCTTTATTTTTTTGCCGCGCCAGCTTCCTCTTTTTCCACTTCGCTTTCTTATATATTCCTCGCGAGAAACGTAATAACGCGTCGGGGGATAGGAGGATTGGCGACGGCTCACCGGGAGGAATATAGCAGTGGCAACGCGATGGGAATCATGGTTCGTTGAGTGAGGGTCGCGTCCCCGTGCGACTGCCTTGCAACGATCGGCGCGATTTATTTCTCACCGGGACGCCCGTACACGTGCCCCCCCGGATCATCCCGCGTATCTTCGGGATCCGCTGCCACTCCTTCGAGAACGCGAGAAAATTGCCATTCCTCGTCGACAATGGGTATCCCATAATGACGAAAAGACGAAACAAGAAAAAAAGAAGCACCAACCGAAAGACGCAAAGAGTGAAGTCAGTTTGCGGTAGGGCTGCAAGTTCAAGCCGGCCAGAACGGCGATGATGGCTAAGCCGGCTGGTAGTCGATGAATTCGACCAGCCAAGCCGGCTTGGCCGACCAAAGAGGTCTAGATTAGTCGGCCAAAAATGCGCCGCGGCTAATGATTGATTGAAGAGAGTGCATCACAAGCTCTCACCGACAAAATGATCTCGTGTCGATATTTCGTCGGCGGCGACGATGACGACGACCACGGGGAAGAAGGTGGTATCGACTGTCGTGTCAACGTCCCCAGCTTTCCGGCATCAAGCCCTTACCCGTTCGCTAACCAGTCGTTACAAACTTCCGGACTCAAACGAAACTTCGTGGATCATGTAGTTTTGTTGGTAGACGATAACGCGAGGATCCAAAGCCGAGAGCAATAGTCGAGCAAGCACTCCACTCGAGGATCATTAAAAGTACATTCAGCCGTGAGCTCGGTTAGCGATGAATTATGCATGAGCCCCTACTTCACACACCCTTTTCACTTACTCCGTCTTCTTTCGAGGGCTCGCTTCCGAACATCTGTACGATTTTTGGGGAACATGCGAAAAAATCGTTAACGCGAAACTGGGGTAAAAACGTATTCGCCGTTGCACATTCTTTTACGCTTAAATGCACGCTGGAAAAATATGCTTTCTGGAAAACCTTCTAGAAAAATCAAGCCAACATTTGACACAAAAAAAACCTTCGAATTGATTTTTTCTCAGGCTTTCTATACTTGAAAAGAAATATCGTTATCACCCAATGATAGGTCGATAGGCATAGATTTTCTATGTCTTCTTATCTGTTAGATTGAGTAGTGAAAACAAAACAAGGCAAATTGACGAAGCAACTTCGAGCAAGTCGATGCCAATCACGCGCGAGAATGCAATGTGTGGATCGTATACGAGAGATAAGAGTAACTCGGCGACTCTGCCAGTCTCCATGCGGACTCACGGCGTCGAGGGAGTTTCACCGCGAAACAGTATATTGTGCAACAAGGGGCCGAAAGTTGACGATTGCCACGAGTGTGGCGAAGCGAGGGCTGCAATCACACGAGTTGCAATCGCCAATTCCGTCCGACTTGCACACTATACCTTTTTTTTCACGACTGCAGAGAAAACCTGCGCATTACATGGCAGTTTTGCGAGACGGACAGTGAAATGTGAGGTCATTTACTTTCTTCCCAAGGGGCGAAGGCGAAACAATCGCGAAGTGTGCATGCGCCAACGCGTGTTTTCGCTACTGACAAGAAATCAGCCATTTTCGTCTCGCGAAAACAAGAAATGCGCCGCTTTCCATGCACGAGTAAAAAAAACAATGATGCTCGTGGAACTGCAGACCCGTCAAAACTAGAGCTTCTCGACACGACTGCTCTGGGCTCTCGAGCCGTTTTTTCGATCGTTGAAATCTCGTGGGCATATAACAAGCCCGACAGATAGCATGGATTTCACTCCACTATAGCCACTGTACCATGTCTCGCTTTTATCCCGCTTCTTCTTCCCCACCCAGTCTCTTTCTCGAAGCCGGTCTACCTTTTGCCCCATATCCGGCCCGCTTTGGCGCCCTCGGCTGGATTGCCGGCGGGCTCTTCGCGGCTATAAACTTGGAAAGTATTTTAATATAACGTGGTTAGCCGACAGTAAAAGAAGAAATTGATATTCATCGGACAGAGTTCACGCCGAGGTCGAACTCTTGATCGATCAACTTTCATTCTCGCGTTCGGTCCAAGATATATATACGAATACCTTTCTTCATCTCCGCATCGCGCCGGGGAAGAGCTTCGCGCTCACCAATGTTTCACCCGCACCTCGTCCTTTCTTCCTTCACGCTCTTCTTCTGCTCTTCGAGGCTCGCTTATTCTTTTTTCATCATCTCTAACGCGAGCCTATAAGCCATTAGACGATCCGGTTATTTCCGTCCGCTAAGCCTCTACGTGCCCGACAGCCCCGAGGAGAGTCGGCGAAATCTTGCGGGAAAAGCGGCGAGAATTAGAAGCGCTAAAGACGAGTGAAGCTATCGCGAGGAAACAACGTCCTTCATCGCAGACTAACCGCGGATGCCTGAGTTCGCGAGGCCCCCGAAGAGAGCTTGACTGATCACCGAAGGATCCTTGACTCTCGACCGACTTTGATGGATCCTATCGATCACATACACTTTCGCTCCCCTACTTTCCGATGAATATTTTTCATAATTCTCGTTAAAAAATCGCGAAGCACTTCGGTGCAGAAAGCATAAAGGCAGCTCTGTTGTGATTATAAAAAAAAATCTGTAAAAACGCATTCGGTATGTTCCAAAAAGGTCGGACGATCATTTTTAGAAAAACCGCCTGGACGTGTCTGGATGAATTCGATCAATTTGAAAATTTATTCATGCTCGACTGAAAATCCTGTAAAATACTTTTTTTTTTACAAGGATTGGAGTATTCAAAATATAAATGTTCCAAAGGACCTCCACTGTTCATTTCATCAAATTAATACGCTGCTTCATTTATTTTGTTGAACTATTATTGAAAAAATATTATTGCCCTATCGCATTAACCTTCGCTCTTTTATTAAAAACAACCAATTTAAATTGATAAAAGATTAAAAATAGCTGTTCGAGAATGCGTTCGTCGCATTTCCGTTAGCACGAAAGAGCGAACGCCTTTACATTGATTTTTCTCGATGACGTTATTCGACCCTACATCCATTTACTGCGCACAATAGTTGGGCGAGAAAAAATATCATTTCTTCGAGACGCGGCACGTTTATTGGCTTATTTATGTATTACATAAGCGGCGCTGTATTATTAAAGTGTATAATCTACTGTATAGCGTTTCCACGAGCGCGGGAACCCTCGTCAAAGGGAAAATCGAAGATGAAAAGGGCCGGAGAACTCGCGAGCCCGCGTATACTTTCTGACAGAGGGCTTAAGTCTTCCATCGATGTTGCGTCTTCATTCGGGGTTGGCAGGCAGAGGAATGGGAGCGGAGAGCAAAACTTCTCTGGATATGTGTATGCATCGACAGGTTTTTGTACGAGTCTCACGTGTCGAGGGCTTCGCGGCCCGAGGCCGGACGGAGAATCGGAGAATTGTCAAAAGCAACATAAATATATAGATGTATTCTGAAATATCAGAGGATCGGCTCCTCGAGGCTATGCTCATGAAGAATTTCGATCGCTTCGACCAGAAGGTCGATCGACGATAGGAATCTTTTGTAACATGGTCGGAAACGAAATTAATAATATACTGGATTAAAGTGTTTCATCAAACATTACTGCAGCCTCCCTTGCCTATCTTTCTTTGGGAAAAAATAAGAAACCCTTCAATAGCCCTACAAACTTTGAAGTACTGCCGTATATGTTATCGTATGTCTTGAAAACCGAGTCGAATAATGCGTAGGAGCAAAACTTCTTCAGCCAAAATTGCAAGAAAATGTTTCCTTGTTTTGAAAAAAAAATATTTTGTTAATGAAATTTGTTTTCTATGATACAAAAATCCATGTTAGGGGAGAGCGGGGCAAAACGGCATAGCGGGGCAAAATGGTATTCACGCACAATCGGACCATGGACAGAATGGTATTGGGGCAAAATGGGACGGCAAAAAAATTTACGGCGATGGGACTTTCTCTGGTCCCATTTTGTCCTAATTCTATCATACGGGGGACTTTATTTGACCATTTCGTACCATTTTGCCCCGGTATGCCATTCTGCCCCGCTCTCCCCTACACCAAAGAATCATTGTCAGTTATGAGAAACCTGAGGAAGCGATTTGAAAAAGTGTGCGCATTACCTTTTCTTATCGGCGAAATTGTTTCTGTCAACGTGTCACTTATCTCCGCTCGACGCGTAATCACGCGACGCTCTTGGTGCAGGTGCTAATTACGTTCTTGGACGGGAATCGTATCGTCGGCGAGACGGAGACGGTAGAATAAAATAGTCTGAACGGTCGCGCTAGCCCCCGCGTTGAATATCCAGCGCATCGATCCTCGCGCGGCGACCCCGACGACCTACCTCAATCGCTCATTCCCGACGCGTTATTCTCATTTTCGTATGGTTCTTCGCAACCGTGAACTTTCGTCGGTAATTCGTCAACTTATCTCGCGCGATCTCGCGACACCGCCGCTTCCTCCGACGTGCCCGCCAGCTAACTCGTTTGAGAATTAGACGCCCCCGACGAAAACGATCGAGCCCCTCGCGTAATGCGAAATTCTTCACTTTTAATCCAGAATGTCTCTTCGTTTACCCGGTACACGCAAGCAATGTAATAAATGTGTTTTATAAAAAAAAAAATTACTTCTAGAACTAATGAAAATAAGGCCGGAAAGCTAAATACGAAAAAAAGTCACGTATCGCTCAATGAACCCTCATCTATCGATGATTCGTTTTTCGTATTTAAATAATAGTTGTTCTATTATTTAAAAAATTACGTAAAATAGCAAACTGAAAATTAAAAATGTAACTATTTCGTAAAGAAGAAAGAAACCAAATCTTACCCGGACCAATGATTTTAGCACTGCAGTTTCAAAACCGCTTTGGTTTTTTTAATTAATATATATAGTTGGAGATGTAAGAAAAATATTGTATTTCAAATTTTCTTGAAAATACAATTCTCCGGCATTGTACTTTGAGTCTCTATTTATTTATTTGTATTCCGATCGCTGCTAGTAACGAAATCAAGCTGCCCGAGAGCGGTCCACATTATTTTTTTCGTCTGTTACTTTTCACTCGCAATTAATGCAAATTTGTAGTCGATCGACGAAACAGCAGCGTCAACAACCGCAGGAACGACGCGTTTGCCTACAGAATTCTCTCGCGGTTAAGCGAGCGCGCATGTATTCGAAATAATCGTCACGTGCGAGCGGTGTCGCCCAATTACCGAGAGCTGCCATGAATTTCGAATGAATTTGTTCAATAATTAAAACTAAACGGCCGTACAGTTTCTACCCGAGGATACGCCGATATTAGTTTCGCAGTAGTTTCGAACAAGTGCTGTTACCTCACGGCCCGACCCTCTTTTCCTGCACGAGTTCGAGCAGCCAGAGAGTCAAAAGTTGCACCCGATATCCGTCGAAACGTTTCACAAATTCCTCGCTAACGGAGCAAATAACGAGCGACGAGCGAGAGTTCGACTGTCCCCGAGCGAGAATATTTCGCCGCGAATATGATTTGTTTCTCTTGTTTTTTTGTCATGAAGATGGGGTCGAGCTCAACTGAGTCTCACCGGTTCCGAGGAACAGCAGAAATCCGAAATTTCGAGATAAGTCGTTTCTTTCAGATCCGTAAAAAAAAAATTATAGGAAAATCATCATAGATCGCCAAATTCATTATTAGTTATTGTTAAAAAAAAAAAACATTAAAACTTGGCAGGCTCACAACCGGTACACAGTCGCATATTTTTCATAATCGAAAATAGGTTTCCTGGAGATCGAAAACAGGTCGCGAGTTCCGGTAGTGCTTGAAGCACTTCTTATTCCGCGTCCATTCCAGCGCAAGCCGCATCGACGATCCACATTTGCGTCATAGTGTAAAAATTAACGCGATCAATGTGCGCGCTGCTGGTTCTGGAGTTAATCTGATAGCGTTTTATCGGCGTTGGGGTGGGCGTTCTCGCAAACCAGTGCAGTACCTCAGGATTAACTGTTAGTTCCGGTAAAACGCGGAACTCGCGAGTTACTCGTCGATTATATGGCTCGCGTGGGCGCATTATTAGATCATCGGCGGAGGGCGCCGGAAAGGAGGGTCGACGGGGTTGATCGCCGGTGGCGGCCGTTTCCCATTACTATGGTAATATCGATACAACCGAGGCGCTGTCGTTGTATTAGATACAACGGGCGTGAAACCTGCTCGTGTCTATTCGAGCACTCCCCCTTCTCGCGACTCGTTCGTCATGATATGCCACCGTCAGAAGGGTCTATGAAAGCCGGGCAAGGGTACCCGCTGAATACAGTATCGGCGATGCGAAGCGTGTGGGTGTACTCGTTAGGCCGACAATCGAATTGATCTGTAACGCACACGCGAAGCCGAGAGACAAACAGAGAAACCCGGTTCCGTGTCGTGTTACTGCGCGAATAGGTCACGAATATAAATGCCGCGAACGGACGGAGAAGATGGATTTTCGCCGCGGGCGCTCGGTATTCAATGCGGCATATACAAGGAAGTGCGATAAAGACCTTGAATATGCGATATCGGAGGTTATCGCAGAACTGCACGTCGATTTAAGAAATATTCTTGATATGATATAATCCGAACGTGTACCAAATTACTAAACGCACGAAATGGACATTAAAGGTAGGGGAGAGCGGGGCAAAACGGCATACCGGGGCAATGGGACCAGGGCAGAATGGTATTGGGTCAAAATGGGACAGCAAACAAATCTACTTCGATGGGACTGTCCCTTGTCCCATTTTGTCCTAATTCTATCATACGGGGGACTTTATTTGATCATTTCATACCATTTTGCCCCGGTATGCCATTTCGAGATTGTCGGTCGTTACGTCGCAAAATTAACGCTTTCTCGCCGTGTTTTCCCTGGCAACACGGCCACCTGCTCATGAATATGTTCTAACCCTCGAAAATGAATTTAAATTGTTGCGCGCACGCACGAAGCATGGATTTCCGCGCTCCTCTCGGCGAAACGTGACAAAGAGATCGGAGTGTGGGAACCTCTTACACCCCCAGGATTTCGTGGCTTTCGAAACTAAACTTCAGCATCTGTCGGGTCGGGAACACGCGCGGGCGTTCTACGCGAGGCGGCGAGGAGCATAGAGAGCTTTTAGAGAAGCTTCGGAGGGGAGTTGGTGCTGTTTGCGTTCGTAACGCGCCATAAATGCATTTCGGACACGTAAGCGCGTTAAGTGTCGCATAAATGCGGCCGAAAGTAATATATTATGAGCCCGGGAAGCGGACGAACTAAGTTAAACGACCTTTTCAGAATAATTTTCACGAGCGCGGGGCCCCGCTTTCGGCGTGCGAGAGAAAACTGATAATGGTGAGATAACAAAGGAAGAAAAAAAAAAAAAAAGAAAAAAGAAAAATAGGAGAAGAAAAAAAATGCAGGGTTTCGACCAAATGTCGTCGTGTAAAACGATTCCTTGCGAGGCCATCGACGTGGGACGTTCGAACGTCACACCGCGAATGATTCATGTATATCCGTGGAAGGACGAGGGGAGAAAATCGTTACGTACAAAAATTGTGTAGCGGGCTTGGTGGATCAAGTTCGCCCGCGTCGTGGCGTTTAATCCCGGCTTCCTTGTTATTAGGTGTTGCATCGATCGACATTGAAGAAATAGCGGGTCGTCGTTGTTCCTGGCCTGTGCGGACGCACGAGTCCGCGATACGCCCGCCGGGATAGGCGGCGGAACTGCTTTTTTCTCGTCTTTTTTTTTCCCCGCTTTATCTCTGCATCCAACGTTGCCCCGGAGGCATGTCATCGGTTTTTTTCCCTCCATAGCCGAGATCACAAAAAACAAATAGCTCGTGCGTACGTTCGTTGGACATCGGAATGTCAGCCATGAGGAAAAGCTTTTTCAAGCTCCATTGTGATTCCCTAATTGGAGTTATGATAATTAAACATGACTTGGATCGCCGCATGCGGTTGTATTTACGAAAAACACATTTTCCGAAGTCGTTGATCGAGTCTCAACTTCGACATGATAAAAGACAAGTTTGGCAAAAGAAAAAGTTAACTCTAGTGCATTACAAAAAATTCTCTCTCGTGCATGAAGCTTCGCGAGAAGAAGTACTCGAAGAGAAAAGGGCATGAACTTTGGCATGTCCAACATTTTTTATATTACCTTCGTCCTCAGCCCCGAACGTCGTGAGAAATATCCGGTGCATATTTTTAATCGCCGAAAGTCTATTAGCCACGATGGACCAAGCGTGGGTGAAAGTTCCGTCGTTTTTTTTCCCGTAACTCGCTCGCAGGCCCTTAAGCCAAAGAAGACCATCATTAAAAACTCATTTCTTGCGCCCCCGCTGTAAAAACTAGGATTCTCTTCAAAGCCCTTCGCCGGACACATCTACATGAACTGCAAACTGCAATTTATCCCGTATAATTGAATCATTTATTAGGGCCCAGAAATACACGAGTACATGCAGAATCATCATAGAATAAACTATTATTTCAGCGTTTCAAGGGCGAGTCTCGGATACGATAACAATACTGTTGCGGGACTGTAAATTATTATGTCACGAATTTTCATATCCGTGCCGCGATGACGCATTATCCGTGACGAACGTTAAGATTTTTGAAAAATGTAATCCGCTCTGTCCACAATTGTCGACTCGAATGTCTGGAACGGGAGTGTGGCGTATCCGCTGTTATCATGACCAACGGACGTATAATATATGAATTTAATCTTTTCCGCTGGCCACTTGTTTTAGTATAACGTTCACATCATGAGCCCGTGTTTTAACGCTTTCCGACCGCGTGCCAGCCACTGCTACCGGCCTCGTTGCTATCTGCCGCGCGGGTCAGGCTTGAAACGTGCCATATCTACGCGTCACGGCTGACCGCGAACGACCGTTTCTACTGAAGTGCTCCATACGCCAGAATTGCAGTTCACTTACAGAAACTCCAACCGACTGCACTGTGTGCAGTTCTCTTTTCGCGCCGATATTTTTCATGCTCGATTTCTTGTCTGTAGACTGATCCTTTGTCGATGTTTCGCAATTGGAACTTCAAACATAAACTTCATCAATGCTTAATACGAACTAAGCCGAAACGATTGATCCATTGACCGTGAATTCTATGGAGAAAATAGAAACGCGAAACAATCGGCAACGGTGGATGCGCGGGTGGCGCGCGGCTTCGGCGATCACCCAAGTCAAGCAACTTTCCTCGCGGTCAGTACTTGGATGGGTGACCGCTTAGTCGCGCGCTAGCGCATTAATCGTTAAGCGGGAGGCCGTTTTACTGGGACTTTGGTGTTCTCTGCACTTTACGTAGGTACAAAAAATATCGAATTAGTCTATAGACTGCGCCTTTGTCGATGTTTCTCAATTGGAACTTCAAACATAAACTTCATCAATGCTTAATACGAACGAAGTCGAAACGATTGATCCATTGACCGTGAATTCTATGGAGAAAATAGAAACGCGAAACAATCGGCAACGGTGGATGCGCGGGTGGCGCGCGGCTTCGGCGATCACCCAAGTCAAGCAACTTTCCTCGCGGTCAGTACTTGGATGGGTGACCGCTTAGTCGCGCGCTAGCGCATTAATCGTTAAGCGGGAGGCCGTTTTACTGGGACTTTGGTGTTCTCTGCACTTTACGTAGGTACAAAAAATATCGAATTAGTCTCTAGACTGAGCCTTTGTCGATGTTTCTCAATTGAAACTTCGTACATAAACTTCATCAATGCTTAATACGAACGAAGTCGAAACGATTGATCCATTGACCGTGAATTCTATGGAGAAAATAGAAACGAGAAACAATCGGCAACGGTGGATGCGCGGGTGGCGCGCGGCTTCGGCGATCACCCAAGTCAAGCAACTTTCCTCGCGGTCAGTACTTGGATGGGTGACCGCTTAGTCGCGCGCTAGCGCATTAATCGTTAAGCGGGGGGCCGTTTTACTGAGACTTTGGTGTTCTCTGCACTTTACGTAGGTACAAAAAATCCAGAAGAATCGGTAGAATCGGTCTTTAGCTCCACGGGTTTTCCGCAGTTTTCCCGGGTCCCCGGAAAATGCGGTACAGTGTAGCTAAGTCGGCTGCGGGCGCGCAGGGAAGATTGGGTAGATTAGCTGAGTGCGGGTCGGGAATGTGAGTAGGGGAGTAACCGTGAGTACTCGGAAGGGTATGCGGCGGAAAAATGGGAAAAAACCACCTAACCAGGAACAAGAAACAACAACAAGAAGAATCGCGAACGGGTGTTTAAAATTTTCTTGCACCCCCAATATTTTCCTAACCGACCGCGTTTCTCGCTCGGTCTTGCTATAGTATTATAGATGCGTCCGCCATAAATCATTGCTCAACCGGCATTCGCGGTTGTCGTTTAACACGCTGCCAAGCTCGAGTTGGGAATCAACTTCCGTTTCCGCTCGTACAGATATCGACGAATACCGAGCGCGCGCGCAAGCGCGGAACGGAGCGCATTATTAATGGTCGAAAGTTCACGCATTGTACGAAATTCCCAGATCGCGTATACGAGCAATATTATCGTAACTACCTCGCGCGTACACGCCCGCGTATATATTCATGAGAATTTCCTCCGCCGACGATGGTTAACTTGCACATTTAGCGGAATATCCGCTTCGGAGTGCAAAATCGAAGCACAGCACACAACCTTTTATCACTCGGTTACGAAGATAAATCTTTCGGAGCGGACATTGTTTTATTCTGTTATTCTTCGATTTTTTCGTTTCGAGTTGTGAAGTCAACGACGGATCAATGTTTAACCGAGATATTTGCTTGGGTCTATTTTATCATTGGTTTTTTTGTTTATTTAAACAATAATTGCATTTACAGCGGCTGCTACACGTCCGCATGGCCGTCTCTTGTTTGCGTCTGTATAATAATAGGCTTTTCAGCTATTACTAATATGTCGACGTTGGTCACACAATGGTAAGAGTCATGCGACGGCGAGCCGGATATTTTGTCGTTCCCGGAGGTCGCCACTCTATTTCCGCTCTCGGTCGTATTAAACACCTGCGTGCCACGGCGGAACAGTGTTATTTCTCCTTCTCATGCTGAGGTAATTCAAGGAAAAGGGATGACATCATAACGCAATGCATAAATTGACCGTGTTCGTTCGAACAGATGACTCGTGGGAGTCCGTAATGGATTTGCCCTAATTGTCGAGCTTGTTTCATCCCCTCCACGGCGAGCCTTTGGCTCATTGGATACCGTAAGAAGCGCAAAATGTACGATAAGAAACGTGTTCGCGGGCAGTAGAAGCTCGCGGTCCTCCCTTTGATTAGCATAAAAAAATAAACGCCCATACGAGAGCCCGATGACCCAGCAAACACCAAATGTAGCAGCGACATTACATTGGAATTACAAAAAACGCGACACTGCTACGTTACATTTACCCCCGATGTGATATTTTGTTTTTGTGACAATGTGAGCAATATGAAATTGTACTCCAAACAAAAAGTTAATGAGAAAAAATTATATTCCATTTTTGTAACGATCATGCGGTTTGACCTCGTATTTTTACGCGATTTTCAATTTTTTCAAAAATATTTCGACAGGCCTAACGCTAAAAAAAAAATGTTTGTTTTTTCCACGTTGTAACACATTGTAAACACGTATACAAGAAAATTTCGAAAAAACATTTTTTTACGAAAAAAATGCTTCTCGAGGAAGCAATATTAATCATTGTTGTTAATATTATTCAATTTGTTTTTTTTTCGTACATACATGTCAATGAATATTTTATTTTCACTGGACACGTCGTCGGACGTTTGCGCGGTCATGTCGTGGGGTATTGGAGGGTAAAAAGCTAGAGGACTTTCACCTCAGTAATGAAGGGGTAATAAACCTTGCCGGAATATGCCCTGGGCTTCCGTCTCTTGTGATGTAATGGTCTTTTTTTTTATCGGAACCTTCGGCGCGCACAGTGCTACGTATCCGAGCCGGGTGGTGGGTTCTCGGAACGCGGCCGAATACACCGAACTCATATATTTCTCGAGACCATTAAGCTCACCCGCGCTTTAACGAGCACACCGAATGCACATCGGCGAAACGATAAAAACGTTTTTGATGATGGTCCGGTAATTCAAAACGATTTAGCACGCAACGAATATCTGCGAATCGTTATGGTCTACGCGTACCCGACAAGTCAAGCGTACGAAGTTCATTACCGTTTGTTGACTCGCTGGCTCAATCGCCAGCTTAATTAATGTCGTTGAAAAGTTCACTCCGAAATTACGGTCATTATAACGACCGGTAAGTGAACAAAACCAATTGAGTTTTTACAGACCTATTTTCGAATATTCTACCAAATCGATGTGGTTTGAGACGTTAGAATTTGTTTTTTTCAACAACGATTTGTCTTGCAGCAGACATTTCATTGTTTCAAATGAATAAAAGCACGAAAAATTGTTCAAGAAATTTTCCGGCAACACAATTTTTTTTTTTCTTATGAAAATGATTATTTTATTTTTCTGAATACGTATGAATTTTTTCAGATTTTTTTATTCACTTGCAATTCACTCTCAATTCCCTCGAACTTATGCGAAATGAACACATTACGCATGGACTGCCTTAATCCATCGGAAACCGCTCAACGCCACATCATCTGCTGAGTTTGATATTTTGGCAAAATAACTAATTACTGTGCTTCCGTTGCAGATACCTTTTAACGCATTGACCCGAACGATTTAGTTAAGTCCAATAATTTTTGTCGACGTTTTTTTTTTCACTACTATCGTTGAGACGACAATCCCGAGGATACATAAATGCTCGCGCCTCGCGCGCCCACGGGCACGTGAAGTATTCGTTTCCATTGAGGCGCTGATTTTACGACACGATCCTAAAGCTTTTGCCAGTCGTTGTTCGCGGGGCTGATCTCCTAAAAGTGGCGTATCGATCTTTTCCACCTCCGGAACTTTAATGGTTATAGGTCGGGCACAACGGAAAACGTGAGACGGTGAGATTCCCTCAGCCTCCGGTGGACCGTACCGTCAAACAACCTTTGTCGACGGTCCGCGAATACGCGAAGAGAATACCGAATTCCTGGAGAAGTCAGGTGTGCTCGCACGTGAAAGCTATCAAACGAGGAAACTACGCGGCCACGCGTTTAAGGGCAAACAAAATTCTTTGTCCCACGGTCGTTAAAAGTACACTCCTTGAGAGAGAAAAATTGTGAAAAAAACATACATATCACTCAATCACCGGAGTTAACAACATTCCTCATTCTTTTATTACTCGAGTTTTTTGCAAAATTGACCGCATTATCTTACATTGAAAAAAATAATATTAGTGTATTAAAAAAATGCAATACTACTCCTTTTTTTAAAAAAAGTGAGAAAAGTACGGAATTTAGGAAGTTGGAAAGATTCAGGAACTTTCTGGCCCAAACCTAGTAATTAATACGTTAATCATGTAACAAAAGATAATATGTCCATAAAATACAATTTTTTTCCGAAAATCTTTGGACATATCGAAACTATATCGTGTCATATATTTTTCTTCCATGTGCAAGGACAATACTATGAATTTTGAAAAAAGATTTCATTCATTTGTTCGATCGACGATAATTAACGATTGAACTAAAAAAAAATATAATTTTTTTTTTAAATTATTATTAATGGAAATGTATTGGTTATGATTCCAGGATACTTTCCCTTGCCGTCGGTGTACTGTCTCGTCTGGATCTGCCTGGACGTTCTGTTCTGCACTGCGAGCATAATGCACCTGTGCACGATAAGCGTGGACCGATATCTGAGCCTGCGCTATCCGATGAAATTTGGCCGCAACAAAACGAGACGGCGAGTCATACTGAAAATCGTATTCGTCTGGTTGCTCAGCATCGCGATGAGCTTACCGCTGAGTCTTATGTACTCGAAGGTGAGCTTTTCTTTCTTCACGCCTCGTCCGAAACGGTGAGACATGTATGTCGAGTTTTTTTTTTTTTTCGAAAATATTCATGCAAATCGTTTCTATTGACGAAATGAAATTTCGAGCACAAATACGAGTCTCGGACCGTCGGGGTTCTCAGTGCGCAGTGCATACCAAAATTTAAATAAAAAAATAAATTAAAAAAATAAAACGACTGAACAATAATCAATCGAAGTACCAATTAAGTACTTCGAATAGTAAAAAATTAATTCGACACGTAAGTATACTAAACAATGCGAATTAATTATTGCGAACATTCATGAATTTAATAAATAATGAGAGATTCAGGACAATTAAAAATCCATTGTTTCGACGAAGGAATGCATTTTCACGCTAACCGTCGCGATAATAGCCGGTTTCAATTTGCCAACTTGGATTTCCACGAATCTACCTATCGAATCTAACTTCGATCCCATCGCGAAGTTCATTCAGCCGAGAATGTGCTTGGATATAAGAGGCTTCCTCGAAGTTGAAACCGAAGTCGCTACTTTCGCCTCCTTTCGGCTTCCAACCGGTTACGCCAATCGCGCGGTTCGAGATTCCCAACGAGTCTCGTAACGATAAAACAACGAAAGGAGAACTCGGCTAACTCGGCGAAACGACACCGCAGGTTCATCGCGAGCGTCCTCGACTCGACGCGCGGAAAGTCGGAAAATAATGACGAGCGCGGAGCGCCGCGGTTGAATTTCAACGAGGCGACGGGAAAGCACATCCCCCGTATTCGCGATCACGTCTATTGTAACGGCGCGACGAGCGGGAAAAAAAAAGAAAAAAAATTTGAATACCCCAGAGTTGTTCGCGAAATGTCGTAATTCTTCGGGCTCGCAGTGCTTTGAAATTGCACAATACACATTGTCACACGAGCATTCTGTTTCCGAACAAACTTTACTTATTACATCGTACGTAATATCGTTGGAATTACATCTCGAGAGACAACTCGAGAGGGACATTAAAACTTACGATTTTGGGAGGCGTTTCTGATGATACAACGATAAAGCCAGCTCTCGCTTTTGTGACTCATTCGAAGTTTTCAAACTCGGGGAACTCACCGGTGAGATTTTAATCACTGCGCGACTCTCGAAAGTAAATCTTTCCGCGCCTTGGATTGCCGTGCAATTATCTCTGCTCGATGAGATTTCCGTCCGTTATAACAGAGTGGAATTTACGCGAATTGCCGGTGTAACAGCAATTCCGTTGCAATGCAAGTTTCATAATTTGATACATCTTTGTTGATATCCAAGATAACGATTTTGTAGCGAATTTTTTGCTGATAATACTACGGCGATAGCGCGTGAAATATGGGCAAAATTTTATAATTGTTGCATCAAGCCCCGTCCGCATTCGCAGACGAAGATACTGCAACCGAGTGCATGCAACTGCGCGCCACGAGTTTCGGGCGCGAAACCTCAAGGGCGGATCGACGATTCGATTTACATTCCATTTATGCATATTCCCGAACGTACACCCAGTCAGAAGTTCCAATCCGGGAGTCCCATCGGGATTAATTCGGGCAACCCCAGTCGACGAGTTAATTGAGCCAGAAAGCGAAGGGAGAGAGGAAGGTGAGGACGTGTGAAAAGCGGATCAGTATCAACGCAGGAACCTCGATTAACTTTCGAATATAGTTTTCCCCATCGTGATGAGCAAAAAAAAAAAAAAATTGTTAAGAAAATCCGATCCGAGCAATACTTCGTGGATTTTTTACTCGTTGAATGAATATTTAGGTAATTTTCGATACAAGGGCGAAATATTTATAAACAATAAATTTATAAATAAATTCGCGTTTACTATGAAAAAGCGTACACGAATGCTCTTCGCGACGCCATACAAATCGAGCTTTTATCGTTTCACTGTTGAAGCTTCGCGAGCCATGTGGAAAGAGAATGGAGAGAAACGAGAATGAGCCGATGTACGATTGCGATCTAGCTGTCGAATAAAAACAAAATAATAATCCGTGCCAATATTCGATACGAGCAGACAATAGATTTTGACGATTACGCTGTCCGCAACAAAGCTCGGGTTATAAATTTCAAGCGTACGAACGTGGAGTTCTCGCAAAATGGAAAAACAAGATTGGAGAAGGAGAATTGAATGGAATTCTATTTCACTTTTAAAGGTCGTATTTCATATCTTGTTATTTCATATGCACTGTAGAAAGCTAGAAAAATGGGAGTAGGGAAGTGCGAGGCACCGATGTTCTATTCGCTCCGGGTCTCGCGATATTGACTGAGTCCCGTTGGCTTTCGTGTGTGCGCCTGCACGCGATATCGGAGGATCGCGCGGACCTTAGCGTTGGGATGTTGGGTGTGTATATGAGCGTGTAGTCCCCTGTCGAGTTACGTCCTTCACTCGATAATCGTCTAGACCACACATCGTCCGCCGTAGCCGATGCATGTGTTTTTGTAGCGCTTGCATGAAAAAGTTGTCCCTTCAGGGCCACGGAGCGTGGATTTTCGGCCACTCTTCCGACGATCAATTTGTCACCAGCGCGTTAGTTCATTCGCAATTACGATAAAGTTTTAAAGTAGCAAAAGAAGCGAAAGCTTCGGAAAGCAGTATATTAAATTTCATCCACGCTTGACAATTTCGAATTACCAAAAAATTCGGTAATTTGGCTTGCATTCTTAAATATAAAAACGCGATTTTTCGTTTACCATCGAGGTTGTTCATTTTTCGTCGTATCCGGCGATACATTTGCGTGTGCCATTTTGCCCCGATAGTCCATTTTGTTCCGAACTCCCCTATATATTCCTGCATGTCTCTAGGAATGACTATTACAGATGGCGACCGGAGATGGAAGCATCGGTCATACATTTCGTTCGTGTCAAGCTCGACGCGACTAGCGCGCGGCTGTTCGTAAATGCTTTTGATGCCTTTCCAACCCTGGTTACACACACACACGTACGCCAACCCGACGTGTGAGCGACAAATAGAATATAGAGGATAGAAGAGCTCCGGCCACTGCCTCCACTCGACTCGGCAGTCGAATGCCTTTGCACTCGGTTAAAATCTCGTCACTGTCGGCTCGGCCATATATCACAGGCATTTCCAGCGGAATACTAAGGTAAATTTCCCCGCTCGTATCGCCTTCCATCGCTCATTCTTGCGAGCGAAGAGGAGAAAAAGAGGAGAGAAAAAAAATTCTCGGACCCGAGGGAAAATCGGAAAAATTCTTTGAAAGAACGATGTAATTGAACGACGTAATGATTAATGATTCCTCGCGGTGGGCTCGATCAGAAACACAACGCGCAACGCTGCAGCCATTATGCCGTTCATTGAGAATTTCGCTATACCTGCGGGCTTCTATTACGAACGGGGGAGACACAGGAGCTCACGGCGAAGAAAGTTAATTTCGCATACAATCGATTCCGGAGGCGCGTACTTCTGTTTTTCATGCGCTCAAGAGATTCCCGTCCCGCACGCTTACGAATGATAGATGGTCGACAACGGCCAGTTCGGGGGAGTCTACAACGAGAGCTCGGCAATTGAGTCCGAAATTGCAAATGGGTACTTTTACCTTCTCACTTTTTTGAGTTGTAGCTTTTTTTTTCTTCCGAATTCTTCCAACCGACCACAAACGTTATTCCACCATCCCAATTTTGTTTTTTATTCGACTGCAAAACAATTACGATGCAAACATCGTCAATTGAATGACGATACGAGTGCAGCAACGGAAAACAATTGTGACTCTACCAAAAGCTGGACATCGCCGTCTATTACACACGGGAAAGAGATTATCGCATGAAATAAAATTCATCGTCGAAAGATTATTGCGTGTCGATCAGTTTATTTGTGATACAAAACGAAAAAAGTGTTTCACTTTTCTATTGTTATGCGCCGGATACGGGATTAAAGCGAATGAGCTCGGGCGGGACGCTGGGGACGTTAACAATGGAGATCACCACGGCGACGGAGTAAACATTTATTGCGCCACCGGCGCGATTCAGTCTTCGGTATATTCGAATGGCTCGGGGGGATCAGCTTCCTTCTCCTCGTCGGGCTTCGGACCGAAAGCTGAAAAAACACAGATAAGATTTGCACGGATTACCGCAACGTGACCGGCTTCGCGCAATTCTTGCGTTGCGAAGAATCGAGACTTTCGGGAAGTTAAATATTCCAAATGACTCGACGATTCTTAGTTTTTCTATAGCAATTTCTATACTAACCAGCAACAGGCTCGACGAGTTCCTCCTCGGAATCGGGTTTGATGTGTTTCACCATAACGATACCACCGATCTGTACATCCTTGACCGGCGCGTACTGACTGCCCTCGACCAGTTGGATTACCTTCAGTTGCGCTCGCAGCACGCGAGCCGGGTTCTGCAGAATCTCGAAAGTCGGCTCCGGCTCCTTCTTCTCCTTCTCCTTCTCCTTTTCGCTCTTCTCCGCGTCATCCTTCGTCTTCTTGTCGCTCTTCTCCTTCGCCTCCTTGCTCTCTTTTTCCTCCTTTTCCTTTCTCTTCTCCTCCTTATCCTTGCTCGACGAAGATTCCTTCACCTCGCCGGAATCCTTCGACGCGTCGGCCGCCGGCGGATCCTGCGGAAAAATATCGATTTGTGTTCGCACCCTTCGAGACTCAAGACAGTTTAATCTTCTTGTCATTAATCGATCAATCAATCGATGGACGTGCGCATTTATGAGAAACTCTGGTACGTGTGAGTTATTAAATCGAGATAATCGAAAACCACTCGCATGGGCAGTGAATATATGCGAAAATTACAATAGTAATATAATTAGGCTTGTCAGTTGACAAATGGTCGCGAGCTTCTGGCACTTCAAGATAACAATCTTGTGGACTAATAAAAACTTTATCCACAAAAACTCTCGGTACACTGGAAACAGTCTACGATTGAAATCAGTGAAGACATTTACCAAAATAAAGCATGATGTCATAAAATGATCTTTAAAGATCGCGAAAACCTCGCTTTGCGAGTTTCCAACGCTCGCATTAACGGAGTTGCAAGCCAGAAGGGGGAAGGGAGGGAGGGGCGGTCAAACATGCGAAACAACAATTTACTCACCACTTCCATCATCTCGTGGGAATGACGAAGAGCCCGTCTCTCGGATTCACGACGTCGGGCACGTGCGGCGATGCTCAGAACGGCGGTCGTGACCTTTTCGCGCTCTTCGCGTTTCTTCTCCTCGAGCGGCGCCGGATAAGCGTAATAGCTCGGACGAGCGTTCGAGCGTATCTCGAGTTTGGGCATTTTCAGTTGAGAATTGAGGGCGATGAGGCAGGTGGGAGTGAAGGCTAGGGCGAGACAGTGAGCCAACGGGAACCAATACCAGTATTGGGTGAAGACAAGAGCGCCGACGACCGCCAGCATGTTCGTGTGTCCGGTTCTCGATTGCAATGAAACCGTCACGTTTCGCCCGCCTGGATAAAAAATTCATTGCGAACGTGAGACAGAACTTCTCTCGAGGACCCGATGGGAAAATACTCTCCGGGGACTTTACTGCATATGACTTTTTTTCTGGTTTTTTTCTTTCGTCCCAGAATCGTCGGAAAGGGTTTCCTTACCGGCGTCGATGATTCCTTGAGCGAGAATCGCTCCGAATTTCGCCATCACGTCCTCGTGCTTGTCGACGACGACTTTCGCGTAGAGAGCACGGAAGTCCTTGACGCGGGGGCACGTAGCTTCCGTCTGCTGAATGAGTATCATCGCCGACGCAATGAGAGCTCCCTGGCGAACGAAGTTCACCGGATCGTTGGTCATCGGATCGAGAAGAGCGATGGCTTCCTTGAGACCGGTACCGGCGCACGCGATACCCAATGCCATCGCGGCGCCGTATCTCACATGAGGATTGTAGCTCTCCGCTAGCAGGGATACCACGCTCGGACACTGTTCCGGGGTTCTGCGAACATTAATGCACATCCGACGTGTCAGACGAAGCTTGAACTGAATGCATTTTATATCCTCGCAGGATTTCAACCTTTATTTCGCGAGTGTCGATACCTAAGATAGGATGAATGATATATTCAACGAATACGTGACGAATATTGTCATGTTTCTCGGCCTTAAAGTCAATTCGACAAAAACATGAAACATTCCTTTAGTCAGGAGTTTTTTAATTTTTATCATTTGTTTATTTTATTTGAAATAATTTCTCTTTAATTTGTGGGCGGATTTCAATAAGCGAATCTCTTTAGATAAGATATTATGGTTACGGGATCGGTTTGTAAGCATCCGAATGCTGTTTTTGTTCCAGGATGACGCGTCGGTGCTGGTGGACGGCGCTTGTCAAATACCGGATCCCCTTTACAAGCTCATCGGGAGTATAATATGCTTTTACATTCCACTGGGCGTTATGCTGCTGACTTACGCGCTCACGGTCAGATTGCTGGCCGAACAGCGTCAGAACATCGGTGGGACGGCAGGTTGGTCTTCCGGGTGGTTGGGCGGGCCTCAGAGTACAGCCGCGGGAGGTTAGTGTATTACCAGGTACACTGACCTGTTTTACATTTGTTAAGAATTTTTTTTTACCGCGATGCCCGCGCAAACTTGCGGCATTGGAATGCCAATTCGAATTATTGTACTGTCCGAAGGACCTCAGAAGAAGTTGAGCGGGACAGTATGTTAAGTTGAATTTTATTTAATTTTCTTTTTTATAACAATAGATACGATGCATGAATTTACTGAAAGTCAAACGAGTCGATCGGCCGTTCGCAAAGCAACCATAAGGAAAATTTCGATTGGGAAGCAGTCGATAAGAATCGGAGTATCGGATGGGTTCGCGACAACGTCGATACGCCAATTCCACATCGAAACTCGTGTTTCGCGGACTCTTTCGCGACTGATTTTTCCGATCTCGTTATCGTTTCCGCGCCGACTTCGTCTCTGTTCTCGGGTATTTTCGAAAATACACGGGAGTCGTTCGGGGAGAGCCCGCGGGTTATGTGGCGCCCGAAAGTCGTATACATCGTTCGTCAAACTCTCGCGGGACTCTTCTCGGTCTCGACGACGAAAAACACAAGGGCTCACGCGGGTATTCTCCGCGGACGTAAAGTTCGCCGCAAATTTGCCCGACGCGTCGACGGCGCTCGAGATCACAAGGGCGCATCCCGCCGCGTTTGAGGACAGAGAAAAACGCCCTTACGACCTCGAAACCCGCCGGCAGCGAGAAACGCGTATTCCCGAAGGTGGCGACAGGTCTCGCTAATTCGATATGCCCCCGACCTGTACGCATCTGCGTCTCGTTTAACTTCGTTATATCGTAACTGACTTATGAAATTATGTTGTTTCGTCGATGACGGAGATATTAATTTTAGTTACCAGACTTCGTGCGCGCTACAAACGCGACGAGATCGCCCAAATAAATAAGGAATAAAAATTCGAAACGTCACTCGATGCAGCGAGGTCGAGTTCGAGTCCCCATAATTCCCGGGATTGGCGAAAACTTTTTTGGACTCGCTTTCCATCGAACTCGTATTTTTTTTCTTCCACAGAGCCACCGGATCGACGATACTCGCGATGAAACGGCGGACGAAAAAAGTCGCGAGTCCTTAATAAAAAAAAAACATTCTCTCCGAGCAATAATCTCGAAAGTTTGCCGAGTGCAGGCCCGGTAATGTTCCGCGTGCACGATTAGCGAAGTAAAATGTTCACTTATTTTTTAAACTATTTTTCTTCTTACTGTGACACGTGTTCCGTCATTCGCCGCAGCGCCGATTGAGCATGCGTGATTCTGTCGCAGATTTGATTTATTATCATTATTATTATTATGACTATACATTTTTTGCAAAAATGTCGAGACAATTTTAAAAACAATTCAGGGAAAACAAATTCTTGAAAATACCAGGGAAATGCTCATTGCTGTTGATCATTTCAAGTATTGATAAGATTTCTTGGGAAAATGAGATTTTCTTTCTTTTTTAAATCCTATTTTACGTCGATAAAATGTCTACTATCGGCTCAGGACGATTCATGATGAACCGCGCGTGACAAGAGGGAAGATCTTGATCTCGGGGTCGGTCGAGTACGGAAGCCAGTTGACCGTTTATTGTCCGTAACGATCGCGTCGAAAGCTTCGGTGTATAGTCGAGACAGCGCATTCATCTATCACAATGTCGGGAAGTTATCAGACACGAGGAAGACGGGGGGGGGATTTGCAAGAGCAAAATAACGATGATACGAAGGTAGGTGAATTGGCAACAATTTAATAACCGGCAGGGAAGTTTTTAATAGCTCGAGTTTGGCCCCTCTCCTGTCGATAAAAGCCGCCACCCGGTCACTTGATGATCCGACGATCGGATCAGCGAACTAATAAATATGTAGCGTTCGCGGAAGAAACGAGGGAAGTGTATAACCGTGTAATAACGCGACGTTCCACGAGACTCGTCCTTCCGGGTTGCATTTCTTTCTGAATCTCACGATTAAATAAATTCGCATCGTGTCTTCGATGCCCTCGGGGGATTTGGCAAAAAAAAAAGATAATGCATCGCCGGGTGAACGTCGGAGAATCCGGGATAGAAAAAACAAACGCGACTAGCAGGGCTTTTTCTTTTCTTAGTGCAAGCGAGACGATAAACGAAATGGACGAGAAGGTGGAATATTTTGATCGGAGTACAAACCGCGCGGGAATATACGTTCGTAGCTCGGGTAGGGACGAAACTGGAGCGAGCGGTCGTGCCGGTCGTGTTGGCGAAGCTCAAAAGAATTAGCGTGAAAGATTTGCATCGGCCAATCTACTTGCTAATGGCGCGCACGGTGGTGTGTCCGTTGAACGCCTCTCGCCTTGCATCGCTGACGCCGCAAAAACTGTATTAAATTCGGCCACGTCAGTCGCGGGCAACGAACGCGAAGCAGAGAGAGGAGACATCGGGCGCACGCGAGAAACGTTACGCCCATTCGTCCGCGGCGCATTCCGTACCGATCCGATCCACCGTGTCTAACGATTGTACGTCTATTTACATTACAAAAAGAATTCGCCGCCGCGGATACCAAGAAGGTTGATAGGGGGAGAGCGGGGCAAAATGGTACGAAATGGTCAAATAAAGTCCCCGTATGATAGAATTGGGGCAAAATGCGACAAGAGAAAGTCCCATCGAAGTAGATTTTTTCGCTGTCCCATTTTGCCCCAATACCATTCTGCCCTCGTCGCATTGTGCGTGAATACCATTTTGCCCCGCTCTCCTCTACACTTGGACCTCCTTAGAGGGACAGAATATTTCCCGCCTCGGCCCTTCGAAGCCCGAGGGAGCGAATTAGAATATTCGAGGCCAACGGAGGGACTTGCACGTTTCCAGGCTATGGAAGGACTTAGGCCAGGGGGGATTAAGAATATTTTGGGCGGTGAGTGGACTTGGAATTTTACGGCCCATGGAATCTCATAGACAAGGTCCGAAGGGCCGTAGGGCTTTCAGTTTTGCCCAATCCCCACCCCTTAGGGCCTCGGGTTCCAATCCTGTGACGACGACAGTGGAAAAATCTTCATATATGTATATACACGGATATATGTATATATATGTAGCGTATATGTATAGGATCCACGAGCGAAACGAAGCTTCGCATCTGAACCCAATCCATTATCTCACACGTGACTTGTCCATTATCTCGCGAGAGCCTGAGTGCAAGAAACACGATATCCGACGTGAGAGATGGAAAATTAAAATACGAGATAGGCACCTAACGTATGTTACATTCGCGTGTCTAAATGGATTTATAAGGGCATTCGATGAACTCCTCCGACTTCGAGAAATATGCGCGCTGCTTCCCAACGGCCGTCGGGAGTTCGCTTTTTCGCGTGCGTATCGCGTAATTTTAGCGGAAATTTTAGCGTATAACGGAAGTAAAATGCCACTTCGCCTATTAGTTTCGAAGTGGCATTGAAATTTCGTTGATAGTCGAAGGTCATACGTAGGAAAAATATTATTACATTTGTTGTTACCGACAGCGGCGGCGAGCTTGACTGGAATCGGGCAAAATGAGCGCTTAGCTTGCTTTGTCGAAAGATGATTCGATACGAATAGGCCACGAGGTGGGCTGGGTGGGACTAATCGTCAGTCGGCCAGTTGCAGGTTTGGAGAGGCGATGCACGTGGCGACGACTGCTGTTGAGCAAAGGCGGTGGTAGCGGCGGCGGCAGCGCCGGCACGCCTCAGCACACTTCCGGTACATCGACGGACACGGAGCTCACGACTCTGGACACCCATGAACTTTGGCTACCGGAGAGCGAACCGCCGCCCTCGGCGATGTCGGCACTCCACGCTTTCGGCGCGGAGATGCTGAAGCTGTCGAGGGGCCTTGAGGGAATGGCGAGTTTGGGCTCCGGCCAGCAAACGCCAATCCCCGCCAGCGCCGGGACGTCACCCTCGACCACCCCCAAGCCCGGCTCGACGCCGCAGCATCAAACCATCGCCTCCAGCCATTCAACGTCTCATCAACATTATCATCAGCATCATCAACACTATCATCATCAACACCAGACGCCTCCGCATCGACGATGCAGCTTTCGTAACGGGTAAGAAGACACTCTTAACTTGACGCAGCAGTTTCCTTGCCTCGAAACTGGTGCAATATATTTATCAAGAGACGCGGTAGCGTCTCGACGTTAAGTATATAAAAAAAAAAAATTTCGTACGAGGCTGGCCGAGGCACGGCTATATATTACAATGAAACAAAAATGGGGCTTCTCAAAGAATCGTCTGATTTTTTTTTCGATACTTCTGCAGAAAATTACAAAAATTTGCAGTCATTCGTCAATATTGAGAGAATATTTTCCGATAGGCCCTCAACCGATTCCTGTATCTTTGTACGTAAAATCGAAAAAAAATACGAACATTCTGCGCATCGTGATGAGACGAGAATGAAATGCGGAAGAATGGTAATGTTCCGGGTGCGCAGTAGTTACTCGTGATTGTCGTCCTCGTCAGCGGAACCCAATGGTAAGGCGTCGATCGAAATATTAATTTCAACGTTGTGATCAACGAATCAGTGACAATGGCAAAAAAGTAAAAAGCGCATTCGTAACAAACTCAAAAAAAAAAAAATCGACGGTACTACTGATTTGTTTTTGCTTATTCTCCAAAAGTACGCTCGGCAATGGGTGAAAAATAAATTTCCTTTCGGTGCCCGATTCGTAGATTTTTTTCGTCCCTCCTCCCGTTTCGCGCCGCAGCGGAATTGTCACATCCCCGAGATAAAGTTTGGGGTGTGTATGCACCTAAAAAAAATCTATACGCCTATCTGGTTCCGCGGATAGACGTCAAGCTGTCGTATCGAATGATTCTCATCGCGAGCACGGTTCGAGAGGGGGACGCGAGGACAAAATGTAAAGGATTTATGAGAATACCCGAGTTGCCCTCGGTGCCATTTCGAGAAAAACTCACGGCCCGGCTGTTTGACGCAATTTTTTTTTTCCCTCGCCCCCGATATATAAGTTGATATATCGCAATAAAAACGGCGCGTATATGCCGACGAAACGACGAAACGCTCTCGGGGATCCTATTGATGGAACTGTCGCATTCGAAACATCGTGTCACGTAGAGGAGGGAGGAGAGAAACTTCCGCAACGATAAACACCGGCGATGGGAACGAAGGAACGCCCGCGCAACGAAGGATTTTAAAGAGCACACGTAACGGAGCCTGTTCGATCGAGTTGCAGTTGTCTCGGTTCCCACAATAAATTCGAGCACTCGAAGAAATCGTGGAGAAAAAATGCTGCATTATTATTATTTATCGTCTTTTTAATGCAAAAAAAACCATATTTTAGCGTTTGTAAACGCGATAGGCCTCTAAGATTGGAATGCCAATTTTGGACATTGTTTTCTATTGAAAAGTCGTAAAAAACGTTTCACTTGGCCAAGGAAGATCAATAACTATAATCGATAACTGCCGCGGAGACAGGCGAAAAAGCAACTATCGGTTTCCGATCGAGTTTTGCGTCAACAGAAACGAGGCTCGCTGCTTCTGTGGCTCGTGGAAAAAAAAAGAACGCGAAAACAGGAAGGAAAACTCGAATTTTATTTTCAGCTTTGGCCGTCGAGATTACGCCGATGTAAGTATCCGTTTCGCTGGCTGTGCGCCGTCTGTGCGCGACGACCGGGTCGATGAGAAATCGGAGAAACGACACAACGAGAGACGGAGAATAATAAAACCGCAGTTGAAGAACCGCCGGTCGGTAGAGTGGGCGCTACTACCCTCCTTTTGGCTGTCGATGAGCACCGAAGTGGAAGGATTAAGTCGGAAACGCCGCACGGTGGAAACTCGTTCGCGGTGTCTATGAACCATCGCCTCCTGGTTCGCCACCTCGGGAAAGTACACTCGAAAGGTCCCTTTCTCGTCCCCTTTCTCTCCCTCGAGTCTCTCGCGAGCACACACGCGGCAATTGGTGCTTCCAACACTTCGACATTCCCACCCTCGGCCCTCTTTCCTCGTATACGAGGAGTTTCCCATCTTTCTGACGTTTTCAACCTGCCTCACCCCCTTCGAAGAATGCTCGCGATATTAAAGTAGCACTCCTGCGACGCGCCCGATCTCTTTGGGGGCTTCGACACTCTCCCGTTGGCGTATTTCCGTTCTCGCTTTAAATTTCCCACCGAGCGACGCTTTGGAATTTCTCACGTCGACGACTTCGAGGCGCGCCGCAAGAGAACCGGCGAACGACGGACCCGCCTCGTCCGCATACACGTATGCACGCGGGGCCAGTGAATATTTCAACTGCGACTCGGTTACTGTGCATAATGCTTCGGCGCAAATTGATATTTTAATATTTAACGAGTTTGGTCAATTGTATCTTTTTTCAGTCGCGAAAGAAGCCATTGGAAATTTATTTGTTCATTCATGCCGGACAAAAACGAAGGTTCCGCATTTCTTTGCTGGCAGTTCGCCCGAGAGAAAATTCGAGCAGAGCGTTTCGCAAACATGCGGCCCGCTGATTGCCCGCTGATTTTTTGGAGAAATAAAAATCTGAGAAAAATCAACCGTACAGAGCTTCTCGAGAAGATTCATTTCGGATGATGCTAATGTGGAAAAATGACCGAAAAATCGGTTGAAAAAGAATTTTTTAACGATTCATTCAATAACGCAACGGGGGTTTTTCCGCCAAAATTGATCCGTACATTTTTCCAAGTGCATATCGCTTTCGATTTTTTTCTGATTTTCGATTCATTTCTCTTTCTTCTGTGATCGACGTAATTCTACGAATTCTCTTGTCGGTATTATTATTATTTACAATTATTGTTGCGAAGAGATTCTCTCTGGATCTCGCGTTTGGCTGGAGAAAACGTAATTTCATTCGATATTTCGTAAAAATTTTGTTCTATAAAAAAGAAAAGTTGAGAAAAAATGCCAATCCTTTTTTTTCTTCACGGTATACATTTCTTTCGGTGGCGCAAACGAATGTGAAATATCTATAATTTGAAAACTACTCGTTAATAAACGTGGGTGTGAATTTCACGCTGTAACACAAGGAGCGTGTGAAAATAGCGCATCGCCGATAGATTCATTCGCGCTAGTCCATTCCTCCAATCTCTTTATAATGGGCGCTTGATTAAAGAGATTGTGAAAGAGGAAAGCGCGGAAAAAAGGGGCTTAGCCGATCGTAAAAAGAAAGAGTGTAGATTGTGGCACTGGATGTGGGAGATAGAACGAAGGGACGGAAATAAATGAGTGCCGGAGAGTGATTTCAGAAGGGGTGAGCGTGCGAGGCTCCGAGTAATTCCGTCGAATCGTAACGTGGCAGTCGCGAGACCACAGTGATCACGCTCCCGTAATATACTTCGAAAAAAAAGCTCCATCGTCACCAGTGGGACGAGGAAAAGAACTAAGAACCGAGATAAAGCGAACAAAGGTATCGATGTTTTAACTTTTTTCAACGGAATCGGCACATTAAAAAAAAGTTAGAAATGATGTCTTTATGAACCCGGTCGGAGAAAAAAATTTGTTGAACAATTGATTTTTCAACTACCTCGACAAGTCAATTTTTTTCACTCACGTTCTTCAATTTTTTTTCTAAGAGCGATAGCTATTGTTTTATTTCAGTAAATAGAAAAGATTATCATTGGTATAATCATATTTTTTTTGTATATTATTATGATGCAAATAATGATTTTTGAAACTTTGAATGTTTGTTTTTTTTATTACGATATCAATGATACTTTTGTCCCACTCACTGAAATAAAAAATTGCCATTGGTGCAATAAAAAAAATTGGGGAACATGAGTAAAAAAAATTGTATGGTAATGAAGAGCGCGTGAGAAATTCACGCAGCTATATTGTATAACTTTTGGCTCGTCATTGCGCGACGAGAAAGGTCAACAGTCAGGCCATACCTTGTCGCTTGTGTGTATTACTTCGCGTGTCTTTAGGGAGATTTAGAGATAAAACAGGCGCGTATATATACGTAAACGCATTATATAATATCCATCCCTTAAATTGTCTTTTTCGGATACCTCGCCGACGTGCTGCCGTCCCCGTTGGACTAAAATACTACTCAGCGTCATCCGCGCGCACGGGGAGGTGTTATTGAATTCTCCGTGCACCCATCTCGCAAATTCGTAGTTTGCGACGAAAATTGCATCGCACCTTATACAGGCAGTCGAGAGCGCGCGAGACGAGTGGAACATTATCCTCGCGAAATTTGAAAAAAATTCCATGAGCTCCGAGATAGCGCGTTTGGAGACATAAATCTCTTGGGTCGACTACGGGACGGGATGCTTTATTTCGTTTTTTTCTTCTTTTCATGAAATCATTTTATCCTCACTCAACAGTGCAGAATGTCATTGGCGTTTGTCGAAAAATCGTTGATTCGAGAGAATAAATTTGGGTGCACATTTTTATCACTTCAAAGCTTTCGTATAAAAACAAAAAAATAAAAAATTCATACGAATGAACAAATATTGTATCATTTTTCGTACTATTATTTTTGTATCAAAAAAATGTATATAATGAAAACATTTGCGTAAAGATTATCTGATTATATGTAATATAAAGAGATATGCGACACTATTTTTCATGTAGAAAAAAAAAAGAGAAAAAGTGTTGCAACTGAGTTTCTGCGCTCGGGTCCCCCTTTAAGCTGCACCGTCGCCCACGGCTGTGTGCCGTAAAATGATGTCTCTTGACAGTTTAAAATTACAAACTAGTGAGCACGCGTTGCCGGTGGCGAACTATCCTTACTTATTATCCCCATATTAGTTGCCTCGAACCTCATAAAACTTTCTCAATAACACGCGGCTCCTCTGAGCTGCGTCGCGGTCCATTCTGCTCTCGTTCCAGCATGAAATACTTCCCCCGCGGACTCATAATAAATACGTAATCGTGAACTACGTGTTTCGAGAGAAAATCAAGCGACACCGACGGGGTTTCGCCTGCGATTTAACACCCCCGGCTTTGTGGACAAAAAGTTTGCCACGAAAATACAACGCAATTTGCAAAGACGCACTCGGCGAGTCAAAAAACAGGAAAGAACTTAAAAAAAAAAAAAAAAAAAAAAAAAAGGTGGTGGTAAACACGTTAATACGAAACTTTGATGCAACCCTTTAAAGCGATCCGACCCCTTTCTACGCCCCGACCGCTTAGCGACACTTGTTACGTTCGAGCTTCCATGCGGATTAAACTTCGAGATCGCATTATGTGCACGCTCGACTGTTCGAGAACAATGCGCATAATTCATTCCTTCAGGGTTTGAGTTGTTGTTAACGAGATGAATTGAATGCATGCGATACAAGCGCGAGAAACTCCACTTTCGCGACGATTATCGTCGAAACCGACATTTCGACGAGGCGATTACATTTTTTTCTCTCGCGTTTTTCTCTTTTCAAATTCTATTCGCGACGCAATTTGTGGCATTAATCGCGGAGTTTTAATAAACGATCAAAAAAAGAAGGACATTCTTTTCACTAATGGCTCATTCAACGATGGGGACGAACATCGTGATCGTGAAAAATATTCGATCGGATCGAATATGGCATCCTGATTTTTTCTGTATAGCAATTTTCTTTTGCAGAGCAATTCCCATTTTTTGGAAGAAATTGTAGTGGAAGCATGACGACTATGACAAAAAAACCAATAAGACAGTAACTATTTCTTTTCTTTTAATTAGTTATTCATTCTTTTTCGAGAATGAATCGAGTGTAAAGTAAGGAATCGTTACATACGCTTTGAAAAGTTCGATTCGTTTCAGTACGGATCGTGTTTAATTATTTATGTTCCTCTAAAAATCTCATTCACTATCCAAAAAATGTAAGTTTGATAAAAAAAATAGAATCTAATCTATTAAACCTAATTGATTTTTTTTTAATCTCATATTTTCGTTCTTTTTCCAAAATGTTTATCGAGTTAAAAAAATGCTATTTATAATTTGTTGTTTCGTCACATTCGTCCGGGTTCAAACTTTATTCACCGAGAAAAAAATAGTTCAGTGAAGAAATTGAATTGTTGCATGCAAACAAACGGAATATAAATTTTTCCAATTGTACTCTGTATTTTTGGCGAATCATTTGACTTTGAATAATTCATTTGTCGCTTCCTTCAGTTCCAAACTAGACCGCTGAAACTCGCGGAATTCACAACGACAGCTCTCGGCGGCGTCGATAATTCGCGGATAAATAATTCACGCGCTCCGAAAGCGTCAAACTACCGCGTGGGAAGCAGTCAAATTGTTCGAGTTATGTCTTTCCACTTCGACGCACGCTATTTTAAAGCTCCATACCTTCCTCCAATTAAAATATTATATTGTCGTTCGCAAGCTTTTTCCGTCCAATTGTCGATTTTCGCTTACACATCGACTGCATTTTGTTAATTTTCTCCCGATGAGATATCCCGGAGTTTATCTTCTCTCTGAATCCTCTATCTCGACCCTTCGCGAGTTCCTAATCGTTCTCGTTTCACGCGACAGCGGGATGAATTTGCATTTAACACGTTCTCATTTTTCTTTTTTTTCGTGTAATTTGCATTTAATCGGCGTTCGCGTACCCGATGTACATATTTCGTCGTCGAGTAAAACTCGCCGGAATTTCAGAGAGATAATTTTTTTTTTATACGAAAATGTATTATTATTATACATACGTCCGTAAACCACTTGTTGCTTCGTAAAAAAAAATATCCAAGATATTCGCACGAGACTTGTTATCCGATCGCTAAGACGCATCGGTCTATCGGACGAGCTTCAAACGAACGGATTGGCTACCGCAGGGATGTCGACATTTCTGATAGTGTAATGTACGCGCAACCAACCAGCCCACAGCCCTGACCATTCACTCAGGCGGAAGTAGCGCAGGGCGAACTTTCAGCTCCACGTAGTCCTCTCGCGACGTCGAACGCTGCGGGGCTGAACCTTTGAGTTTGCCCTTTGAATGTTGCAGCGAACGCTAAAGTGCGATTCTCCATATCGGCTGGACACTACGATAATGTCATTGGGGTTGCCGAGGCGAGGCGAGGGGGGGAAGCGAGTCGTGGCAGAGATGGAGAGCCAGGGTCGAGGCGGAACACACGCTCGACATCGTAAACTAAGTCAGACCGGACAGAGGCTCGATTGAATTGCGGCTTTTCCGCGGAGTAGTCATTTCGGCTCTCGGACCGAAGGGAAAATGGGCTCCGAAGAATGGAGAAAACCTTCGTCGCTGAAAAACCGCACGCAAGAATAAAAGAAATAATTCGCGAATCTCTCAGGTCTGCCTTTTTCGAGCACTATCCCAAGGAGAGACGAACGTGGCGACCCATTTCCAAAAGTTGATGCATCGCTCGCCACGATTTCTCCGTCAGATTGCAGCAAAGTAACGAGAGACAGAGTAGCGAAAGATTGACGGAACGGTGGCCATAAAGATGGAAGGATGGTAAAAGAAAACGGGATGGAATGGAGAGGGAAAGGAAAAAAAAGGAACGTACATGAAAAATATATAGATCCGATGGATAAAGCATCGAGCAGTCGGTAAGAAACGATATTGTGCAAGCTCTTATGCTTCCTTCGAGCCACGTGTGGGATCATTAATATCGCGATGCCTGCTCACGACACGGGTCGATGGTTGAAGCTCCCGTTGATGTCTCGGCCGCTCCAGTCTTTCGCAAGATGGAAGGTGGAAGGCGAACGCGAGGGAAATGGATGAACAAGGCACGGTGGGGGCGAACGGTTTTCGTGTAACGCGCAGCGTATAGTCGCACGGAGACTTTGTCAAAGAGAGAAAAGCCCCGGCAAGATGGGTTTAGACGTTGGGGATAAGATATAGATGAATGGAATAGGTAACGAAGAAAAGGAAGGAAATAATAGATGGCTGAAGGCAACGGCGGAGTCTTCGTGTGCCTTGTATATTATTCGCAATAACCGGTGTCTCCTCTCGAGAATTTTATTTTCCCGCGCTTGGACGAAGCTCTCTCGCTCGAAATCGAATGAGCCACGTTCGTTGAATGTTTACTCTCGGCTCGGGCGCAACGATGCGTAAAAATGAGAACGGCGCAAGAAGCTTCGCGGAAAATCGAGACGAAGATAAAGATTTACGCGAGAAGAAACAGGCGAGAGCGGTAAATCGAAGAGGTCATTATTTTTTCATAAGCAACAAAATCGTATCGCCAACTGGGTACAACTGTTTATCGGTGATATTGTTCGAACCATAAAATTACTTCACATTATCGGGTTACCGGTATAAAACGATCAGTCCTATCAATTTTTTTCATGCTTTTCTTCAGCCGTGAGTAAAAAAGTGAAACACATCTTTCGATCTGAAATTGGCGAAGCTTTTCTCGACACAAATCAAGAATTGCAACATTCTACAGAATAAGCGGGCATCGGCCTTTAATCCAAACGACACATCATTCAATCATCTCCCGTTCCTTCGTCTGCAATTTCGCCGAAAAAACAATAAAATCTCCTCTCTCAAATATCGAATCTTCGTAGCGTGAAATACGGGTCGATGCTCACTGTTCGATTGAGTTTAAGATATGGGGGATTGCGCTCTCGCGTTCGAGAACACCGACGAGCACGAGGCTTTGAACAAACGACAGTGCGGTGGCCGCGGACGGTGCTAAAATAGAAGTGGAAGGAGAGTCTCGACTTTTGACCCTTGAAAACATCAAAAGGAATCACGACGCCGAAAGTGGCGAGCCACGTACCCATCTTGTTTACGAAGCACTTCGGCTTGTCCTTCTGCTTCGGCTCGTCATGCGGAAGGAGGCCCTACGACCGACGCGAACTCTCGAGAGCGATGCCCGGTCATTTCGCTAGGCCTGTCCTCTTCGAGAACCGGCACCCCTCGTTCCGTATTTTCCTTTCTCCGCGATTCGGCTTCACGAGGCTCTATGACCTGTATTGCCACTTGGCCCCAAGACCCCGTTCGCCCCAATGGCCAGCAGTTTTCCAATTTGTCGACCATAGCCAAGTCCCACTCCACACTCTAAAGCCAATATAGATAGCAAGCGTGAAGGCAGAATCAACTATAGGTCTTTTCGTCCATCTGTACTTCGCTCGTTTCCTCCTTAACGAAACGAAAGCCTTTGTATCACTCCCGCGATACTCGACATCGACGCCAGGCATATCCTTCGTTTCACCCCAATCCTCATCCTTGTCAATTCCCCAACTTCCCCAACAAACCCTCCCTATTTCTTTTCCCGTATCTCGATGTGCTCGTTGTTCCGAGCACGCCAGTTCGCGAATGTTCGCCGAGTTATCGATACAACCTTCTTCACTTTGACCCCCCGACGAAAGTGTGGATCGGAGGCTTTTCGCAACTTCCACCTCGAGTCCGTGTATCTCGGATCTCTCGAGCTATAAGGCTTCTGCGATCGAATTTTCTTCACAGAAGACCGACAATCTCCAAACGAAACCGACGAGGAGATTTATAGTTCTGCACTTTCCTTATCGTTCTATTCAACTCGGATTATATCGATGCACTTTAGAACGAGATGCTGAAGACGATTGCCAAGGTTGGCGGCGCACTAGGAAGAATAAATCTCTGCGCAGCAGGCATTTCTTGGACAACTTGTTTAACGTCCAACCAACTGATTCGCTGTTCTAAGGATTATGCTGGATTTTCAGGAACCTACTAGGAATTTTTTTTAGACTGATTCTATCACACCATCCGTTGCTATGCAAACGCATTGTATTTTATGTTGCATTATTGGTTTTTTTTCAGAAGCGGCGAGAGTGCGAGCAGTGTTTCCAGCTCGGGGATCAGTCTGTCGATGGCCCAAAAGGAGCAGAGTCCGACGAGCCAGTGGAAGCACCGCAGAAGAGCCTCGACCTACAACGAGGCGCATCTGCAACGCGCTGACTCAACTTCCCCAAAATTGATGCGCAAACGATCGCTCAGCTTCCACGAAGCGACGCTTTCACGCGGCCAACACGACTCGAGCTGGACGGACGCGAGTCTGGAGGATGCCAAAGATCAAATGCGTCGACGGTCTCGCGAAAGGGACAACGAATTGCCGCTGCCCCCGCCGTGCACGTGTCCATACTTTGGCGAATCATCGAAGCAACCACCGCCACCGCCAGCGAGCGAGGTTGTCATTGTTTCGAGCGACACCCTCAAGCCCATTGGCAAGAGCCTCGACATGGGACTTCTCGGAAGAACGCCGAAGACCGAAGGAAAACAATACGAAAGCTCGAACTCCGTCGTCACGTGGCGCGGAGGTAGACGCGGCTCCAGCATCGGTACGTATTTCTTATGCTACCAGCTTAACTCCATAAAAAACGAAAATTAGAAAAAATCCAAATGTTATGTGTATTTTTTTTAAATTCATTTTCAGGCAGCACGAGAACTCTTCTGGCGCCGTCGAGGCCAACGCCGTTGCGCCGAGCAGCGACGATGCGCGCCCACAACGGTCAAGCCACACTAGCGGCGAAGAGCAACTCATCGTCGCCGTGCCTACTCAGATATTCGGGCCCGGTGAGGACCCACCACTCGAGGACATCGAGTGTCATATCGCGAAACAGTTCGCGACACGGTAGAATAATAAGACTCGAGCAAAAAGCGACGAAAGTCCTCGGCGTTGTGTTCTTCACGTTCGTCATACTTTGGGCACCGTTCTTCGTGTTGAATCTCGTGCCCGCCGTTTGTCCGGATTGCGAGAAGCGCATAGACCACAAGATCTTCGATCTCGTCACGTGGTTGGGTTACGCGAGCTCGATGGTCAATCCGATATTCTATACGATATTCAACAAGGTATTCAGGCAGGCATTCAAGAAAGTGTTGCTCTGCCGCTACAGAAATCAAACTTGGAGACCGACGAGGTAGGCCGGGTCGAGGCGTCCCGAGTTCGTTGTCACCAAAGTTTGATGACGTTACGTCGGGTCGCCGCTGAGTCGCGCGCAAAATTGTATACACGTGTTTCCGAAACCGAGCGAACATTCGGATGAACAGCGAGAAAAGGAATGTTGCTGATAGTCAATGTCGATGCTTTTGGCTTTTGTGGAAAGCTCACCGGAAACCCTGATCCCGATAACCTTAGCCGACGAGAGAAATATATTTAAAAAAGAAACCTTCGATGTGGCTCTCTCTCCCTCTGCGCTCACCCCTCGCACACATTTCTCGCGGCAGACCTGAACAACGACAATCACAGACGTCGTCCTGCGTTAACCCTGTCTCTAATGATTTTTAAGTGAAGAAACTATCGCCGGGGATTCTTGATAACCGTGGACGTGCAGGATTCTTCGTAATCGTGCACTTTGAGGTAAAACGGTAGATTTCAACTCTTAGATAGCAATGTCGTGTTAGCAAATTGTAAAGTAACGCAGATCCAACTCAACACAAAGACCAGTGAACAGAAAAATTCGTCACATTGCCAACTTGATACATCAACAGGCCGATACATTACTGAATTGAAGCTCTACAAACTCAGCATGGACGAAAGGTTGGTGAACCAAGTTTGGCGCAACTCAACTAAAAAATCACTAGTGTTGCCAGTTGGGTTTCTGTTCAATTGTGCCAGAATTCGTTTGCCAGCTGTCTCGCCGTCTCGAGTTCGTAATATATCCAGTTGGTGGTGAGTGTATCGAGTTTTGATATGCCAAGTAGGTGATTTGTTGATTATGAACTCAATACGGCAAAACTATCAGCGCGTATCGAGCTTTACCGTGTCGAATTGATTATTTCCCAAGTGTCGCCGCATTGAGTTAATAATGTAACGATTTTTGCCGAATCGCGTTGGTCATGTAAAGATTTTATTCTGTATGCAGTTGCCTGTGTCGAATTGGGTCTGGGTTATTTGGGAATCTGCAGAGACGGCAAACTGCTCCATCGCCCTGGTCGCGTTTCAAGGGTTTCTCCGGGGCTCGGACGAGTGTGTCGCGAAGCGGCGCAACCACCTTCTTTACGAGAGCGACTCTCAACGCCCCTCGATCGTGTTATCCGCGCAAAGCGTCCTGGCAGAACCTTCGATTGCGTGCGAGGAATATACGCCCTGCAGAAATCCATGACCCGAACGATCGCGCGAACGATTGGAGAAGCAGCAGTTCAGCAATGAAGAGCAGCCAATGCGCTCTTACGTTCGCAACAGAAAGTCGATTCCATTGTTTTATGAAAGATACTCGAGCTTTATGGAGGGAAAAGGCACGTGAAGATACGAATCGTCGAAAGTTTCGGGCAAACGCAAATGTTTTAGCATGTTGATTCTAAAAAGAAATCATGATAATGTAGTGGCAAGATGGAATTTCGAAGGCGCGGCGATTTTCAATAAGAGATTTTATTAAAGACGAACGAGAATGAAAATAATCTGTCCTTGGATAATCTTCAATTCAACCTGTTGCGAGTTGCTTGATTACGAATGTTTCAAAAATTCAATCAGGATCTCGCCCGAAAAAGATTGAACGAAATAAAACGAGAAGAAGGAATGCCTTCTTGTCGTTTTTCAGAATTCTAGCGAAGAAATAGTTATTTGCCAACTTACGCGGTAAGATATCGCAAAATGCTTTTTGCCTGAGCTACGCGAAGATTCAGTGCTTTCCCGTGTCCGCCTGACTGATGTAACGGATGTTGGAACTTAGCAAGAAAATGGATTCAAGTACTGTATAACTTCGCTCACGTTTTCCGAGTAGTCGTGCAAAGTCCAGAGTACAAGATGACGCTGGTGCGAAGGTAAAGCTCGAAATCCACGAGTTTTTTTTCCCAACTTTGCCATCGCACTGTGTACGAGCCCGGATATGCACGTACCGGTCAGATAAAGGGCCAAGAGTCATAGTCGAGTATTTGCATACACGAAAGAGTTACGATGGCTAAAGGGTACGCGGGAAAGTTCACAACGAGGTCGTCGAGTACGCCAACAAGCTATACGAGCCCGAGTGGGACGACTGAAAAAACGGAACGAAGTACCACACACTCTCTACCGTTTTCAACGGTAGCCGCCATTGAGGGAGGTTTCCGTTGCATACGAGCGAAAAACGGAGTTATGAGAGCCTTGTATATGAACCAGAAGTTCCACCGGTGGGAGTCACGTAAAACGATGGATCGATCACAAGAGAGCTCAACTATGCAATGGAACGAGAAAAAAAATGGACACTTCCGCTGATAAAAACAAATGAGTCGTGACAACGTACGATTGATTGGAAACGCTCACTTTCCAAGAAAAAAAAGAAGTTGTTTGCAGCAACTAATGGTTTATTGTCCGAACTCATTACTTCGTTCGTCAAACATTGGGTGGCCGAAAAAAAACGTGAACAAACGTAATCCAAATTGAATGACTATTCGTCGATTGGGAACTCGTTAGTTGTCGTCAAATGTCGATTTTGACCAGTGAGTCGATAACTTGCCCTCTTTGCCGTACGTCCGAGTTTCTTTCGGCTATCATAAAGTTGGTCCAAGGTAACTGCTCGTATTGACCGTATAAGAATTCCGACCAAAGCGCTTTGAAATATTTGTACAACCCTGTGACCGGAGGTTGAAGTTGATTCCATCGGGAAGTTTAGTTCATTGGCCAACCACAACCTCCACAGAACTCACCAATTTACTGTTCGTTAAGAGATATGAACTAAAGTTCAAATAAATGTCCTTTTCCGATGAATGGCATCAGTGACACGATATTGAACCTATTTGTTGATATGTTCAATGTCAAATGTAATGGACGGAATTTTTCGAATGGGAAATCTCGCTTGCAAATCCACTTGACGTTCTGGCTCAATTTTTGTATTAAACTCAATCATCCTAAAACCTTCGTTGATCTTTGATGTGATCAAATATGCCATTTAAAGACAAGCCCTCCCCATATTCTGTTGGATCTTCATTCAATGGAGCAGACATAATCCGTAATTGGACATTTCTGCGCGGAGTTGCGTCGCAAAGTGATTCATTGTCGAGTCAAAAATTCGGGCGATAGGTGAATATGAAAACGAGTCATTACATCGGAAGGGTTTCCATCAATAACTATGCTTGGCCGTCATCTGTATCGCCGCAAATGCCACAATCCTTTGCGACATTCTGCGCGGGAAACGCACCGAATTAAATTGATGTGCAGGGTTTATAGAGACGAATACGATGGGACTCGACGCTCGCGAACGCTGCCGCGTAATAATCATCATCGTCGTGGTGCCATCGCGCATATAACCACGGAACTGTGAAATTCTGTTCGGAGGCTCGATCATTCGAGAAATGGGATTCTGTTTATGGCCAGGACGCCGCGAGTTACTCGATGTCGACGAGCGATAACACGCGCGAGCTTTACGCAGACGTTTACCTCTCGGCAGCATCGAACGACGAGAAATACAGGCACGACAGTTGAACAGACTGCGGAATGACTCGTTCGAATCGATAAAGCGGAACTATTACAGGAATTCGTAACATAGCATCAGCCTCGTTTCTGCTCTTCTCCAATCGAGCAGGTTTTACAAATATGCTATGTAAATTCGGCCGCAATTTTTCTCAGATAAGTGATATTGATTAGCGTTAAATCGTTAAATGTATGAATCCGATGTGGAAGGAAAAGCGAGTCAACAATCTTTTTAATAGGTTTGTAAAACGAATAATGAAATGATGTCTCAAAAATGCGCTGTGTAGAAAACGGAACGAGAATAATAGAAAAATTAACTAAGCGAGTAAGTAAGGGTCGAATTTTGGAACGGAAGATTAATCTTGCGTTCAAATTTACGTTCAAAATCAAGGTCAACATTTGCCAATGTCCATCTAAATTTCGTGCGCAAGGTCGTAATAAAGATCAAACCTAATTTTGAACTCCATTAAATTCCTATTCGATCGTAAATACGTTCTTACATTCGGACTTGAATTCGAAATCGAGATGAATCTTGCGTTCGAAAAATTTGCCCTCAGTGCGTAAGTGGGTAAGTAAGTGTAAGATTTTGCATTACAAGATGTTCCTATTGGGGAAGCGAAAGTAGAATATGGTGAGCGCTCGTGTATGGACACTTTGGAAATTCGGCAAGCTGCAAAAATGTCGTTGAGGCGCGAAATTTTGTCAAAGAAGAATCATCGTTCGGATGTAATATTGTCAAAAACGCGCACCGACCGGAGATCTTTGAAAAAAAGCTCAATTGTTTTTGTAACTGGTGCGCATTATTATTATTACCTTATGGTGAAATGGCTGACAGTAATTGCAATCCACTCAAAAATTGACATCGATTTATCGGGCATTGTAAAATTGTTAACTTTTTTGTTTTGTGAAAAATGAGATTTCTGTCGCATCTCTCGTTGAATGCCAAACACTGTACCGCGTGCGCAGTGAGAGATTTAATAAATTTGTAAGTTGTGTAGCGTATAAAAATATAAGGTGCTAAATAAGTTTAAGATATCGTTATGTCATAGCTGCGCGATACGACGCACGGACGGATGAATGAGAAGAGAAAAGAAAAATTGTAGCGAAAATGTATATTGTTGGGACAGTATTCGACGATTGATGATTAGCCGACAGCGAGATTATGTATATACAGTGAATGTCACGCTATAATACAAAACCGGATAAACATAGTTGATACCTGAGAAAATGAATAGGCTCATTATTTAATCCGAGATTTATCGGAAGACGCGCGCGCCGGACGATTAATCATCCGCGTTACGGATTTGTGTTGTGCAATCTCTAGGAGAAATGGAATGGGGAAAATAGCGAAGTCGTTACTGCCTCTCCAGTTGCCCCCCCCCCCCCCCCCAACCCTCTCCTTCTCAACCCACCCACCATCGACGGCGCAACTAAAAGAACTTTAATTAACGCCCGGTATATTGCTTAGTAATTATGCATTGTAAAGCGTATTAATTAATGTACTCGCTCGCGACAGACCGTCAAAACGGGCGAAGGCGGCATGAAACATTATAACTAACCCCAACCCCCACCCCCTCTCTTCCCCGATATAAAAGAACGGGCAAATTTCGCTCGTACCCGGCGAAACGTCGCGAACCTCTTTGATTGACGATCTCGTAAACTTTTACTCTTTCCGCGCGTTAAGCCGTCACGTTAAACGCACTGAATTTCCAATAAACCCACAAAATTGGGACTCGCTGAGCCCCGTTGCTCGGCATAACAACAGTTCTCTTTACACCCTCGGGACAATTTGAATGACAAAAAAAACGAGTTTACCGCGAATCTCTACTGTTCAACAGAACACGACAAAACGGGATGCGAAATGGATACAACATTTTCTCTTCCTATACGAGATGCATGGTCGATATGAAACATTTTTTTATCGTTAATCCAGTTCGACTTCACCGATAATTTCCATGGGTATTAATAGGGGCGAGCGGGGCAAAATGGCACACCGGGGCAAAATGGTACGAAATGGTCAAATAAAGTCCTCCGTATGATAGAATTAGGGCAAAATGGGACAAGAGAAAGTCCCATCGAAGTAGATTTTTTCGCTGTCCCATTTTGCCCCGATACCATTCTGCCCTGTTCCCACTGTGCGGATTTTGCTCCGGTATGCCGTTTTGCCGCGCTCTCCCCTATTCAATTTGATTGATTCTCATTAAAACTGATAAAATCGAATAAAATATTATTAATACCCATTATGTATATCGAGACGGTCTCGTGTGATGCCGAAGATTCGAAAGTCTGCAAGCCGCACTCCCGCGTTAAACGCCTATCCGAATTTTCATACTCGAGTATAAACGGGAACAAACCTCATCTGGCGCGCCTTCGCCGAGCTCGATGTTCCCGGACGCAAAGACGATCCGAGGATGCGTCCGGATTTACACCTCACCCGCACATTTTACCCGCACACAACACGGGCTTCGGGCGTTTACACGGGCACACAGCGGAGACTCGAGCGATTTTGCTTGTTGCAACGAGCGCGAAGTGCATTATAACAGCGTGCAAATAAAGTCTCGTCGTATCAAGGGGGCGCTTCGTGATTCGCGCGTAATTGCCTCTCCCCGTAAATTCTCATGAATATTCACGTGCTCGAACACACGTGTAGTACGGATAGTACGCGCGACGTGCGAGTTATATTTAGCGAGCTCACTTGAGGTTCGGCAAACCCAACTACCGTCACCGAGGTTTTTTTTTCCTGGTTGACGAAGATTTAGAGCATCTCGCTTCGCTCTCCGGTATCGTTATGACAAAAAAAACTCTCGCGACACGTATCTCGTTTGTCCTTCAAGTTATCAGATATTAACTCAATAATGTCAATGAATCCAACGCGGCCAGTCCGAACAAAAACCTTTTAAATAATTCGAAAAAAAAAAAAAAATTGCTAATTTTTCGAACTCATTCATTGAAATCAGAGTTGGGTAATCAAGGGCTGAGTACTCGTTTGACACTTCAAGTACCAAGTACAAGTACTTTTACTACCACCAAAGTGTCTATGGGAGAGCGGGGCAAAATGGCATACCGGGGCAAAATGGTACGAAATGGTCAAATAAAGTCCCCCATATGATAGAATTAGGACAAAATGGGACAAGAGAAAGTTCCATCGAAGTAAATTTTCTTGTTGTCCCATTTTGCCCTAATACCATTCTGCCCTGGTCCCATTGTGCGTGAATACCATTTTGCCTCGGCATGCCGTTTTGCCCCGCTCTTCCCTAAGGCCGCTAGAATAAATTTCGACAATCCCTAACACTTGGAGAGAAACTCTGAAATAAATATGTATGACTTTTTTTCAACACAACAGTAAAAAAACATGTTCTTTTGATTCTGTGATGTTGGAGAGAGTTATTTTCGTCCCTTCTTAAACCTCGTTACCGGGCCTTCACAAACTTGCCGCTATCACATTACAGTTTTTGATTCTAATATTATTATTATTAATAATAATAATAATAATAATAATAATAATAATAATAATATATTACATCATAATATATTATTATTATTATATGAATAAATGCGTGAAACTTCAATTCATACCTGGCTTTGAATCCGGGAAAAGGGAGAAGCAAGCAGAGAAACTAGTCTGCCGACGAGACGATGGGATTTCTCGTTTTCTTCTCCACCCGGACTCGAGATATCGGAAGAGAGTTCATTTATTTTTGTAATACACCGCGAGAGAAGTAGAGAAAAGCCGCGTTCTCGGTTGGCAAACGCAGTAACGAGGTAGCCACGCCGAGGATTAAGAATCGAGATTGTTATCATCGCGAAAGCAGGTTCGATAGAAGAATCTTTGGTTACTTCGTGTTACAGCCGCGCAAGGATGAAGTTTCTATAAAATCAAGAGATTGTTCGTTGCCCTCTGACACATCCGTCCAATTTCGCAAGAGCTTCTTATATTATCGCATTATCTTCTTCTTATTATTATTAGCTTCTTATATCTATTTTTCTCCTGAAAATCACGCTTTTACACGGCGCACTGAAAGTAGCGAGGAACGACGAGAGAACCAAGGTGAGAGAAGAGGCGAAGAAGGTGAAAGCACTGAAGGGTTTTGTCTCCTGGCTGTGACTTCCCCTTTCAGACATCTTATTATATCCATCCCACGCGTATATTTACGGAGTTGATTGCTCGTTGAAAAATATGCGAGCTATTTCATGCGCGAAGTTCAAATGGCACGGGAGAGAGGAAGGAGGCGGAGGGAGGGCAAAGGCGAATGGCGGGCTGAAGTGGGTGTACCAAAGGGATATACAATCGGTCTCTTTATAGTTCACCCTTAAAAGGGGCGTCGGAAAGGCGGAACTCAGCGCGGAATGTTTATGGTCTATATAAAATTCAATGGGTCGCGAAGAATAGAAATTTTATTCCACACTTATCGGGCCTCACACCCTCGCGAGACACGAGGATGATGACTTTGATGGCTGGAAGCAATTATCGAAGTCCTTCGAAAATGTGTCTATGCGTTCGTAAGTGTCGTTCAATTTCGACGAATCAGTTTCTCGCACGAGTATCGTACATTTCATTTCACCAGTGCGAGAAATCCGTTGTCCCGCACGGGCAGCGAAGCGGGCGTGAAAAGAGCTTTGCGCGATACATTCGATTGAACGTATTGCAAAATGAATGTGCTCAAACGCGAGAGTAGTCGGGAAATAATTGCCAGGGTCAAAAGCGTCAAGACCTCGCAGAGCTTTGAAGAAAGTTCAGCGAGGACGAGACGGGCGAGCCGCGAACGAGTGAAGCAAAATAGAGCCCGGCGAGCGAAAAACGATGGCACTCGAGCGGGAAACAGTTAAATTATTACTGGCCGCGGAGAGACGCGAACAGTGGTAATTTTTCAGTGGGGATAGAGCGAAACTAATGAAAGAAACTGAATACCGTCCAACGGGAGATAGAAAATAAACAACGAGAGGAAAACAAAATAGGAAAAAGAGAGAAAACCAAACGAGAATCCCTGTACTGGATGCAACAAGACCACTACGCCGAGCTCGGGGGAGCGGCACAGCGGATAAATACTCGGGACAGAACGAACAGCAGCCACTGCCGTTTGCACCGATGACGTCCGACTGCTGCTGAAACTCTGTTTATCGTACCACGCGTTGCCCGCCCGTGTGCAAAATGCTGCGACTCGCCTCTCACCCCCGCACCTCACCGTAGCTAAAGGCCGTTGAGTACAACATTGACGGAGCAGCAGCACGCTGCGGCGAGTTCGCCAAGTTTGTTTCGAGCTCCGGTAGTTTCCCAAAAAAAAAAGAAGAAAAAAGAATAGCAAAAGCTCCTGCGCGAGACCGAGTCGTCACAGCCACGCAATTAACCCTGTGGCCCATTAGCGATTCTTTCGTACCACTTTATTCGTCGAGACAGTTTCGAGCTGAATTCCCACCGCCGTTATTTTTTTTCATTTTTTCTCAGTGCAGTCATCGTTTATCAACAGTCTCTTGGTTGAAAAAAAGAAAAAAAGGGAAACAGCAAAAGCATTGGACGCAAATGGCAAAGTAGAAGTTCGTTAATGGTCAACTGGGAAACACGACAGTACCGACAGAAAGGTAGAACGAACTACGGAGTAACACAAACTTTCTTATATTTAGAGTTCGCTTCGGAGCTTCGGAATCGAGACCACAAGGGCGAAAAGTCCTTTCTCGTTGCGCTCGTTACGGTAAACAGCGTTACTTAACGGAGGGGCCACAACTTTTGCGCGCCACTCGCTTTTATGATGACCATGAGAAATGTGTGCTTCCGAGTTTTAACACTCCAACCGGCGACACAATGAATTGAAAACGTCCCAGAAATAATACAAACATTGCAATGTACGTGGAAAGTTTCCGACGTCGAATGTCGTTGATTGCTCATTCGTTCATTGAGATGTTGGAAACCGTCAAAGAGAATTAAAAATATTTCGGGCCGAGGGCTTACCCTATCGCATCGAGCCACTGTCAAAACGACTGTGAAACCACCCGGTCATTACGTGACAGAAATTGACCGTCAGAACCACCGTAAAACCACGGTGCGCAAAAAATGTCGTATAATGGTTTTCTAGATTAGAAAGAGGGGAGCTTAAGCATATTTTTGTCTAAAGGGAGCCCAAAGGGAGAGAGAAGAAATATTCACCCTTAGCGGGACTTCAAGCCCACCGTGACATTATCCATTCTGCGATTTTAAGGTCTCTGTTGCATTAGCTACCCGGTGATTTTAATCCCTCCGAGCTCTCCGTCGTGTAACCGCACCTGAGCCACTTCTTCTTTTAGACCCTCCATGACTAGCATATGGTCTAAACTATCGTATTATACACATACATCAAGATATTTTTATAATATAGAAAGATAGAAAGATACAGAAGGATTAATCTGTTGCGCAAAAAAAAAATTGTGTCATGATTTTCGATGAATCAGTGAAAATGTGTTTCCTTCGGCAATTCGATAATCCCGTACATTGTACCCGGATTTGCGAATTAACAGGAGATGCAGCGCGAGGGTAGTCGAGGCTGCAATGAGATTCTAATCCTTTAAGATTCCGTGCACGTTTGTCCGAATACACATTGCGGAATCACAATCTGTGCATGGTTCTACTCGTACAATGCTCTTGTCGATATTCCGGGTTTTCCTCCTAGCCGTATAATTCGATGAATGCATCAAGCAACAGCATTGTTCCCAAACGGATCGTTTCACGACTAGTCGCGCGGGGCATGTCGCGCATCGTAGAGCGCGCATACGAGAAACGGCGGATTAATGTTGCTACCAACGATCTTTGTTGCTACTACGACTACAACCGGTACTTCTACTACTACTATCGCTACCCCGTTTTCAAACCCTTCTGCAGCTCGCCATCGGCGCTTGGGGAGACGCATCGCGCAACGTTGCGCCATCGCATTGTTACCAGCCACTTGCCATTCCGCGAAGCCTGATCATTGCATCTTGTACAGTGTTAACTATCTATAGTACTGCTAGTAGCGATGCTTTTGTATTACGGACCTTCCAACACCTGGCGTTTATACCCTGCTTCTGGGGCAATTTGAGTCTCGATTCACAGGCCATTCGGAGCAACGTGAATTACTGAGCAGTCATCGATAGCGGGTTTCGCGGTTCCAGCTATATTCCTTTATTGGACAACCATGATCACAAGTCGCCGACGACTGCTTGACAACATCCAGATTTTGGCATGATGGTGTTTCTTTGCCATTTCTTCATACGCGTTTCTCTTTCCACTGGTAAATGGAAATAGATTTAACGAATCGATACAAATGGACGAATGTTTATTTGATTGGTTTGAAGGCAACTCCGATAAATTTGGTTCCGGCGGGATGTCCCGGGGTTGCTCGGAGAGTAAAATTGGAGGATTTTAGGCTGAATCTACCTGGGACGTGGATTACCTACAAATTGCAAATCCCCCCCTTACCATCCCCGTGATCCAGGAGTAGAGACCCAACCCTACCGCGGGCAATCCCCGTTGAACTGTTGCCGCACGGCCGCGGATGCTTTCTCTCTCTATCTTTATCTCTCTCTCTCTCTCTCTCTCTCTCTGTCTCTTCACATGCATCGACACGGTCCACCCCCAGGGTGAGCTATTCGTACCTACTGCCCCGAGCCAATCAGCATCGAGTGCGCCTCGAAACCCAGCAAGGACGAACCTGCTGCTGCTGCTGCTGCTACCGCTACGGGCCTAGGATAACCCACTGCTTCCTGATACCGTTGCCCCGGTCACGATAACGCTTAGGTGCACTTGCAGATCGAGTTGATATCAGGCGTGCCAGTTAGGGATACGAGTACCCTACAGTCGAATTGTACGTACATCACCGAGACTCGATTGCCAGCCAATAGGTTCTCTACCAGGCACGATCGGTGAAACCCAAAACCCCGAGCCCATATACCAATTTCATCGGCGAACTATCAATTGAATTAAACGACAGTTCGAACATGCAGGCCCAACGTATTGAGAATGAAGTTCTTGACAAATTGTTCAATTGACCGAATTGCGGACAAGATGTCGGTACATTCCGAGGTTAAAGAAAGATTCAAACAGAATTGTGCATACCTCCCGATGCAGAAAAATCAAACAATAAACAATATAGGAACCGCTAAAAAAATTAATTTCATTTTGTAATCATAGAAATGAGTTAAGACTAACAATTTACTTGAAGAAAAAAATGTTTGGAAATTCCGACAACTGATTTTTTTTTTATCAGGAGATTTGTTGATCTTTCTTTGGATTTGGGAATTTTTTTTTTTTCGAGATATCAATGTAAACGTGTTCAGAATGTGCCAAATCGTCGGAAAGTCACTTTTAATTAAGGTGAAGAAATATTCCTCTGATAAGAAATTTCAGTGTAAACATTTGGACAGCATTATACAAGTTTTTCGTGTAATTTGATTTGTTTCTACCGGCTTGTGGTTTGACTATGGAGTCTCGTGTGCACTTCGGCGGATACACGATGCCCTGGGATTTTCGATATTTCGCTGAAAAGCCGATATTGGTTTTTTTTTTATCTCCAGTTTCTGATACACATCGCATTTCAATGGCTGTCGGTGCACGTACGCCACATGTGATAGAGACTGCTGTAGCTAGAAAATGTAACAGCGCACTCGGGATGAGGGCCGAATGAAATTCGCTACGGACACACACGTGGGAGCTTCGAACCGCCGGAGGATACATGCGAACCGCTCCTCCCGGCGCTGCCGACAAGTGTGTAATATTTCTCAACGAACCTTTATCAAAAGCCGCGCGCCCGTCACGATACGTAACGACTCGATATCGAATGGGTTTATTGATATGGCAATTACCGATATTGACACAAAATACTCAAGTCTTTTCTCAAAATAACGACAAACGGCGAAGGATCTTTCTCAGTCTATCGAGACCGTAATTTCGGCTCGTAGTCAAATTCTATGTATAAATAAATACTCATTGAATTGTTAATTAAAGGCTGCCAATGTGTGGGGCATAACAAAAAAATATTCGTACAACCGGTCTTGCAGTAAATGCATCCACTTTTCGTCAAAGGTTATTGAATAAATGGACCTATTATTTGTGAGTTAAAAATCAAATCTAACTATTCATCATTTATTACGATTCTTTGCGATTATCAACAATTATTTACAATTGTCAACTACTTTTTGCTCTTGTTAATAATTGCTTTCAATTATTCGCAACGTAATTTCTATGTCAGCTTTCATTATAACGCGAAATTTTAACGAGCGACCGGAACATCGCGATTCCACCTTACGCACTTTCAGAGAATCTCATGTATATCGCTACGTTAACCTAACGCACGTACAACCTAGTTTTTATTGAAACTCGGTGTTTTAAGAGCTTCGCAATTAACGATAAAATTAATGCGCGCCAGTACTCGACATCGTTACAGAGATTAGGACGACGAGGGTGATGATGACGAAATCCGTGGCCGTATTCGCGAACTCCACGACCTTTAATGTTCGTTACATCTCGCGAGCTCTCCGCGGAAACTTCGGTACTTTCCCTATTAACGCTCTTGCCTATTAACGCTGCTCTCCCCGATTACTTTGCGCTCGGAGGGCGTGCGTCAATTTGCGAATACATCGCTAAAGTTGGGCCGCTTGTGAAATTCGTTCGAGAACAGAGCCAACGTATTGATTCATTAAAGAGCAACCGCCTCATATAACAAAACCCACCACTGTCTAACCATTCGCTTTGGGAACAATGCCTGCGTTAATTCGCTTTCGCCGCAGTCAAGATTAACCCGAATGAAAAGTTCGCTAATCAAGAGCACATTTTCTTTTGGCCCTTCAAACGTTGGTTAAGCTTCATTCTGGATCATTCACTCTGTTCTGGATCATGCGCTAGGACGAATTCACCTACATCTGGTTGACAACATTTTTTTTTTCTTTTCCAACCGGCCATGAAATTGCGACATGCTAGGTCTGGATTTTTATGACGGCTAAAGACAAAACCATACTCGGACCATCACCGTCGTAAATCAGCCGAAACGACCACGGCGATTTAATGAGAACTCGGATTTTCGTCGCTCCAAATCGTTGCGTCGATTGATCCGCCAGTCGTTGTCTCACTGCCGGGTATACCGTAGAAGCTTTGACGTCATTCAATCGTGTACTCGTCGGGCACAAGGACTGTCGCCCACATGGGCTCAAGAAAGAGGGTTAGTTACATTGGCGTCAGTGATAAGCTCCGGTAGCTTAAGCCACAAAGCTTTATTAATCACTCGATGCTTTTACCCTCTGTGAACGGAGAATTCTCTACCGTCTAACTGACACGCCAGTAACAGCGGATTGTTCTATGTTTACGACGCTTTCAGCTTCCTCCTCGGGCTCTCTCAGGTACTCTAGCGGTACAATCCGATATCGCCGTAAGCCAGACGAACGTAACCCTTCGTGACAATAATACGCGGGTCACGCCCTTCTTGACTTTCGGCAGCGTTGGAGAATCCCCAATCGCGAACAACGGATCGCGGCTTGTTGCGCATGGCTTTTTTATTTCGACACGCGAAAAACCAGCACGCTCGGGGTCAAAGAGTTCCGGCGACGCGGTTCTGTCAGGCGGAAATTACATTTCGCGTATGCAATCGAAACTCGATCACCCTTCGCTCGACGATGGAACAAAAAAATTCGACAAATTGGATCTGCACATCGCTCTCTCATTTTATTTTTAACGTCGTTTACGCACCTTCTAACATGAGATGGCTTCACCAATTCCGACCTTCTCATCGGGGAAACTTTGGTAAACGACATTAGAAACAAAATGAGTGATCGATCCGCAAATCCGATTCACATCATTTTTATGTGGATCACTTTGATTCTAAATATGACCACAAAAAAACTAGGATGGAAACAGATTCGCCAATCGAAAGCTCGTCGATCGTCGTCAAATTTTCTACCGATTATTTGATAGGATAAGTTCATTTGTGTCGACAATTCGGTCCGCAGATTTGACGTTCTATTCTCTTTTTTTCCGTAACAACTTTTTCGTAATAAAAAAGAAATGATCAATGCGCCGATTTAGGAATTTGAAGTTTCGTCTTCGAGTATCCTGAATGTTGCGATTTTTTTTATAGCAATCGCGCGTAAAGCTTGCAAAATATAAATGTACAAAAGGGACATTTAATTTATATCCCCAATGCTGACTCGATATCACGGTAATCCAGTTGAAACGTCTCGGAGTGCTTGCGGTCGAGGAAGAAAACAATAAAACGAAAGAAAGCCAAAAGCACCGACATCGCTAAAGCCGAGAAAAATAAGAGCTTTCGCGGTCGGGACAAGACGGTGGAACATCGAAAACAGAGAAGACCCGATGAGAGGGGCTCGCGGTATGAAAAGAAAAAAAAAAAAACAAGTGCTACGCCGATGAGGGTCGGAAATTCGCTTGTCCCGTTCCATTGGGCGCGCAAGTTTGCGATTCCGCGACCACGAGCGTCGGCGTTCGGAAAATTTCAGGAGCTCAATAAATAAATCCTTACATTTATTATCTTTTTATCTCTTCTTCTTTTTTCGACATCTTTGTCTCTTCCGTTTCGTCGTATGCTTTTCTTTTATTCGAGTGTAACGTCTCGAAGATTTGTCTTTTCGGTGCGCGCTTAAACGGTGTAGCAGCTTGGCGAGCCTTTTTTTGTTCACGAAAGAAAGCAAAAAACGAAGGAAGGCACGAGGGGGAGCCGAAGAGGAGAATCTTCCATAGGTAACAAAGCGATCTTCGGGGCAGTTGGTGGAAAAGTCGGAAACCAGGACACGATTGGATTCCGAGCGATGCGACGAGTCGACGTTTTCCACGGTGCGAGATGGTGCTTTCTCTCCCCCCGCCGCCAATCTCCGCGCCAACAAAGATTTTTTTTTCGTCCGGCGGGAAGAGATCTCGTGCGAAAACTCAACGTAGAAATCCAATCTCTCGACACGCGCTTTTTGCGCGGACTTTTTTTTATGCTGAATGAGGCGAAAAAAAAAGAGAAAAAAAAAAACGTCGGAGAGTTCGCAGCGAGTTGCACGACGAGCGGCAATGTCACTGGAGATGCGCTGACGCCGCGATAGGCGAGCTCACGCAAGTCGCACTGAGTTCCAATGAAGCCCGATGGGACAGGACTCGAAAACGAACGATATTTCATTCGGGTGATTATCCCGGCGGACACGTGCCGGGCGACGAGAGACGACGGAAAGAAAAAACGGTCGACGCTACACGGAAAATGCGTGATCGCGCAGAGGGATCAAGTGCGACGAAAACTTGGCGACGTTAAATCGTTACAAGGTAGGACGGTCACCGCCCAAGGATTCTTTGGAGTGAGAAGATCCAAAACTAGACCCATGGAAATGACCTCTCTCGATACGTGCAACGAATTCTTACGCACGAATTGTCCGAACAGAAATGCGACAATAAGACATTTTGTCTTCTCGATTCAACCGAGTAAGGCACTCGGTGCCGATGATTTTCCGTGCGAATTCGATGAGCGCTTACCTGAAGACTGAGCGAATTATTGGCTATAAAATGTCGTCCAAAGTTAGCATTCTCTATAAAAGTGGTAACGCGGAGGACCATTTTAATTCTCGCGATATCGCACTGTTTGGTGCAATTACAAAGCTTTTCGCGCAAAGTATCGACGATAGTCTGAAAAATCAGTCCAAAGTAACGGATCTAATGCCCGAAGAGTTCTTGGGCTTCCGGAAGGAAAGCCGATGGACAATCTGTTCGAAATATGGTTTTTGATGCATGTAGAACATTTTCAGTCGGACAAGACGGTAGCTGAGCACAACTGGGTCTTCCAAGTAAACTTGCGAAGCGATGAAATGACTAAACGAAATAAGTATAGACCATTTGTAGCACAACTTAAAGACAATCTGCTCCGAACCGGTTAGCAATAATTGAAGCTTTCGACAGATTCTTTGCAAAAACAAGATTTGCATGTGTGCAAACCCGGTCTATCCAGCTACACATACATTGTCAATAACCGGCACGGAACCATTCTATCTGATTGCTCTCGCGGGGATACACTACGTGAGAACTATCGCGCAGATGAGATTAGCCACGTGCCGAGCCTGTATAATAACTCACAAGCATTCGGCCTACAAGTTGAATCCGGCAACTAAATGCGACATTTGTTACACCGGATAATCTCGAGGCAAAGTGAATTACAGCGCATCGACACCGCGGTGAAGATCGAGAGACGCGGTGCCGTCTCGACGCCGAGTACTCAAGAACAACACTTTTTTTAGCGCTGCGCCGGCCAAGGCACTGCTTCTCAGAATACGCCAATATGCCGGAAGTCAAACTTTCGTTCGATTCCTCTCGGAAGCTAATCATCGGATTGAATGTTCGGCAACGTACTTGTCAAATAATTTCGAACCCAGCATTCGTATGCGTCTAATTGCGATTTGATCGGTGCCGCCGATTCCGAGATATCAAGGTCGCTCAAAAATGCGTCGTTTCGCAATCTCGTACGAAATTTTTTCATAAAGATTTGGAAATACATTTTTTTCTATACAAATTTATCTACGAAATGTTCATAAAAATGATTCCATTTGTTCGACACCGACAAAGTCGACAGACGGAGAATAAATGTTTTAGAACCGGAGGCGGAAATTCAATCAGTCTAATGCGATGGAACGTTGGAAGAGGAAAGCGTGTGGAAGTCTAGGCTGGAGGAGGGAAAAAAAATAGAGGGAAGTAGAGGAGAGTGGCGAAGAAAAAAGAATAACGGGAAAAAATCTAATTAGAATCCGGATGAACTACAAAAGAACTCGATGGTGCTCGCGAGGCCTCTCGGCTATATTCAATTCCGTGAAATCCCCGCAACCGTATGCGGGGGGTAGCGCCGATCCCGATGTGGCCCAGTTCGCATTTCGTATCTTTCGTCCTTACTCAGCGCGTCTCTGGAGGGGGATTCGTTTTTATTGGGGGGAAAAAAAGGAAACTCCAACGACGAAGAAGAAATCATAACTCAAACGTATAACGCGCTCGGGCTGGAAGTCTTCGCTCGTCCAGTTCCACGGGGAATTATCGCTGCAGTGCCGCGCGGAACGAAAACGCGGAGAAGTTAACGCGACGAGCGGTTAATCCGTTTGGCACTCATCTCACGAACTAGCGAGCTCGGCGAGAGACCGCGCACACGCGCGTCAACTTTGCAATATTTCCGTACGTAGACCGCGCGGTTGCACGCGCGTTATGTGTTTGTTCGCTGCTAATGACATACTTTTTTGCCATCGTTAGCGGCCTCTCGGTCTCTCCTTGAAAAACGCGACGATTTTGGCAAGACTTTATCGTATTCGCGAATAAACGCGAGAGCAGCGCAAACTGCGATTCTTCGTAAGCCCCGAAGTTGCAGCGTCGTCCAAATTGGAGAGTGGTGGCGCAACGCGAGCCACCTAATGCGACTTGGAACGAAAAGCTATTGGGATTTTCTTTCCCTTACATACGATCTTACGCACTAACTTGTCATCTGCTTGTAAAACTGCTCTAGTAATGACGAAATAAATACAATAAAACAAAGTTCCTTTAATGAGCGACCAGCACTGCCGGAATTCTTTACTATCGCTCTAAGCCACCCCTTAGCGCGCTCGAAGAAGCTTAATCTCGGGTTCTCGGAGGTTTTTTCACCGATAGAAGATACTAGAGAATGGTTACGTTGATACGAAACGGAAAAGCCCCTAAGAGAGGGGTGAAAAGTTGGATCTCGGTGAAGGATTATCCTGGAACAGCGCTTTGTGTACGCGCGAAGACACATAAAACAGGAAATTCGTCAATGTTGCCGTGAGTAGAAGAGAAAAGAAGGATCGCCAGGTTGTAGCAAAGCGAATTGCAAGGGGCTCCGAACGCGCGATGGCAAATTGGTGACTAACCGTTGGGATATCGACGGATGCGAAATAGGGTTTGGTAGAAAAGACGCGACGGAGCGAGGCTGGCTGACGGGGGGAGACGAGGGGAGGGCTGTACAGCTCGGATTCAAGTAAGACACAATTATTTACCGGCATTGCCACGGCGAAGGCCTCGAGGCTTTCACAGTGATTAAAGCAGCTGGAGCAATTAACGAGGGCAATTTCTAATTAGCCGTTAGTTAAAGAGGAACTGCCGTCTCCCGGTGTGCGACGGGGGAGGAAGGGACGGGAGATCCGACGATGCGCGAGTTCGCCTTACCTTCGAGATTGAAAGTCATGCGTTGGAGAAGCATTAATTTCCTTGGAAGGATGTTAAACCATCGAGATTAGAGACGCCCGAGAAGCAATGGAAGGCCTTCGTATTTCGAATCTCCGACTTTGAAGGAAAACTCGTACGCTGCCAATCCGAGTTAATTAACTCGGCAATTGAACAGTGACGATCGTGGATTTTCGCGGACAAGCGCGTCGAACAACCGAATGTCTTACTCGCGGAAGATCAACGCTGTAGCGATCAATTGAGCAGATGACTAGCAATGGAATTGCGATGCAATTGATACACAAACATTGTGATTTCCTTAAAAATTATGAGATTATTTTTTTCATGCAAATTTTTACACCCTATATTCGAGTTCCCGGGAAGAGAGAGAAAATAAAGTACACAAAAATTCTTAAAAACGCAACCCACACCAATCCCGTCGAGATTCTGGCACGGGAACGAAAAACTTATTTCGCACGAAGATTGAATACGAAAATCAATTGAGAAGATTAAACTTTGTCAAAGTCATTCCCTCGTCTTAATAGTTGAATTGAATTGCGCAATCGAATAATTCGAATTTTCTCCCTGCGAGTATCGCCGGATGCAGGAACGAAAAAAAAGAGAAGGTCAGGTGCGGTTTAGCACGACGAGCGATGGAACGTCTTTGTTTTCAAACCTCCTTTCGCTTAATTGATATTATAATCTAAGGTAGAAAATACATGCGGGAGCTGTATGGAACGAAGATTCTGTACAAGAGCTGGAATGAAATTACTACAAAGTTTCGAAATTCGATAATTGTAACTTCGGAAAATCACCGAAATCTGCATTAAAAAATCTTGCATAAATTTTCTTTCTTTTTTTACATTTGATTTTTTCAACCGAAAAGAGCCTCGAGGTGAGAAGAAAAAACGATATTTTTCCATTCAAATGAAATCACATCGAACGAATAAGGTGAACCTACTTTCGAACACATGGCGCATTCTCACTGCCTGCATACGAAATATACGATTTGACCCCCTCGCGTTCAATACGATGGGTTCGAGTTCCCGAAAGAGCGCTTGAAAATAGACCCACGGACGGCGAAACCTGTTCAATTCGTTGGGAAGAGAAACTTTGACACGGTTTTTGTATTACCGCAAAGATGTTGCCCCGAGGTTTTTTCCTTTTTCCTTTCTCAGCGGTCTCACAGAAGAGCTTCGCATACCCAAACGGCAAATCGAGGAATAATGCGAACGACGAACGAGAAGTCGGCGAGGGATAAAAACGAGAAAGCCGGAGACGAACGAGACGTTGTCTGCGAATAATCGTCGAGGAGAGGGAAAATAGGAAAAGTTGTTTGAAACTCCGCGGACGCGAAGCGAAAGGACCGTCAACGCGGCGCTTCCGCTCGGGGCTCGGGGAGCACGAGTGAGCTTTCGTCCGGTCTTCGGTGATGATAAAGTCACGCGGTCGAGAGCCTGGAAAATTGGTCTCGCCGTTGCTCGGTAGCGCACCGTCAATTACCGCCGGCGAGCCATGAAGACCGTAAGATACGAGAGACTTGGGGACCACTTTGCCGTGAAAGACAACGCAACGACGGGCCGCACTGTGTACCCTCGGCGTTCCGTCGCATCGCGACTTTCGCAAGTTTCCAACGAGAACCGCGAGTCCCGCGGGAAGCCGCATCACAAGACTTCGGCGTGTCGACAGAGACACGCTGTGAAAATACGGCAAACGAGGTTTTTTGTAGCTTGTTGAAAAATCCTCCGAAGTTGGACGAAACTGCCTTTTGGCTGGGAAAGTAGCTTCTTATTAGTCCAAAGCTATTCTTGATCTCGAGTTATCCGATACCCGCATCGCATGCTCGAAGTCGGAGTTAAGTAGAATCTCGTTCGTGCTGTCGGATCAAAGTAGAATGCGCAGGTACCGCGGAGAGCCACGAGCCGTGGGGGGTTATTTATTCGATTGCAATCAAACACATCTTGATTTCGTGTGGCACCCTACGTCGCCTCGGTAATACAATGGGAGCCGCGTGATACGAGTTCGCAGTGTGCACAACCGCGAGGAACACGAACCGACGGCGAGAGCAAACACCCACAGTCGCATGAAATTAGGAAAGCCACAGACGGGCCGAACGTTGGCCAAAGCCAAAGGACACGGGCGTGCTCGCCGAACAAACTTTCAAGAACACCGAGGAAGCTTGTATAGAGTTACCTATATACGTGCAAAGAGCGACGGGTAGTCCATCGAAATGATTAAAGGAGCGCTCGCCTTGGGCGGGCGACATAAGTGCAACCCTCACCGATTTCGGCATTGATAACCTCCTCGAGACGATGACCCAGAAAGCTTTGAGGATTCCATTGAAGTGCCATTCTGACAATTTCTCAACGAGCTTTGTTCATTCTCACGGGAATAGCTTTGTCCTTAGCTAGCATTCTCATTCGCAATCGCAAAGGCCGCGATTTGGAAAATCACAAACCCGCGAATCGACGTTCATGATACATTTCGGAAAGGCATAAGATCTTGAGAAGTGAGAAATACAACCAACAAAGAGAAGGTTGATTCATATCTTAACATCTCTACGAGTTAAAGCTGCATCGATCGCGCCAAAATACAATACACCTACGGATACATGGACCGAGGTAGTTAACGATAGTTTGCAACGTTAGAAAAAAATTGAAACGTTCAAAAAACGCAGGTCTTTTCGTCGATACAGGGGAAAAAAATGTGTAAAAATCCTGCATCGGTGAAATTTGTGCGTCCGAACGACGGAAACAAATGAGCCGGCGAAGGGGTTAAAGTAACGGATCGGCGATCAATATCTCGTATAAAAGAGGAAAACGTGTGCGCCGTTGGAAAAACGAGAAAAAAAAATAAAAATACGGTGGCGGGTAGCTTTACGAGCGACGGTACTATTTCAAACCATTTTTTTTCCTGTTCGTTCGCAGCGCGTTTCAGAAATTCGACGCCGAATTTTGCTCTTTTCAGGCATACCGGCTATTCGAACGAGCGCGCACGTCATGTGCGGCCCGATGCACATCGGGGCAACATTCGAGACAATAGGCACAATTTTCACGCGCAATCCGCGAGCAATGGACAATCAGAACGGCCGAATGCGCAATTTTGTTTTATCTCGGAACTGGTTCAACGTTTTCCGTATGTATCGGGATAATAGGTCTGGTATAAAAGTATTGTATTGTTATAAAATTGCTGCGACCGAACGAAAAGAGGGAAAAAAAGTGACTGAGGGTCAGAAGGCAATGCCAAATAGTTCCAAACGCCGATCAATTCATTCTCGAAACTAATCGCCGCACGGAAATTATCATACGAGCAATGCGCAGAGTTCTATTACGATTCTATGCATTTTTCAAATGAATATCGCATAAATTTGTCGCAAACGTTGTTTCGCAAAATTGTTTATGCGGCAAACTGGAATCGTCCTTAATGCCATAATCGCTTTGTCGCTAGAACGAAAGATAAGCAAGTAAAACGGCATACAATGGATACAGAGGCGAGACTATTATTCTCGAGCTACCAATTTCCCGACTCATCTGAGCGAGCCCGCGACTTGGAAAAGAATGAAATGAAGAAAGAAATCCGCAAGCTTTCGTGAATTGAATCTCATGAGAAATTGACAAATTTCATGCCTCCCCGTATTCACCCAAGCCCGGAGAAAATAAGATAAATGAGCGAGCCCGTTAAACGAACGAGAAAGCGTCGCCCCGCGCTCGACGTCTCGATCGAGCCGTTGTAATTCTCGCAGGTGATAAGCGAGGCCATCAATTTTATCTCATCGGAATCAGAATCGATGATATCGGGTACAAAAAAAAACGTGGCGCGGAGTAACCCATTGAAAAACTATCTCAATTTCTCATTACAGCGTTTCTGGTATTCGCCGATTCTCGAGACCAAATCGAAACCAGTCGACGAGTGAAATTTGGGAATCCGCGCGAATATTTCGTATTTTTGCTTTATCGATTAGGTGAAATGTAATTTAAAAAAAAATGAATTAAAAAGTCGTTTTTTTTTCAATACTATTCAAAAGTAGCGTGAAATACGACTATTATGGTTATCAACAAATGAATAACCGTGAGAAAAACTTGTTTTTCGCAGTAAGATATTTCACAGTGCGCACTTCGGAGAAACGCGGTATTCAAATTTTGAGGCGATTGAAATAGTATTGATCGGAGGGAGGAAGCCAGGTGGACGACGAAAAGACAAAAAGGGTCAGCCACAAGAGTATTCGGTCCCCACCGAAGATTTCCCAACTTTATCCATTTCCTCTGTAAAATGCTGGAAAACCTTAAGGACAGTTGAAATAAGAATGAGAAAGGGCGAGGACGGGAAGGCGGGAAAGAAGTATGCGAAAGCATCAATAAGATTCTCATGGGAGTAAAGTTTCGCGCCAAATGGATCGAACGGTTGCTGTGTGCATGGAATGAATTTTCTCCCTTCCCCAGCCGATTCTTCAATGCATACATATATATATCTGTATATATGTACGCGAGTTAAGCGCGAAGGATGGCACCGATAGTGCATTCGGCGTACCAGATAAATCCTCGATAAGATCGATTCACGTTCGGGGACCCTCCGCGACGGGCAACGACAAGCGCGTCACGCTGAAAGCTACGGAGTCCCTTTCAATGGACATGCAAAAAACCATTCCAATCTCTATTAACGAGTCGCGAGATATTCCAGATATATTCTCCGAGGGTTCGATCCTTTCCGACATTTAATTACGCCAACGGTGAGATACTTTCCAGCTGGCAAAAAAAACCTCAGAATCGATCTTTCGAGAAATCACTTTATTCGAGAACTTACTTTCAAAAAAAAAGCAATTGGATTTTCTCATCGACATTTCACGATGATCATTGGATTTTGCCGATCGGAGTTACCAATTTGATGATTAAAATGATTGTAAATACAAATATAATAGGGGAGAGCGGGGCAGAACGGCATACCGGGGCAAAATGGTATTCACGCACAATAGGACCAGGGCAGAGTGGTATTATGGCAAAATGAGACAGCAAAAAAATCTACATCGATGAGACTTTCTCTTGTCCCATTCTGCCCTAATTCTATCATACGGGGGACTTTATGCGACCATTTCGTACCATTTTGCCCCGGTATGCCATTTTGCCCCGCTCTCCCCTAGTCATAGATTTTTTGGACTAGTATTAATTCATATGTTTGTTTGAATATAATAGTCGTAGTTGTTTGAGTTTAGCAGTAGCGAAGATAAAAAAAGCCGCACATCGATGAACAACGTCATAATTTAACTATCACGAGCATCTTAAGGTCGAGAAGCATCCGGAAGTGGGACGAGGCGATGGAGTCAAAGGGCAAAAGTTCGCGTCGGATACACGGTCAGTCAAAGGGAGAAGAAGTTGGAACCAATTTTCGCGATATCCTCGCAACAAAAGGAACCCGCGGCGACGGGGGAGAGGCGATAATTTCCTGAAGAACAGCGGGGGGGACGTCGGTCGGATAAATGAGGGATTTGCCGTTTTGGCTATTGCGTACGCCCGTAGGTGAGGAACATTGTCGGTTGACCCAGAAGCGGAGAATTTAATTTCTGTTACACGCGAGCGGCGAACGAAAGGAGCGCGGAGTCGAGCGTGGACGCGGTCCGGTGATATTTCATAATTCTCTGTGCCCAGCGAGAACGGTCATATACATACGACGAGTATAACACATTCCGCCACCGCGAAAACCATCGCAACACCGAAACCAAGCTAATTTATGCTGCGAACAAACGCGACCGTAACGCTTTGCCAAAGGGGCCGAAACTCCAGAAATCGGACGGATGAACGCCCGAGAGCACATGGTAAATTCATAAGCGGCCGTGTCTCAATTATGTTTTCGGGTCAAACGACAACCCGAGATTGTCTCGGCTTCGAATGTACGCGCACACGATTCCCCGTACTCAATTAATGTTTTTGCTATCAAGGTCAACATCTTCGCTTATTTCTTTTTTTGATTCAAGCACTTCGAGGATCATTGGAAACAATGTTAATATTGTTTTACGTAACAAAAGCTCGGTTTTTTCCTCAATTTGTAGAATTTATATTCACGGTCAAGGGCATTTATTATGCAGCTGATTTTTAACGACGGTAGACTTTTACGGTAAACCCGGACAGTGATAAGTACGCTTAGTAACCAATAAATTTACCATTGTTAAGATATTGTCTGAACTCTATTTTTTTTTTAGTTTTTGCCATTTGCGCAGGATATGAGTTAATAAATCGTGGCTCGATTGGAGCGCTGAGTGGTCGATGCGGTAAATCGAACGCTAAGCGATCCGAGACCGATCGATCGAGGGACTTTCCGCGTATAATAGTAGAAGCGAACAGTTTACGTACGCCAGTCACGAATCGCGAGGCTCATTTAGTACCGCAGACTGACCCGGCGCGTTTTGGCCTCGTACAAATTAATTTACATTTATCCCTCAATTAAAGCGTTGATTAAAACGAGATGCCCGAGCGGATCTTGACAAGCTTCGCCTCGTTTGCAATTAAGTCTCAATCTCGGCTAACTTTGCTTCCGTTGCACGGAATTCACTTGACCAACGAAACTTCCATTCCCGTTTTTCGTTTTTTTCTTCTTTTATTTTATATTCGCCGATTTCAATCAAAGGTAGAGCCTGTTCGCGTACACGCTCGGAAGTACCGAGTTTCGATCTCTTTAAAATTTAACTTTCAATTTCGAGAGTACGCGTATATATGTTTGTTCTTCTCCAACTCATTCCCACCCTTGACGTCGGCCGAAGAAACTGCATAATTAACTTTTTCTCAAACTGCCCCGAAGTGGTCCATTGAAATCTGCATGGGACTTTTTATCCTTAAAGATCGTTCGTTCCGGATGCGACGACTCGGCAAAGTTTTTCAATTAAACAGCCTCCTCGGAAACCCGAGACGGCGTCAGTGATGTGCGAACATATCAAGCGGCCGTATCTACCTCGGACTTTAATAAAAAAAATAAAAAAACAATTTCTTTTTCTGCACTTTCCGAAAGTTTCGTTCCTTAAAAATGCTTCCTGAAAGTGTGGTATTTACAAAATCGATACGGTCACGAAATATTGTTCGAGAGTTCGTTGTTTGTGCCTCAACCGAAGTCAACTTTCAACGAGACTACCATCGTTACGGAGGGTCCAATGCCTCTCGAAAAAAGTTTTTCGAAACTACTGTAAATGATATCTCGAGAAGCGAATTTTACTTTCGTCTACACAAAATACGCTCACACACAATTGGCCGTCTCGGACAATTTTTGTTTTTCAAAATAGAGTTCTTTTTTCTTCACAAGTCCGCGAGAAATTGCGAGAATCGTCACGTTTTTCCAACGTTGCTTACGAGGCCCAATTATTATTAACATCGCGAGTCGATATGCCGTTTGAAAAATCGTCTATTATTCAACGAACCGCACATACCGTGGGGACCGCTTGCGTTGCCCCGTGTAATTCCGCGGTTAAGGGAATACGGGCAGGCGGACAGGGTATTGCAACGGTAATATCACTAATTCATTGGATAGTAACCGCTCTCGTGCATGCAAGAAGATGTTTATTTAGGACTCACCGAAACAGTAGAAATCCGAGACCGGTTACGGCAGCACGGCGTACATCGTCGTTCACGTCGGAAACCTGTGGGGGACAAAAATAAATAATAATCTCAATTTTCGTGGATTGCCGAATATTTGAAGGTTCATGAAATTCGGACGTTCCGAAACGAGCGAACTGCCAGTCTCCTTTACTTCGCTTCCCACGCGGATCCAGTAAGATAATTTGAATATTAATGAAAAAGAGAAGATTCTCAGAGTGGACGGAATAGAAATAAATAAATTAGTTGCGAATACACGCGCGTGTGTTGACAAAAATTGTACTTTACACGAGTTCGGTAGTTCTAGACTCAGAAGTGGGATCGGGATACTACTTTAGAAGAATTTTAACGCTTTTGACCGATTTTTTTATGCCAATTGCGCATTTTTTCAACTTTTTCTCGAAGCGCCGTAACTTTTTCTCGAATCTTGCATTTTTGCCCGTTCAAATAATTTTAGAAGGATTGAAAGAAGATGCAAAGGATTCTTCTAGGAAGCGGCCTCTACAGCCTTAAGAAATTTGCCATCCGGTGTTTTTACTTTTTCACGTGCATGTCTATTTTTTTTTCTTTCATTGCATCGTCACTGCAGTTTGAAAAATAAAAAATGACGTCCCAAGAACTTTGAAGACCGTTCCGTTTGATTCTCGTAAAGCTATTCCTCAATTTTTAGTCGAAGCTCATCGTTATTAAGTTTTCATTTCGCCGTTCTTGGCACTCGTTTATCCTCGGAACGAAAGGTAACAAATAAATTATAGGCTATTCGACGAATTCCGTGTGAAAGTCTTTAGAATGACCGATCCATCGATTCGAGCGATGCGCGGGATGCCGAAAAGAAAATAATATACTTACGGCAACGTGAAGGAGCTTCCTGATCGCTTGATTGTTTCCGGTGCCGCAGTAGGCCATCGCGAGCGTGTACATTCCGCTCCGACGAAGAATTGGATCCTTGTCGGCGCAGAGCGACGTTACGAGGGGATCGGCTTCCTCAAGACGCCCGTACATCGTGAAGGCAATTCCTACCGCCAATCCTCGCAGAATCTTTTCGTGTTGCGTTTCTTGTGCGTACTGAACAAAAAAAATCGTGCCAATCACATTTTCATATTGCTTGCTTTCTTTTGCGGAAACATAGCTTCCTCTATTAGGAAGCTAAAACGTGCGAGAAAACTTGTTCATAGACCTAATATCAATAAATGGGGATGTTATGTGCAAATTCAATTCGCATTACTTTTTTTCCCAAAAATTCCACTTACCGCGACCATATCTTCGATCGCCTGGGTGGATTTGGATCCCAACATAACCATTCCCATCGAGATGCCCGCAGCTTCGCCGGTAACCGCGTCGTCTTGATACAGATTGAATTTCAGTTGTTCGTAAACGTCTTGTCTGTGGGATCCCATTGCGGCTAGTCCAAGACCCAAACATCCGCCGTGTCGGACCATCTGTTTGCGAGAAAGAAAACATTGGTTCGAAATCGATGATTTGCAAACTAAAAAAAAATTTCGCGGCGGCTATTAACGATTGCACGAGGTTTGCTACTACTAACTTCGTTCTGGGCGTCTTTCAATTGACCGAGAAGATAGTCGGTTATTGTAGCGCCGTGATTAGCGTGGATAAGACCAAGGGCGTAGAGACCGCCACCCTCGGAGTATCCAGCTCCGGCACCCGTGTCGCGGGGCAAGTAAGATTGCATTAACGCCAACGCTTCCTGTTCGTGACCTCGATGAATTACTCCGAGCGAAGCTGTCGCGGTCAGCTTGGCCCAGTTCGTCGCGCGGGCCAACCACTCCAAGTTATCTCTGTGTTCGGAAGTGCCAAGGACATTTAGTTAAGCAATCGCTTTGATCGTTGATCTAATTTTCGGTGGAAAATCCACGACGACGATTTTCAGGCGTATCGATGATGAATGTTTTAGTTCCGAATTTCCACATGAGAATGAAGATTACAGCCTTACTGGGCTATCATTTAAATATTGAGTGTCGATAACTCATTAACGGTTATTAATGCAGTTTCGAATTTTTCGAGAAAATGGGATTTATGAAAACTCGGCGAAATTCGAAAAAGAATAATGTTCTAAGCAACTTATGTATACTTGATTTTATCTTTCTCGATAATTGTCTTATTAAAAACTATGCAAAATTCTGTCTGCATCTCATTTTCTGTTAGAATTGTACCAATACGACTTAATGTCCCATTCGAAAACGGATTAAACGGATTGTTTGACGGAAAAAGATGAATTAAAATCAAGATTACCATCATTTGTTTAAAAAATGATAACTTTCTTTCATTGTTCGGAAATTCCCAACGGAATGAAACAGTTCGAGACGACAGTTCTCGCGGGCCAATGCCAAAGGTTAAAGCCAATCGAATAGAAAACTAAATACAGTGATAACTGACCGGAGAAATTGATCGCTAGTCGTGCCGGAATGCATGAAAGCGTTAGCGATCACGGTCGCGGTGTGACATATCGATACTCTTATAGCGTCCTTCGTATTCTTCAGTATCAGCATATCGGTATGATTGCTGCGAATGAGAAATTGCAGATGCAAGTCTATGGAGACTTCACCGCCCAATATACTCGACAGAGCATCGACGCGCTCCTGTTGATCGCGTTCCTCCGCATTCTGCAAATCAATCGAATCATGATTAGCTTATAGTTTCATTTGTACTCATTTCTACCATTGCGTTTCGTATACAAATACATTTTTGTTATAAAGAAGAGCTGCCCGTCATATCGTGGAAGAAAAAAAAAATTGTTTTTTCTTGGTAAAAAAAAATGTACGAAATTATTCATTACGATTATTTTTTTTTGTTTTTTTTTTTTATCTGTTCAGAATCTTTTTTTTGCAATAGGAAAGTCTTCGTAAGCTCACCAAACTGTCTACGCTGCGCTCAGGCTTTTCCTCGACTGCAGGCGCGGGCGATTCGGTTTCCGTGGTGGTGGCCGCGGATTCCGCGGGAATTTCCGTAGCCGCTTTGACGGCCGGTTTGACGATCGGCTTGACCATGAGCGCGCTCGGGATAGGAGCGGTTGCCCTTAACGCTTGCAAAACACGACCGAGAAACTGTTGAGTCGCCGATTCGTAGAGATCGAAGGCGATCTGATAGGCCATCAGAACGCACTCTTGGGAGCCCTTGCTGAGCCGATCGAGAAGCTCGGCGACGGCTTGAGGGTCGTCCAGGAAGATTAGACACTGGCACATGTTCACGTAGTCGGGGGTGCCCAAATTGCGATAGAGGCTCACGAGACAACGGAGCACCGTGTTGCGAAAGCCACGATTTTGTATCAGACTCATCGCCACTTGGAATGCGTAGGAAAGCATACCGCCAACGTCGTCCTGAACGCACATAAACATTATTTTCGCAACGAGAAAGTGAAAACCAACATGATTTCATATACGTTTTGTTGTTACGAATGAAATATTATTAACAAACTATCATTCTTTATAATCGTGGACAACTGATTAAGAAATAGCATGAATAAAGAAAAGTAATGTGTTGCGATTGTTGTTAAAAGATGTGCCGAAAAAGCTGTAAATCTTTGGTGCAAGAACTTCGACCGTTAATAAATTGTGAGATTCGAAATACATTAAAGATGTTTTTTCTTGTTTTCTTTTTAACTTTGGAAGACACTGCAAAATCAGCTACGAGTCGTTGTTTTTTTCAACATTGCGCAAAGCCAACAAAACAAAATGAAGATTATGGTTTTGCCTTCCAGAAAAATCAAACGAGGGTATAAAAAAAGAGAAAAAAAGAATATTACTCACGGATTGCATAATCGCCGCTTCGAAAATATCCATGCGTCTCGTTTCCAGAGCCAAACCGAGAGCCTGACGATATTGATTGTCGTCCAAGCAGCGCTGGAACATTCTATTGACGATACCCTCGAGTCTCGGATCGATTCCTTTGTGACCCGGAGGCAGCTTGCCTTCCACGTCCATCACTCTTTGTTGAGTATAAAAATCGATGCATTTTGCTGAAAAAAAAAAAAAACCAATAGATATTGAAAATTCAATACTCTAGAAAAAAATCCTAACTCGAGAAAACCATCCGTCGACTTTACCGATCGTGGTGTCGACGTATTCGTTGCGAGCGTTTACGTCAAAGAGTTCCCCAGCGCCGAGTGCGTAAGTCAGCGAATCCTCAAAGCTTCCAAGATGGTAATAAACTTTACTGGCCACCAGAGCTGCCAGCTCGTGCTGATTAAATGCCTTGTCCTCGTGAAGTATCTCTCTGCGGAAGGGCGTGGAAAAAAAAAATTAAATAAAAAAAAAATTCTCATTACAATTTCCCATTTTTTTTTTTTACTTTCAAGAAAATAATAATGGCATTCATACATTTTCTCAATGGCTTCGGATATCTCTGGCCAGAATTCGTCGACGATCATGTCGAGTTTCTTCAGAGCGAAGACCTTTAACTCCGGCATCGGCTCCTCCAATAGGGAGATAATACCCGCTGTAATAATCCATTTTTATGAAAAAAAAAGGCCGGTTTTTGTGACACAAGAAAAAACATGTATCGGAAATGTATCGTCAGTTAATGAGATGTTTAAAAAACTAGGCATTGTTTGGTTGAGTGTGTTTTGTAGGTTATGGACGTTACGATTTGCAAATCATTGCCCGACAGGGTTGAGGCTTAACCGCCAGGATAACACGATTCAATGCTATAAAACTGTACGAACGATACATTCGACGATAAGTGTAAATGGAAAATATTAATTTCACCTGCGGACGTGATATTCATCTTCATTGGTATGAACTTTCGATTACTGTTACAATGTTTCAAATATTTTGAAGTTTCGATCACACGGCGAAATACAAATCTCACCGTACACCGACTGTCATTGACTGTGCAAGCGTGTTACGGACTAGCGGCTTCTGCTGCCCAGCTCTACGCTGATTGGTCCAGAAGAACTCCGCGATTTCGTCGGGGATTCGCGCTGTAGAATAGTTCGAAGGTGGCGGGAAATTCGAAATAGAAAAATGCAACGGTCCACTGTCCGAGACGATTTTAATGAGAATACAAATACAATAAAGCATGCCGACAAAATTTGTAGGTGTAGTATTTTTCTGCGCGTTTTACAATTTCCGTTTCAAAGCCAAATCAGTCTGAAATTAAAGAGCGCGTAGATGACTTGCCTTCGGCCTATTTTAACCAATAGAAAAAATATAATTAAGATGATGTAAAACACATTCTCAGTGTGTCTCTCCCGATCCGCCGGCAGCGCCGATCACGCTATTCTCTATATAATCTCTGGCACTCATTCAAGTTTCACATCCCCTTAAGGTGGAATGTTATACGTATGAGCGCGAGAGAGACAGAACATTTTTTGTCAACCTTATTTCCGTCGAAACGTGAAAGATTTGGAACGTTGAAAGCGTCATGTAATTCGTAATCACTAAACATAGTACATGACAGACCGCTTTTGTCCGAAATGTCAATAGTCTTCGAAAAAACACGATTTTAGTTTTTGTTACCGACCGAGTAAGCGATACCGCAACTTAAAGGGATAGCTCAGTCGGTTACAAAATCGGTAATGATTATCATTTTGGAAATGTAGGGGAAAAATGATCAGTCTTCCTGGGATTGGAGGTTCTTCGACCTTCTTACTTAATAATAGAGTATTATTTTCTGGTTTACAAATATTACAACGCTATTCTTCCGAATTTGTCTTGGTTGGAAGTCTTGGTCTCTGAGACATTTGCAATAAATAATAAATTACATTATACGAAATTTTAAATTCATTGATAAAAGGAAACTTGCAATTTAAATGATAATTACTAAATTATTCGGTCCACCGGTGGCAACAGTGTTGATTGGTGCACACGTAATATAATCTCATTTCCTCTTCGGCTCTTCTGGTTTGCGCTTGAAAGAAAACAGCTTCCCTGTGATTGCACTTCGGGCACGGATGATCCTCGGTTCTCGGCAAGGTCGGATCCGATATAACATCGGCGACAATGTGCGTCAATTCGCTGATTGATAAATACATAGAATTTTTTTTTTTAGAAATCATCAGAACGATATGTGGCGCCAAAAAGTTAACAACGCCTAATTTCATTGTATTCCAACTACACTCACTCTATCTCGTGCATAATTTTGTTCACGTAAATGCAGTTACTGTCGGCCAATTGTTTGAAGTCGCAATTCCGGCACTGCAAACCACAATAATCAGATGCATTGTTTTTCAATTGAACATCAACATTTTTATTTCCAATACTTAAGCGCGGCAAAAAACTTAAGATATAATTTTTTTTTTCGGTTAGAAGAGATAGCATATTATCATTATTACCATATTACCATTATTACAAATAATGCAAAGATTTTTCGCACTTCACTTTCGCATTACGGTTTCAATATCGTTTGGAAAACGGGCTTCCGGAAGTCATAAATAACTTTGCTTTCGGCCTGGAAGAAGCATTGCAGAAAAAGTGCACTTCCCCGTACTAGTGCGCGAATTATTATTATTATTATTATTTCAAAATTTCTTTTCGCCCCATTTTCATATTGCACGACGTTTACATTGCCTGAAAAAGAAATGCCTCACGGCTTGGAGGTTATACTCGACTCACCGCGTACATGAGGACTTTATTTTCTTTATCCTCTTTTGGATATAACATGTTATTGCATTCTTGACAGAATCGTATTCCCACGAAACCCGGTCCGTCATTGTGCGAATCGTATCCCGCGATTTTCGACATTTTGTATGGATTTTTTTTATTTTGCAATGCAGCTGCAACGACGCCTCGGCTGAATGTCGCTATTGGGGGTCGCGAGACCTCATGTTCATAGGCTGCAAGACAGGGTTGAATTCAAGGGTGGAAAACTCCAAATTCAAGCATATCGATCCTCAGGATGGGGTGAAACACAGACCCGCGCGAACGATCCGTGCTCAGTCGGTAAAATAAACTGTAATGAATGATTCGCGAAAACCGTAGACTTTTGATGGACACCATGAGCATCGTTGCATATGAATTTTATTAATGCTTCCGAAGGCACTTTGCGTTTTTTCTGAAATGTATGGGTTTTGAAATCCATTTATTACAGTTTTTCTTATCGACAGTCGGTATTTGGCCTGCCTCTACCTCGTGTATTTTGAGTCTAGCAGTTATGAAGCGTGCAATGCCTTTATTTTGTTGTGATATCTAAACGCGGCGTTCGATTACTAATGATGTGTTTGAATCTTTTAGCAAATTTCGCGGGCTCGGAGCCGAATTTCTATTCGCTAGACGATAACCAATCAGCGTTCGAGATTCATGGCCCCAAAAAGCTAATTCGCGCGACAGCCGATAAGCGACTCATGCGAAAGACGAAGACGCAACGTACAGTTGTCTCGGTTCCTCACATGTGTCGCTTGTCGTCGTCGCGCGTGAGAAAACCTAGTATAACACTCTCGCGACGCTGGCTTATCCCGTCCATCGCCTATTCCCTGCAGCAGTCGAGCGCGTACTTGAATCTCTCCGATGGACTGGAGATTTAGGTTATAAAAAAAATATTTTACCGAATTTCGTCGTGACAACGATCAACGAAAATGAATAGTATGTGGGACATCGTTCTTGAAGCGATGAACGACGTTAAGCTCGGCTTTCTCATTGCAATGTTCGCGGGCTACGCAATGTTTCGATTGAGCCGAGGAGGCAAGAGCAAGGATCGTTCACGTGACGACAAGTCGGTCGAGCCCGACAATGATAGCATCGTGAGTAAATGACCCAATAGAATCGTTATAAATCGCTTGTTTATCTTTCTTCTTCCGAAAACTTTATTCTCCTGTCGTATTTACCCATTTCCGGCGGGGAGGAAAATTCGAATACAATTCAATTTCTTATTCAATTTTTTTCGTTTCGTTCGAGAGGTGTACTCTGTTAAGTTAGTCCATGCGTAAGGTGTTCATTTCCCATAAGTTTGAGGAAATCGAGAGTAAATTGCAAACACTTCTCGATGGTATAAAAATGTGAAAAAATGCATGCCCATTAGAGGTACTGGAAAGATCAATTTCGCATAATAATAATTCCAAATTGTTATTAACAAATTGATGAAACAAAAAATTGTTCAAGAAATTTCCCGGCAACACAACTTTTTTTCTAATGAAAATAATTCTTTTATTTATCTGAATACGTATGAATTTTTTCAGATTTTTTAATTGACTGAATTTTATGATTTTCCACACGTTTCCCATTAAAAAAAAATTCAAAATCAATAAAAAAATCGGAAAAAATGTATACATACTCAGAAAAATAAAAGAATGTTCAGTTAAAAAAAAAAGTTGCGTTGCCGGTAAATTTCTTGAACAATTTTTTGTTTCAACAATTTTTTCATAACAATTTGGAAATACTATTATGCAAAATTAATCTTTTCAGTACCTTTAATGTGCATGAATTTTTTCAGATTTTTATACCATGGCGAAGTGTTTGCAATTCAATTCCCAATTCCTCTGAATATCCTCGAACTTACGCGAAATGAACACCATACACTTGGTCTACCTTAACAGCGGGCATGTCTACTGAATAAAAAAATCTACAAATTTTACCGTGTATTCTGTTATTGTCTCTATCGAAGCATAAATAGCATAAATCTCTTACGTACAATGTATTTGCCGTTTAATTCAGGAATACAGCGGTTCCAGCGATGAAACCAAGCTAGTGCTGTTGGTCAGAAATGACTTGAAAATGGGCAAGGGCAAAGTAGCAGCGCAGTGCGCGCACGGCGCCGTTGCCGCTTACAAATCTGCCATGAAACACCCGAAACTATTGAGATCTTGGGAATGCGAGGGTCAGAAAAAAATCACGCTGAAGGTACGACGTTTTTCGTTGTTTAAAAATCAAAAATAAAAAGCCATGAAAACATTGCGCCCGGGTGGGTAACACAATCCCGACGTTCCGACTTTTCAACGATGTTGTTCAGACGACAAAATGTGAGATTCAGAGAGAATTTCGAACGTTTCCAGAGGGGATAAAATTCTGAAAAAAAAAACCATATGGAAGATATTCGAAAAATTAATTCCGCTTCATGATAATTACAAAAAGTTATTAGTGAATTCATGAAAAAAACCTGTCCAACAAATTACCCGGCATTCAACTTTTTTTTTCTTATAAAAATTATTTGTTGATTGTTCCTGTTGTACGTATGCACTTTTTCCGAATTTTTTCTTGTCTGAGAATTCTCTTTATTTCAAGAAATGTGTACATCACGAATTTTAAATATCTGTTATAAAACCGACCATGTTAATTTAACGGGTTGCAAAGTAAAATTTGTACTCAATATTCTCGGCACATCACGGTTTAACATGAGAAAAAAAAGGGACAACTTTATATTTTTATAAACTTATTCGACTGACTTTGAAGCATCGTGTTATGAACAAATTAATTCACACAGGTTGACAGCGACGCGGATCTGAAGGCGCTCGCGAAGCACGCAAAATCGGTTGGTCTATTAACGAATACCGTGCAGGACGCGGGTCGCACGCAAATCGCCGCTGGATCGCGAACCGTCTGCGCGATCGGGCCGGGTCCCTCGAGTCTGATAGACGAGGTTACCGGTCATCTGAAACTGTACTAAAGAACTTGGACGAAATTTACAAATGCCTTTGTACATATATCTCACACTCGCCTCACATCCCGTTGGAAAAATATTTCATTTTATTTTTTTGGCAAACATTTTTTATAAGGATTCGAAGCAACATTGGGCACTAATGTCGTGGGTACGAGCAAAATAAAGAAACGAGAAGAAAAAATATTATCAAAGTATTGGGCTTTTATTTATCGCTAATACCGCAATAGCGGTCGAAATTCATAAATACGTGATTTAACACTAACTAAAATTGTTCGAATGAAAAAAGAAAAGAGAAAGAATCTAAAAACTCGGATTTCTCGTCGGTTGTTCTTACAGTTACGTTACGTTTGAACACATTTAGATAGGACGGATAACGATGAGTACATTGGTCAGTGATGAGCGCGACGCGTTCGTCAGGGCAAGAACCGACGATTTGTTTCCTTCGATCTATCAATGGCGTTCCTCACCAAGGAACATACGAGTAGAATATATATATATATATATATATATAACATAAGTACCTGCAGGCCCTAAATTCCGTATAAAATTAAAAATACGTACGATATTATTGCTACGAAAAAAAAAAAATTCTCTACAATCGCAAAAAAATTCGTACAATTTTAGAAGCGTTTATAAAAATTGCCACGTCTCACATATACATTGCTTCCACGATTAATACATATAGTACACCTCGCATCTACGTTTTTTCAGCTCTGGTGCTCCCTCATAGAGGAAGCTTCGCTTTCATGAAAAAAAAAAAGATTTTCATGTCAACGTGTTCTGAATATTCCAAAACATCCGAAAATTACTTTTGGAAAAAATTTCTGATGTGTCTCAAAATTATGTGTAGACTATGAAAGATCTAGCTGAAATTTGGTACAGAAAAAGCAACATTGTTTGGTATTAAATTCGGTCGAAATCGAAAAAAGGATCCGAAAGTGATGCATTTTTGATAAAATCTTTATCAATATCGTTTGCGCTTGCCGGTGCTTCCATTTCTGGTTTTTTTTTTTCTATAGATCCAGCTAAAATAATTCGGGCTGTTTTGTAAATTAAATATTTTGATTTCAATTTTTAAATCTCTTCCTACTGCATTTACTTGAGTTGATTCAGAATTACGATGAGTCACCGAAAAACTATACAAATTGGATGTATAAAGCGATTCCTTACTTTTCGTATCTTCGTTTACAAAGCAACCTCTCGAAGTCAAAGTTAGTTGAATAACTTCCACAAGGAGGAACTTTGTGGACGACGTCAAAAACCAAATGGGGAAGCGATTTGCAATTCGAATTTGCATCATTTTTCATTTTCCTCAATGTTTTTCTGTTTATTTTGGCTTAAAAATGTAAAATGTTTGGTGAAACATTTTTTTTTCGAAATTTTTCATTCTATGTTACCAACGCATTATACTTTTTTGCAACGAGGATTCGTAATTTTCGGCGCTTATAATTTACAATTCGATATAAATACGATTCAAGATTGTTTCGATCTCTATCCGCTACTTTGCAAGAACGCGCGGACAGTCGCGACGTGTTGCGTGTGGAACAAACTTGAAGCAAAGAAAATAATAGGCACTTTCGGCTTGTTTTTTCGTGAGGGCCTAAAGAGAATAAAACTATACCGGTGGAGGTGGAGCTTTTCGATGTATCTTATTAGAGCTCGTGGCGCTGCACTGAGATTCGGCGATAGAACGACCGTCGGCCTCGTCCCTTCGGCAGAGCTCCGGCTCGTTTTGCAACCAATTTTGCGTCTGACTGTTGCCGGTCGACGACAATTGACCCTGTTCGCTCTCCGTCACGTTGCCCGCCTCTTCCAGAAGCTTCGAGAGCGACGGCGCGAGACCGAGGCCCAAATTTCTCTCGTGATAAACCTCCGATATCGTTGGCGTGAGCTCGCGCGTAAGGCTCGTCAGTGAGGTAGCGAAATTTCGCAAATTTTGAGGAATGCCCTCAGTAGTTTGAGCGCTCTCGGTCTGATGAGCGACGTCCTCGTTGGCGGTCGGATGCCGAGGCTTTCTCGGTGTACTCGTGCCAATTTCCGTTCTCACGCTGAGACGCTCGAGCACCGTAGCCGGCAGCGGTGGCAGCGGCTGACGACGAAGAACGGTCGCGTGACCGGTTTCCCAGTCGGTGACGGAACTGCTCGAACTCGAGCCAGGTCGAACTGCTTGGTCGGGATACAAATTTCTTATACGCGTCTGATGATTCAGGTTCAGCGCTATCGGCGGACTCGGCGTGAAGGCTGCATCCGATTCACCTGGGAACATTGCTGCGATTCGTTAATCAATAAGAAAAAACAAAAAAGCGATGCGTGAGATTGTTCCAATTTTCAAACAGTTTGTCGTCATTTACCGCGAGAGCTACGATGGATTCTTCCACCGTAGCTCTCGTCGTATAGTGCAAATAGACAATAATGCCGCAAAACACAATTTGCACAGTTCCATAAATACACGAAAAATTGACGAAAGAAAAATCACACGAGGAACGAAAACCATCGTCTATCGGAAATATCTCGAATTATTTTACACAAATGAATGGGAATAAAAACGAGATTCTAGAACAGTGGAAAGTAATCAAACGGAAGAGCTCTGATGGAAAGCGAAGCGTTAAAAAAAAACGGGACTTCCGACAGCTCTGCTTTAGCAAAGAAAAAAATATAGTTGATTAGATTTTTTTTGGACTACAAGATTTTTGGAAATGAAAAAAATAGTGTATTGTTGTAAGACCGCGTAGATGAATAAATTAAAATGATATATCGACGAACCTCCTCCGTTTGGACACGTTTGTCGAGACATGGGAATGCTCGGTGGTTCGGTAGTTTTTCCATCAGGTTCGCCGCGATGTCGTACGTAGCTCGCGAAAGCCCCACCGAGTTTCGGGCGTTCCTGTATAACCGTTGTCTCCTGTTGCGTCGCGGTAGTCAGACTCTCCATCGAGCCGCCCGAGTCCAAGCTCAGACTCTTCGGTGCTTCTTGCGTATCTGAGGAGAAAGAAAACCACGTAAAAAGTAGATGAACATTTATTCTCCCGAAACGTCCCAATTAGATAGCGACATCGTCGAATATTTACCAAATAGTGCCAGCAATGCTTGCAGAGCGAATTGAACCGCTCGTCGCGAGGCCTGTTTACCGGTTCGCAGCGTAACTTCCGATTGTCCGACTTCCATGAGATCGAAGCCAAGACTGGCGAACAATTCGTGTGAACCGGAGGCTCGCCATATTTTGACCGGAAGCGTGACTTCCTGTCCCTCGGTGGCGCACGTGGCTCTTCTCATCGCCGATATAACGTCTTCGGCGGCTTCGGGTGCCTGCAGCAATCTGACGAGTGCGTGCAACGACGCAGGTCCGAGACCGAGAAGAGCTTGCAGACTGGCGCTGCATCTGGTGAGTCTCTCCTCGGGATCGCTCTGCGGGAAGAAAACCGACGACGGTATTCCATTGCCGGCGGGCTCGAATCTGAATCCAACGGACATGAGCAGTTCCTTCCAGCCGGGCGCGGTGCCGACTTTGTTCTCGATGCTTCGCTGTGTCGTGTACATCGCGTTCTTCTGTCCTCGATGAATGCGCTGCAAGGATTTCTCGACGAGATGAAGCGTCACTCGGAGAGCGTCGCGACTCTGCTCGGGACCGCCGCGCAACAATTCCGCGAGTGCTTGTCCCATGAGAGCAACTTTGTTCGATAATCTCGCGTCGCCGCCGAGAAGCAACCAACCGGCCCAGTTGGCCGGATGAGCGAAGTGCCGCGTATGCTGAACCGTCTGCATAGCCTCGGCGAGAGCTCGCGAAGCTCGAGCGCCCTGTAGCATAGCGCTGTAGAAAGCCCGAAGCAATATACTTCCGGCGGTCGATGGCACGGGCCACATTGCTATGAGAACGCACTGAGCCCCGGCTTTCAGGAGACTCTTGGCGATGATCTGAACACCGTCGGAGCTCAATCTCGACGGATTTTCGCCGCTCGTCCAGCAGTGTCCGCTCGACAGAACGACCAATCGCGCCGTTAGTCGGAGTCGCGAAAAATCTGCGCAGCTTATCAAGTATTCGGGCCGCTCGGCGCCTTCCTCCGACTGATCGGGGCTAAGTGCCAAGCATCCGGAGTTCCAGAGTATCGGTGTCGTCAGATGAACGCACTCGGCGTCGGGTAACGAGCGCAGAACCGCCGATCGCGTCGCTTCGGCGCCGGTCAACGGACGCGACTCCAAAAGTTCCGCGACGATACCGGCCTCGGTTTCCGCGGATGTTGCGCTCTCGGGCCAGCCGTTTTCCTCGCGCAATTCCTCCGGCAGAAGCGGATTTCCAGCGACGAGAGCGGCGACGGTGGCGCCACCCTCGGGCATCGGTGTTCTCGAGCGTTTCTTCAGTGCCGCGAGGGACGGAACGACGAGAAGGGAGAAACGCTCGCACAGATAGTCCTCGCCCGGGCTGGATTGAAGGGCCGGAAGGGGAGCGAGATAGAGTGACTTCTCGACAACGAGAATAAGCTCTTTGCGCACCGGTGGCAAGAGATCCTCGAATGGAGCGAGCAGAAGATCGTAAAGTATTTGTATCGGTTGAGGAGCTTGCCAAGCGGGTCCTTTGGTTCCGCGTCCCCAACGAGCGCTTCCGGCCCTCGAGCTCACCGAGCCCACACTGAAGAGGCTGCTCAGACTGTAAGAGCTCGCGTTCAAATGATGCCCGCGCGACGGTATCGTCGCCGTTTCATCGAGATCCCCGGACTCACCGAGAAGCGCTTCGCGCGCTTGCAATACTTTGTTCTCGAGATTGACGCCGTCCTCGAGGACCGTGGAGTGGAAGCGCAACAGTCCCCGCGACGGGGCCAAGCACCACGCGTGCAATTCATTTCCGGTCTCGCTGTAGTAGAGAACGATTCCGCGCTGACGATCCACGATCTCGGAATAATGCGTCGCGTCTTCGACGTTGTTCGTCTTCGTTCTTCTCGATCTCTCGGCCCAATTGAGGGCCTCCTCGGCACGGCTCAGGCTCACCAAGACTTTTTGCAAAGTTCTATACGTATCTGACAATAATTCGACGCGGCTCGGTTGACCGCAGGTGAAACCGCCGGACGAGCCTTCGAGGGATTCCAAGAGATTCGCCGCCTTCTCGAGCTGTTCGACGGAAATCGCGGCCTCGCCGGCTTGCCAATGAACGAGACCGAGTCTGTGACGCAGACGGGCGACTTCCTCCCGTCGACCGAGTCCCTCCGAGAGCGACAGACCGGACTGAAGATAGCTGAGAGCCCGAGCCCGGTCGCCGCGCAGATGATGAAGTCTTCCGAGACTCGAGAAGGCCGCCGCCCGAGCCGGCTGATCGCCCGCAGCGGCGGCGAGACTCAACGATTGTTCCTGCAGCCTTATAGCTTCTTCCAATTGACCGAGAGCTTCCTGAGTAGCGCCGAGATTCGCGCAAGCGCGGGCCTGCAGTCCCGAAGCGTCGAGATCCTCGGCTATCGAGAGTTCGAGCTGATGATGACGAAGCGCCGAGCTCGGATCGTTCATGAGAAGATGAACGGCGCCGAGTCCGCTCGCGGCTTCGGCCTCGGCCGCTCGATCGCCGAGTCCCCTCGCCAGCGTCAACTGATGCGACAAGCAACTGACGGCTTGCTCGTGATTGCCGAGCGCCGCGTGAACTCGTCCCAAATCACCGTAAGCCGCGCCCCGAGCCTCGGGACTGTCGACCTCGTGGGCCGCGACCAAACGCTTCTCGAAGCACACGAGCGCCTCCTGCAAATTACCCGAAGCCTCGCGAGCTCTTCCCAAGCCGCGATAAGCGCGCTCCTGATCGCGAACGCTTCGTAATCTCAGTGCGGCGGTCAATTGCTGCTCGTGGCACTTGACCGCCTCGTCCGGATCGCCGAGCGCCTCGTAACAGTCGCCGAGATTGCCGAGAGCGCGGGCTTTGTCAATCAATGCCGTTCCGTTCGTCAGCGGTTCCAGCGTCGCCAATTGTTGCTCCAAGTAGCCAATCGCGTCCTCGTAATGCGCCATGTTCAGTCGCGCTATACCCAAGTTGCCCAACGCTTGCGCTTCGACACCGGAGTCGCCCAATTCGCGAGAGCGCTCCAATTGCTCCTGATAACACTTTACCGCGTGAGTGTACTGTCCGAGCGCCATGTGAACCGCGCCGAGATTTCCGTGGGCTCGACACTCGCCACGCAGATCGCCCTCCTCCTGTCGTAGCGTCAATTCTTGCGTGTGGAAGCCCAACGCCTTGTCGAGATTTCTCATGGCGCGATGAGCTATACCGAGAGCACCGTACGCCGCGGCCTCGAGACCGCGGTCGGTCGCTTGGCGGGCGAGATTCAATTGACGCTGATGCATCTTTATCGCCTCGTCGATCTCGCCGAGACGCAACAAACAATCGCCGATGTTGCCGAGGGCGCGAAATTTTCCGGCCAGGTGTTTCGTCATGTGAGCGATAGCGAGATAATACTTTTGACACTCGAGCGCCGTGTCGAGATTGCCCAGGGCGAGATGAGCGAGACCGAGATTACAGTAGGCACGACCCATGCCAGATTTGTCCTGCAAATCTTTGGCCAATGCCAGATCCTGGTCGTAGTATCTCACGGCCTCGCGATGATTTCCGAGACAATAGTGCGCGTAGCCCAAGAAGTGACAAGCTTTCGCTTCGCCCTCGACGTCGTGAAGCTCCTGGGACAGCATCAAGTAATTCTCGTAGTATGGCACGGCTTCCTCGAATCTACCGCGGGACGAGAGACAGTTGGCGAGATTCAGCAGGGCGCAAGCTTCGCCGGCCGCGTCCTTGAGCTCCCGCGCTATCGCCAGATGAGCTCTGTAGTGACGGAGCGCTGTCTCGTGACCCTGGACAGCCTGGTAAGCAACGGCCAAGTTGCCGTGAGTACTGGCTTCCGAGCTTCGATCGTTAACCTGCCAAAAGAACGAAGTCAATATTCGCCGAATGATTCCAGAAATATTTGTCGCCGTACGGTCAAAATTGTTCGCACTTTCTTCTGCTACCTTCAGCCGAGCACTCAAAGGCAATAGATAGTAAAAAGTTGCGGATGCATATTTGACGTCTTCCGATTGAAGACGAAACGGCAAACGTATTTTGTGCAATTTACCTCTTTGCTTATCGTTAGTTCCTGTTTGTGATATTTGATGGCCTGCTCGTAATATCCAAGAGCGTTGTAGGCGTTGCCGATGTTCCCGTATGCTCGTCCCATTCCCGCTCTGTCGCCGAGTGATCTGGCGATTCCCAAGTGGGCCTGATGCAGCTTCAAGGCGGCGTCGTGCTCGCCGAGCAGCTGATAAACTATTCCGAGATTGCTGCAGGCTCGTCCCTCGGCGACTTTGTCCTTCGTCGTTAGCGCGACATCCAATTGTCTCTGATGCCAGAGCTTTGCTTGTGCTAAATCGCCTTCAATAATTCAAGTTTTAAAGTCAATTATCAACATTCGTTTCCTACGATTTTACGGGAAAGAAAAAGTTTTTCAAGTTAATTGAAAGCTATTTGCGCACGCGGCCTTTTTGCACGTTTTAGGCAATGAACCTGAAATTTGGCTATGAACGTTCGAAGTGCCGAAGTTTTTTAAAAATGAGTTCGTTTCTAACCAGCGCATCGTGCCGCGTGACCCAATCCCGCGTAAGCTCTCGTCTCGATGGCTCTGTCGCCGAGTTCCTGAGCGATTTTCAACACGTTCTCGTGATACGTCATCGCCTGACCGAAATTCCTTCGATAATGGTGGGACGAGCCGAGATTGCTGAACGCTCTCGCCTCCTCGACACGATCGCCGAGTCGTCTGGCTATTCGCAGATGCTGAGTGTGACAATCGACGGCGCTCTCGAACTCGCCCATCGCCAGATAAACCGCCCCGACATTGCCGATCTCTCGAGCCTCCTGAAGACGATCGCCCATTTGCTTGACTAGCTGCACGCACTGCTTGTGAGACGCGAGGGCATTCGGGAGATCGCCGATGGCCGTGTAAACGTGACCGAGACTCGTCAGCGCCGAGGCCGCCGCTTGGGCGTCTTTGCACTTCATCGCGAGGACGAGCTGATATCTGTGGGCGGTCAACGCCTCCTTGAATGTACCCTTGCTGAAGTACGCCGAGCCGAGATTCCCGTGGGCCCGACATTCCCCTTGGATGTCGCCCAACGATCGCGCTACGCCTGAAAAAATCAGAAACAACATTCATCTTATTTCTCAAGTGTCGTTGCGATAACAAAAATATTAAATAAGTAATTTTCTAGAAAATCTGCAATTGGTTCGCTATAAGTAAATGTTCGAACGATACTGCAATGTTTCACGATTTTTACAACAAGCTTGTGATACATCTAAATATTCGAAAGTATCTTAACAAAAATTTTGAATGAATTCGTCGAAGACAAATTACTTGTTTCCATAGTTTCTTATCCTTCAAAGGTTTTTTGAATATGCAAACAAAAAGGGAATTACGAAATGAGAGAAGATTGGCGGAGGAATAAAGCGTTTACCCAGATCCTGTTGCATGTAACTGATAGCCTTGTCGAGCGAATTCAAGGCCCAGTAAGCGCTGGACAAGGCCGAAAATACGGATCCTCGTAGCTTGAGACTGCAGGTACCGATGGACAGCGCAGCCTCGAGCACACCAGCGGCGGCTTTGTACTGTCCGGCGCCGAGTAGTTCCTGACCAACTACCGATATCACGACGAACGGCGACTCGTCCAATTTCATAGCGCGCAGCTGCTGAAAGGTCGGCTCCAGCGTCGGACGAAGCGGCGATTTCAACGAGGCCTCGACAAGGCCGGAGAGCAACTGCGAATTCGGCGGATCTCGCGCGAGACCCGCGCTGAACGCGACGAGCGCTTCGCCGTGACGGCCGAGGCATTGCAAAGCGACTCCCTGTCGATAGTATGCCTGAAAAACGATTTAATTGTTACTATCACAACGGAAATGTCTGAGCTCATACAATATCGTCTATAAAAAAAAGACGTTACTGTCTGCCGCATCAAAGCTGACGTTTTCGCAGATTTAATTTGAAAAACTTCAACTCAATACAGTTCAATCAAATTTCGATGGTTTATATTATTCAATATTTAGATTCTATTACAATAAAATATACTAATTGTTGAAAATCGAAATATAGCGCTCCTCATCGAGGATCGTTTCGGTTTTGCTTGAAACATCGGACTTGAAAATTCGTGCACTCCGACAATATTGATTGCGGCTTTCTCGATTTGTTTTAGCGTCGGAGAATCAGTACATTTTTCGATAGATTATGGATTATTAATATTCTAGTGCATCTTTCGCGAAAAATGTAGTTTTTGAAATTTAGGAGAAATTTCGAATGCTGAATATTCAGGCAGGGTTCGTTCTCGATTATTTTTTACACTACTTGAAAGAACTAGAAAATTCGGATTACCGATATTTTTAAAATAGAAAACTCAATGTCACGAATTGGAAAAACACGAGAGAGTAAATTCCCGAAAGACTGGAAAGCCGATTAAAACGTTACCGACAATAAAAAATGACACGGCAACGAAAATCGAATTTCAATTATCGGAGAGCTTAGATCTCCGAGCAGGTTGCAGCAGCGCGCAATTTTATTGGTGAAAAGCAAATTGTTCAAAGATTCGATACTCCAAACAGAGAGTAACCGGTATGTAAATATTCCGAAATTCATAATCATAAAGAATCAAAATACGAGGCCTCTTGATCATCAAACTGAAAGTACGAGAGGTCGGAAAATCGAAACTCAAATTTCCGAAAAGTGAAGACCCGAAAACTTAGAAGTACAAGAAAAAATCCGAAAGGTCAAAAACCCGAACACGCACTCGCCCTCGTATATGATTGTTAACGGCGGTGGGAAAAGCTTTTTGAAGGGCAAAGTACAAATTCGGAGATTTAGCCTTTCGGAGAAATCTACATTCCGCGAATGGTCCTTTCGAAGAAGTCTGCATTCGAAGATTCCACCATTTGGAGAGAGTACTTTCGAAAATTTCGGAGAATTGACTTACGGCAGTTTTACCGGTTGCAAAATTTTATTCGGTACTTCGAGCATTCTGCACTAAATCTTTTCGAAATCCGAATTTCGTGTATGCGATCGTTTTCTGAACTAAAAATCGGGAGTTCAAGCTCTGGAGATGTGCTCTATTCCTTAATTTAAACATCGAGTCTGGACATTTTTCTGAGCATTGAACCTTTTTTGTATCGAAATGTATCGAGCCAGTTATTTCAATTCGGGGTTTCGCCCCTTCGAACTTTGAACATTTGGCCACTCAAACCCGCCCCAATAAATGTCCAAAGAGTATTCCAATTCGTCCCAAATGTCGATAGTGAAAAAAAGTAACGAGAGCTCATTAATTGCGAAAGATTTCTGAGCCAGAGCAAGGTGAACGATCCGAGAAGCCTGACAACGAACAATTCTTACCTTTGGCCATTGCGGAACTAATTCCGTGGCGCGAACCGCGTCTTGAAGGGCAAGAGCGAAGAGGCCCATTTTGAGACGAGCCGCCGATCTGTTGGAATAGAGCACATGGCTGAGGGGATCCAAGGCGAGGGCTTCGGTGTACAGAGTAGCGGCCAGGGCGTAGTCTCCATTCTGACACGCTGCGTTACTTCTGCGCACCGTCTCTAGGAATAGCGCCCTCGATCCTGCAGCCAAGGCCGACGTACCTTCGGGCTCCACCTACGAAAAAAAAAAAGTATTTTTAAAAAAATTTTGACAATTATAAAAATGTGTAAAAATATGCAAAATTGTAAAAATGTTTCAAAATATGCAAAATGGTAAAAATGGGAAAAAAAAAACAAACAAAATATCACGAATGAAGAGAGAAGAAAAATGGACCGAAAGGATAAAAAAAAAAGAGATATCGCGAATTGACAGAAAGAAAGTAAAGGATTTGAGGAAGACAAAATTACCTCAGAGATATCCCTATGAGACATTGTTTAAGACGGGCCGGTACCATCCTCTTGCGTGGGCATTATCCGTGGCCGAGGAACTCCATTAGATAAGGCCCCGTCGCGCGGTGTTTTTTTGTTTTTTTCTTCGTTCTTTCCCGCGGTACGCCGCGACGATATCTGTCTCGTAATCCTCGTCCGTCGTTCGACGTCTATTCGCCTTCTTGCGCGCGGCCGCGAGATAACCGACCGACTCTTCCTCACTCACTCGCGATAGTGTTCGACTATCGAAGGCAAAGAACGAAAAACAACAACTCGGTCGCGATATTAGCGTAGTCGCGAGAGACAAACGGCCCGACGTACAAACGAACGTTCGCCGGTGCACAACGAGCGTAGACTGTTTCGATCCGCGAGAGCGTTTACACGGGGGTTTGTTTTCGGATAGGAGAGAGAATAAATTGGTTTGATTAATAAAAAAGGAGGGAGTAAGGCGTCTTAGGGGGGCACCCACTGCATTCCTCGGGCACAGCCATCTTGGAATGTGACCCCGGGTCCCCCCTTGGGCCCCGAGGAGAGTGGGGCACGGGGCCCGACGGCTCACCGACACACTCGCGCGCGCTCTCTGCCGCCGCGCACGCACACTCGGCCGCGATTCCCATTCTTCGTGTTATCTTTTTCCTTCGAATGCAACGAAATTATTTATTCAAATAATCGCGAACATTGTGGCTTCATCGAAATCGGGCCAACGAGACGCGCCACTACGAGCACGTACTTTCGAGAACCCTGTCGCTGTTTCACAAGTGCGAAATACCGCATCGCACATTGAGTAACTTTGAACAGATTTCAAAAAATAGAAATAAAAGTACAAAAACATTTTCTCGTGAAAAATGTAAAAAACGGCGCGAAGTAATCGAAAAAAATAGTTTGCAAAGCATTTTTCTGATAATTAAGAAAAGAAACAAAATTGTATGAGCCAAGTAGAAAAAAAAATTCGGTCTAACAAATATAATCGAGCGTTTCAATTTGGGCTCACTCGTTTTTGGATCCGAAATACGAAAACGATCACTCAGAATAAACATTTTTTTTTCGCAGTTTCGGCCGAAAACCTCGAAGCTATTATAGACCAAAATATACATTCGTAAACAATCTCTTTTCACGATTTTTCTGCGTCTTTAACGCGCTTACATAATTGATTCATTGATCTTATTCGTTATATGTTCGAGATTCGAAGGAAATACGACGTTAAAGTTCGGCTCGTCTTTCCGGGATTCCGGAGGGATGTGTAATATCGAGCGAAACCCGCCACCTATTCGTTGGCTCAATTATTTTCCATGCATGACCGACTGGATCGAGGCGCACGTAAATTAACTGAAAACAATTTGGGGCGTCCGAACAGACGATAAAAAATGTGCTTTTAGAAATATACAGAAAGACATTTAAACTGTCGTCGATAATGAATAATTAACGGTAGTTCAATTCCCGAGTATGAGACTAATTACGATTAAAAAAGAAGTCAACAAATATCGCTCTCGTTGATGCGCTATTAGTTTCAACCCGGGACGCGTGAAATCACACGAAAAAAATGTGAACAGCCCAAAAAAAAAATCGAATTCCAAAGTTTCAAATTAATTCTCGAATTAACAGTAACTCGAAAAATATTTGAAAAATAATATTGCCACTTCCATTGATTAGCAACGGAAAAATAACTGACTTGAAATTTTTTTTTAAATTCATTCAAGAAAATATTGAATACCAACAAAAACTCGAGCTCGAATGCTTCGTGCGAATTTTTTTCCCCCGATATTTCCGTGCCAACGTTGAGAGCGGTCGTTCATATTTAATTGTCCGGGAGGACTTGGAAATAAAAATATTGGCAATCTCGTTGGTTCGCAATTAATTTGCTTGCGAGTAAAATAACTCGTCCCTTTCTTGCGTTCGCGTTTCATTCGCGTCTCTCTACGCGGGACCGCAGCTGTTTTCTTAATAAGCGTACAGCACCTGGTGAATGTCAGTGTTTCAGGCGTTTGGTACCAAGTTTGTTGCACAGCGGAGGAGGGGAAAATCTAGAAAAGGTCTATGCCCATTTGGCTCGCACAGTCGCGAGTCATTAACTTTTCTAGGTTTACCGCTCAAGAGTTATTACTCCCCAGCTGACGCGAATCTCGCATGTATCCCTGCGATGCTCTCGTACTACACTGTCTCTCTCTCTCTCTCCCCGGCGAGCGTTTATTTCTCGCATGTGTAAGTATGCCCGCATGCATTTAGCGCATGTTCCCACTATTGGATAATGCAATGGGCCTCCCCCCCCCCCCCCCCCATCTCCCGAGTCCCTCAATCCCCTCCTCCTCATACGCGCGCATAAAGTCGAAGCGCGTACAGTAAAACATCGATTGGGGCGCTCAGCGGCGGAACGGATTCGTCCGGAGTCAGTTGGACTTCCGCTCGAGCGCCAATGAATTTTTCTATGTGCTTTTTTGCAACCCGTCAACTTTTTTCACCTTTAAATGCTGTCAGGTTTCCTTCTAATTGTATGCCTCCAGGTAGTCCCTTCGTAGCGCCTGACGCCACCCAAGAGAAATGCGAATACTTTTTCATGCAATTAAAATCTGAAAGCAATCGAGCGCGTATAACGCACCGAAAATATCGATTTCGAGAGCCCATGGACAAATTACAAAAATACAAAATTGGGCAAACAAACTTTTTTTTCTTATGAAAATAATTTGCCAATTTTCTTGAATAGTTTTGTTTCGAGTTTATTGTAGATAAATTTCTTTTTTTCGATTTTGAAAGTCTGAAACGATTGATGCGTAGTCAAAAAAATTAACAAATCCCTTTTATAATAAGAAAAAAAGTTACGTCGACGAATAGTTCGTATCTGTTTTATTTCAATAATTTATTATTAACATGTTGGAGTTATTGTTGTGCAAAATGAATCTTTTCAGCACCTTTCATATGCTCGATTTTTTTCAGATCTTTATCTCAGCGAGAAGTGTTCGCAATTTCCGCAATCTTACGTGGCGTCCGATTTTACGAAAAGACTACCCTAATTGAAGAAAAATTCGGGTCGTTTCATACTTTATCGATGGCGACCATACAAAAAAGTTGATATCTAATGGCAACCAGAGACGCGAAACTAGCGAAACAAAGTAATGGAACTTGACTGGGACGAATGAATCCAATAATAATGAAAGAGAATGAGAAATAAAAATTAATTGATCCGGGGTAGTTTAACCGAGACGCGAATCGATCGCTAGATCTCTCCCCTCGAACGCCCAAGAAAATTGTAAACGAAAAATCAAAATAAAACGCTACATTAATCTTCAAATTTCGGATTTTTTTTTTAGTCTTTCGGTAAAATCGATGTTATCCCTCGGTTCGTTTATCCGCAGTTCTATTGTATCATATATACAATGCGTTTCAGTCCCGAACTGCGAAACGGATTTATTTGTAATAATAATATAATAAATGTTTAGTCAATGTTAACAAATATCTGTTGAGCCAAGTAATAACGAATTAGGCCAAAGAAATCTCGACAACATTTGTTGATAGTTAACAAATTCTACTTGACTCAACTGACGTTAACATTACTGAACTAATTAACTAAACATTTATTCCGCCTTATGCAACTACACATTTGTTAACTACAAATGAATCCTTTTCTCGGTATAAAAAAAAGACGCTCTCTCATGCTGTTTTCAGAGTCGTTTGCAAAGCTTCCTCGACGAAGAAGCCAAAATTGGTTGAGTAACTTTCACGGATGCGAATCTAAATTGCATCATTTGTTTTCTATTAATACGAATCGATCGTGGTTCTCGCTTGGCAAACTATGCCGGTTAATCGAGGCTTCACTGTATATCCATATATATAAACGATTCTCACGTGGTTTAAACGGAATCCGCGCCGCGGTTCTTCCTATATACGTGACCTTTGTATGCATATGTACCGCATACATGGACAGCAGGGTTTTCGGGCCCGGGGTCTTCTTTTCCCACCCTTTGCGTGCACCGCGGGCCTGTATATATCCGTGCCGCGGCGCGGCTTCAACGCTCTTATACCTTTTGGCGTACAGCGTATTATCTCGTAAAAAAAATTCTCTTCGAGCCTCCCCACCCACCCCCTTCGCCCAATCCTCCTCCTCCTCCCCCTCCTCCTCTTTCACTCGTATCTCTTGGTACATAAAAAAATTTTTAACGCACGTTAAGAATCGCGCCATGGATTCTGCAATATTCCAGTTGTATTTGGGATGGATGAATATTTTCTCGAAGGGATATGGGCTCTCACGGTAGTCCGTCGTAACCCGAAGTATGCGTTGCCCCGATCGGCCTCGCATACGAGTAGGAACATCCGAAAAACCTCCGTGATCGTTTTCTCGTTTTTTTCATAACCGCACGCGCCATTATGCGAAATTGGTTACGTTTTGAGGTAAAAGAAGAAGAAAAAAGGTAAAAGAAGAAAAAAAAAAGAGAGACAAGGGGCGAGGAGGAGCGCAAAAACGTGGGATAGCTCGCTTCAATGTTGCACCGCGGTACGAAGAGTTTATACACCTCTCGCCGCGATACTCGGCCACCGAGACCGTGAGATATCGTGAAAATTGGCCGGATGTGGAGCTTCGCTGCATCCGGATGTTTCTTTTTGGATTTCTTTTTCCTTCTTGTTCGAAGAATTATCGATTGATTTTGTGAGAAAGCATTTCGAGGATTTATTTCGATGTACGTCTGACAACGTGACTAATTGCGATTTACCGAAGATGACGCACTGTTACTTCTTCTCTGGAACAACCTCGCTGATTCCATACATCCCGGCTAGTAGACGCCCTTGAGATATCGGCACTGGCTCCTTCGGCGCGATGTACGGTCCCTTTTCGCCCATGTACACGTATCTTAATAAACGCCGTTAAGGATCAATAAATTATGAGGCACGCACAAAAAAAAAAAAATTGAATCGTTAAAATGCTTTTAGATAAAATCATTTATCAACCCTTTTTTTAAATAGCTTTGGCGTTAAGAAGTTGGGATTATCGATGGGGAATATAGTTCCGGGATATGAGTTCTTCTCCCTTTTTTTTCGCGAAACTATGTCAGGAGTAGAGTCAAATCAAGGTAGTACATCGGTGTCGGAGGCGGAGAGGTCATACGCGCTCGCGGTCAGGAACGCGCAGATCGGGTAGCGCGTTAACGGGAAGTCGGAGTTCCCATTCCAAAAAATGTTTACCTCGATTACGGGTCTCGTGCAAAAAAAATTAGTCGGCGAATTTTTTTTCTGCGTTACAAGATATTGATGTTTCAATTGATAAGCTGGCATCCGCGAGATTATAGAGATCAAAAATGTCAGATCAGGTTCTCACGAAGAGTGAGCTTTTTTGTCAATTATATCAGCTATTAATTGAAATTCGAATAGAACTTTCATGCACATAAAAAGAACTCGTGAAAATGATGTTTTTTCATTGACATTTTGTTTTGCGCGTTTTACAAAATATCGAGCTAACTGTAAGAATAGAAAATATATCGAGAACTGAAAATCGGAATTTTCAGTGAAACCAGTAGAGTTCAATCTACTCATCGGAAATCGTCGTATTTCATTGAAGTCGGAGGTAACGATAAAAATAACTCGATGCTTTTCGAGTCAATAAAGATTTTAATGCGCGACAGAAGAGAAAAAAGTAATAGGAATTAAGCGGAGAGTTCGAGAAGGATATTGGCAATGGAAACGAAATTCTCTCGAGAGGCGAGTTCGCTTGCTCGCTGGAGCACCAATGCCCGTTCGGCGCGGTATGCACCCCCACGTCTACCTTTTAATAATCCCCGCCATCGTTCCCAAACATAACTACCGTGAGTGCGAGAATTTTTCGCAAAAGCAAAAATATCGACAATTTAGGGTTTAAAAAAAGAATGTTTTTTTTGTAAATACGCTATTTTTCCGTGAAGATCCCCCTTTGAAGGCCATCACTTTCAAGGTCAATATCCCGAATAATGGAATAACTAAGATCCGACTTTGTAGTCTCCATCGATATCGAGAATTTCCGTCTTCCGATAGAGCGAAAATAAAATGTATGGTGTATAAATAAAAGGATACGGCAGTCTCAGGACCCAGTAAGCACTCTGCGAAAGTTTAATAGGCTCTTCGCATCCGGTAACGAATATAGGACACGGCGGTGGTCCGGGTTGTACGCGCGGATTGAGCGTCACGTGAACGGGGGCTTTGGGCGTAACAACGTGAATTCTCATCAGTTGTGCGATCAGAGGTTTCGGTTGTCTGCGAAACATTGGTAAAACATGACAAACATTATTATTATTAATTATAAAAAAATATTTAAAAATCGAGAAATCACGAAAAAAATTGAAAAGATGAAACGATAATAGGAACAACGAATATCAATCGCGATAATGAAATGTATTTTTTATTTATGTTGTATTATGCTGACCTGCAGGGACAGGGAAAGTAGAGAGGCATGTCGGCGGTGCTGGACGTGACTTTGTTACCGCTGTCTTTGACTATGCCGTTTCCCGTCGCCTTGAGAACTTTGTCCGGTGCCGATGCCATGAATCTGTGTCCCCGCGGACACTCGTACTCGACACCGACGAATATCTTCACGACGAATTCCTTTCCGCCCTTCGACTTCCGACACTTCATTGTGTTCGCATTTTGAAAATTTTTACCCCGCTGACAGTAGTTGCGACCCTCGTGATCGCCCACCATCGGCCAGTACGAGCCTCTGTCCTTTTGGTGCTCTAATCTGCATCAAGGAATGTTCAACTTTTTTCTTCTCGCATTGCTTCCTTATTTATTTTTTCATCCGCCAACACTCGGCTTTGCGGAAGCGACTCTCAGGATTTTGGTTTTTGCGGGGACCGAATATATGAGAATAGTTTTTTGAACGTTTAAAAAAATTATTTTTGTCGAACTTTCATCAGAATGCAAATAACGATTTCATCGACATAAAAACGAAAATATTCATAAACTAAAACCACTTTACCGATTCGTATCAAATTGAAATAAAAAAATCCTCAGTGTTTAATATTGTTTAGAATGCGCGCAAATTAGCTGCCTCGAATGTGCGAGGGAAAAATACGATGAAAAGTAATGACACAAGAACATTACCTGACAGTAACGTCCCATGGGAGTAAAAACGCCGAGGTCGCGAGAACGCCAGCTTGATGCTGAAGTCCCAGATTGTGCGAGTACAGGCTGCTGGGTCCGAGACAAACGAGCGACCAACTGGAGAATTGCGGCAGCAAACCAGCCGGCGACTCGGTGTGCAGCATCCCCGGTAGATACTCCGTTGTCGACGGTTGCCTTACCAAAGACTTTTCTAAAAATAAAAATAAACCCAACTATTGTGACAATTTTATCGCCAAAAAAAGGCACGTTAGAGTTTTTCACTGTTTTAATTGCCTTTCGCGTTGTCGGCTTCGGCATCGGTAACTTGTATCACAACTTTGTGCGCCTCGCCCGGTGTTAGATTCGTCTTGTTGGCGAGCCTCCGCGCTTCCTCGACCGCTGGATCGTTGCTCAGCTGCGATTGTCCACCGCTACCATAGGCTGCAACATTATCTTCACGTATTCCCGCGTATTAAACGAAGAAATGGAATAGGAAGAGCAAAATAAACGATTCTCCGTAGAATTCCTAGTAAACTCGGCAACTACATTACCAACCGGGAAAGCAATTGCTTGAAGGTCGTCTCAAAACAAAAGAACTGTATGTATTTTACCCAAATTCAATACCATATCATAATAATTGTCCAACTTTGTACTAATTTCGAGCCCGATATCTAAAAAATTGCAGAAACGAGAGTGCGTACACCCATTTAAAAACAATTGAAAAATCGTCTCGAGACAAAAGAACTGCACTGATTTTACGAAAATTCAATACCAATCATCGGTCTGCAATTGTCCAACTGTGTACCAATTTTTAGCCCGATATCTTGAAAATTGTATAAAAATTTCTTACAAAAGACCTAGGCTCATATTTTGGAGAAATATTCTCAAGGGTGTCTAAAATTTGTATGGATCTCTGGATTACCGTGCAAAGTACTGTCGGCCAAGCTGCAAGCTTGAGTCTGTCCTTGGGGCGTCGACAAATCCACGCGACCGAACGAATCTTTCCTCTTTCCCCCCGAAAACAATTGGGCGGCCCTGTACACCGAAAATCAAGATTCTTATAAAATTCTTACGGAATTCGTATGTTGACCCCAGACGATCCGCCGATAAAACGATTGAGAAATCCGTGGTTTATCGTAAAAATGTAACCGAACGAATCGCTATGAGAACTACAGGCCAGAACGACCCAGAACGTCCGAGGATATGTGCTAAAGTGGTAATTTTGATCGTGGTCGCGTATCGTTTTTCTGCGGAAATAATGCGGTAAAAATATTGCTCACATTTACCGCTCACATCTGAATCTAGCTCGGGTTGATTCGAAAGATTTTTTGAGATCTTCATTCCAAAGCCGGCAGCAGGTTTCGAGAGCTGTCGAGTCTGGGATTTTCATACTACTGGCTGGTTACGTTTTGACAATAAACCATCGTGACTGTTTCGGTATTAACTATCGTGGCTCTCGACGGTGGTCAAACGCGCTAGGGTGCAAAACGATTTTTGTCTTGCCTGAAATTGTGTGTACTCGGCTGAAAGACCGGAAACTGTATACTCTCGAGCTGCGCGCATCCGCACTGCTTCGCCAATGCTTGAAAATAATCGTAATTCGCGTGACGCAAATTGAACGGATCCTCCCGGGGTCCCTGGCATCGACCGCAGTTGCAAGCGCAGATATAACGAACACCGCTGCAATGTTCCATCACCGGCAGATCGTTGTCGTCGAGACGCGGTTCCGTGTGCTCACCGCCACCGGCTCCTTCGCTGCCACCTTTGTGAATCGGATTCGTACAAGGATTCCCCGTTAACGACAAGACCTCGCACATCTGTCGGCCGGCACGCCAATGCTTGTCGCACTCGATGTGCAACTTTTCGCTGAATTCTTCGAACAACGGACCTCGCGCGTGCATCTCGAACACTGCCATGGCGTGGGCCAACTTCGTCTCGTGATATGCCCTGAATAAGAAAGAAATGAACGAATTATTTACGGAAAATTCTCTGGTAATTTTCCGTTGTCTCATTTTGCGTGTACAAACCTTCCGTAATGTTGCGGCAGATTGTCCTGATAAGTTTGCAAAGCCCTCGGTAAGACTTTACTGCAACGACTGTTACTGAACTTTACGTCGGTGTCGAGCAATCCGTGAAGCGTCGACAGCGGTTTGTTGTCGGGATTCAGTATGAAGAAGTCGAAAACTTTGTTTGCCACTTCGAAAAACAACGCCAAGGTCGGTATCTATTGGAACCGAAAAGAAACGATTCAATTTGAAATAGAATACCACTTCATCGTTGTGATGCAGTTTGAACGTCGCGAGGTACTTCGAAATGCGAGGATCCCGTGTGTCGACCGACATTGTCGTCGAAGCCTTTCGAGAAGGCGAGATTGATGTGCTGCTGCAGAAACAATCGAAACGAACGCGTTTCCGTCTCCGTCTCGACGGTGTTGAACGTCGACTGCAAACTGGCGCAACTTCTCGAGCCCGTGCCGTTGGAACTGTTGGTGCAACTCTTGATCAAACTCCGCGTCATGTAACCGAGGAGATCACGCGTTTCCGTCGAACCCGTGTGAACGTAAACGAATTCCTGATTGGCCGGTATCGCGAACAGCGAATTCGAACTGCAAAATTGCAATAATAATGAATTCACAAAATGTCCAATCTTTCGCGAAGCTTAGCCTACGATTCAAACGTAACTACGCCCATTGGAAAGCTTGGGTTCGAGTTATGTGGTAAAAGTATTGTTAAAAATAGTTAATAAATACTTTAACAAATATCAATATCAATTGTTTTTTGATACACTGATTTTGGTAAAATGACTTTCGGTCGATTGTTTTCGGAAAATTTTCCTCGAACTGATTTTTGCATGTTTAAGAACACGTTGAATTTCAAATCCGCGGCACATTTTACCTGATATTAGTGACTATGCGATTCTTTCGAAGCACGTGATAAATCTGATCCTCCAAGGAATGTTCCAACTTCTTGATACTGGCCCCGCTTTCGGGATCCTTGAAAACCGATGGGCACGTCTCGAAGTAAAATAACACCCTCGGGGAGCACGGCCTTCCGTTGCTCATCCATCCTTTTGGTATACCCGGAATGCAGTTGAGCACAAACGCCAATTGGAGCGAAGCGTTTTGTCTAAAACGAAGCAAAAGAAATTCAGAACACGGAAGTTTATTGAATAGAAGACTAACGTCAATGTGCAAAAAAAAATAAGCCCAAAACATCGTTTACTTATTTCTATTTCCATAAATATTTTTCACCCATATTTTGTGTTGCGTAATTTCTAAATTATTTATACAAAATTCACGATTATTTTCGTAATGATTTTTACCGAACAATGTCCAGAGCTCTGAACAGATGCACATAGCTGTAGTCGAATATGTGCGTTGGGTACGTAACGATAACAATATGCGATACGTGAAAGAGAACGAGCAGCGCTCTGGCGTATTTGTCTCTCATGTGGGCCCAAGCGCTGAGGAAATCTTTGCACTCGCGATTATCCACAAAAGTTTGATACTCCTTGACCAGCGTGTACGTGTCCAGGAGACCTCGCAAGTGAAGATAAACCGTTCTCTCTTGGACGTCGTGATAGCCCTCGATCTCGCACTTGAAAAAAATGAAAAAATTTACGATTCGACAAAACGGCAAAGTTAAGCCCGCGATCGTGCATCGTTCATTACCAATGTGTTCTCGTCGACGGTCGGATCGTCCAGAAGGCCCGCCAACAGCACTGTACTTAGCATCTCCGTTTTGCATCCTTTCGCTCTGTACTGCGACTTGCCGATCACAGAAACAACGACGACTTTTCTTTCCAAATTCGGTTGACTGAGAACATAAAGCGCAATCGGGTGAATAATTGAGAAACACGACCGTTAAATAACGCAGTTTTACTTCACGCGCGAATCTCCAAACAAACGAGGAATACTTTGTTTATCGTTTGCACGATCGCTGTTTTGTTGTTGTTTGTTTTTCTTTTGTTTTGACGTTCTTTTCGCATCGACAATTTCCGGCGAGGCAGAGTCGACAATTCGTTATACTTACTTGTCACTGTTGTGCGGTAACGTGAACTTTCGTGGTCTCATGATAAATACATTTTATTAAACATTCGATAGTTTTCAACTGCAAAATTTCGCGTGAAGAGGTTATGTTCTTGTGTCACAGTGACGATCGTGACGTTCCAATTCCGCGTTACATTTCGCGCGCGACGGTTCGCGAACAGCTGTTCGCGCGGTCCGTTTCCGCTGTTTCTTCGTTTCGCTAATGTTTTTATTTTTTTTTTCGCTTTTCGAGAGATCCGCGACGCAAGTGCACGCACGGCGGCAGTGCGACTCGACAGTTGTGTCGAAAATAATAACGTTGAAAGAAAGAGATATATACGAGAAAAATGACAGCGCTGGTGGGACGAAGATTAATTTCTCGTTTGGGCGGTAACAACGCCGGCAATTTGTTGACTCGGGCGATCGCGTTGCGTTTCAATGGCACACTGCCGAAGGAACAATTGTCCACCGACGAGGTTGGAAAGATCGTCGTTCCCGCACCGGTTCCGGGAAAGATACAAGCGGCGGTGCTGAAAAAATTCTCGGAGCCGCTCAGCATCGAAAACATCGACGCACCGACTCTACTGCAGTCTGATGAGGTCGTAATTCGTTTATGCGCATTAGCGATAGCCATTAGAAAAAAGGGACACTTTTTTACTTGTAAAAAAGGGGCCATTTTCCGAATCAAATAAAACATGGGACATTTTTTAGCCAAATAAAAAAGATGACATTCTTTCAGTCGCTTGAAAAAATATAAAATCATGACCGGCGCAACATTGGCAGATTGTTTTATTCTAATTTTTTGTCCTGTATTCTGCGCAGGTCGTCATAGACGTCAATTACTGCGCCTTGAACGGCTCGGATATTCTGTTGACGGACAATGCTTTCAGTCACGAACCTACTCTGCCGACGATACTTGGCTACGAAGTTGTTGGAAAATTGTCAAAAGTCGGCGACGAGGCCAAGAAAAGAGGATACAAGGTCGGCGATCAGGTTGTTGCGCTCAACAGGGAACGATACGGCGGACTCGCAGAGCAATGCTCCGCGCAAATTGGAGTGAGTTTGCCAATAAGAAAACGATTGAAGCAATCGTCCAATCGTGGCGGCGACGGCCAGAAAAAACGAGCGATAAACAATACTTTTTAATTTTTGTAAAAGCGTTTTATTCAATTGGTGAATTTTGAATAGCTTATTAGCTATCGATTGGACTGTTAAATGTATTAAGTGCCAATTTAATTGGTTCACTCATTAGTTTCGAGATTAACTGTTTTGCCTTTTTCTATTAAATTGCTCACGTTTTTTTAATTGAATTTATCTGGTTTTTTCTTGGAATTTTTCTGAACGACCCATAAATCGATAAATTGATTGATCATAATTTTCTATTTTTTTAGGATATCTGGAAGATACCGAGCTCTCTGAAAATGATCGATGTCGTTTGTTTGCTGAATAACTATATGAAGGCGTTGATAGGATTGCAACAGCAGGCGGACCTCGAGGAAGATGAAATAGTTTTAGTCAACGTTGGATTGGGAGGAGCTGGCTTAGCAGCGGTGGATATAGCGACAAATGTTTTCAGATCAAAAGTTCGAAGATTTTATAGCTATCAACTGGGGGGATGTATCGCTGCATTTCCAGCAAAAAGTAAGATTCGTCGAGAATTCCGAAGATTTCCGGATGTGATAAAAATCGGCAAAAAAAATCAACTTCACAAAAGGTGTTAAGAAGAATATTAATTTTTCTAAATAATAATGGTTAAAGTCATCAAAAATTGGTTTAGAAAATAATAGTTCATCTGCTGAGCTACATTTTTCTAATGGAAGTTGGTTCGGTAAATATTCAGCAAAAAAATATTGATTTTTTTAGAATGCTCTCTGATTTTCGAAAATGTGATGTCTTGAAAAATCTTTGACCGATATTTACGGATATATTAGATCAATTGCCTGGGCAATTTTTTAATTGTTGTTTTTCCGAACTGTTGTCCGAAAGGCGGGACGGCCTTATCGGGCCTATTATTATTATGCGTAGTTGAACTTTTTAAGACCTTCTCAATGGTTGATTTTTTTAGATTTTCGTCCCATTGGGGACTATTTGAAATTCGCTCAGAATCTCCCTTCTGCCTGAGACCGTAATGATACGTCCTCCTTACTGAATTTTTTTCCGCCTGTTATTTGAGAAGCATAAAAAACGTTGAGATATCTTTAGGTGATCGGAGTTTCAGCAACGGAGGAAAGGGCAAACGTTGTGCGCGACAAAGGTGCATTTGCGTCCTTGAAATTTCACGAGCGCCAGTTAATGAAACAAATCGCCGAGATCGCGGCCGAACGAAATATCGCCGGTGTATTCGAGGGAACCGACGGCGAGAACTTCAAAAAAATTCTCGACTGGTAGGCTGTTTGTTTTCATTTTTTTTCTTTTCAGACTTAATCATTTTTCAAAATCGTCGTTTGCGCAGCTTCACCGACATTTACAAACCGGAATTCCAGAGGCAAATGCTTCGCGACGATAACTTCGCTGTTTTGGTTCAACATTTGTCGCGCGAAGGTATTTTCAGTGCAATCGAGTGTACGCTGCGGTTTTTTCACGCGAATACTAACATCTTTTATTTTCGATTTTATTCACAAAGGTCGCTTAATCGTCGTGGGAATTGCACCAACGCGAACAGAAGAACAGGCGAAAAATAGCACTTTCACGCCGAGCGGCATCGATATTCGGCAATACAGGAAGAAGAATCACGAATCGTATCAGTAAGTCGGCAAAAATGGTGTCCAGCGGTCCCGGAAATTGTGCAAGTCCTAGTAATGACGTATACATTTTCTTCCCCTGATAAATTCCTGGAATGTTCTTCAATTTCTACACGTACCTAATTTCATTTTGCATCCCGGAAATTTCGAATTTTTACAACACTATTTAATCTTTCGCGTACAGATTACGTAAGACAGATCAGCTTTAAAGAGTGTGAAAAGAATCTTCGGAACACCGAAGAAACGACCCCTCTGCTCGTTAACGCCCGCATGTTATTATTCATATTGCAGCGAAGCGGGCCAAGAAATTTTGGAATATCTCGAGGAAGGGCTGATCAGTCCTTCGCCATCGATGATAACCGGTCTTTACAGAGTCAACGAAGCAATCAAATTCATGAGTGACTTGAAGAACTTTGGAAAGGTAAGGCGCGACCCGACCATTTCTCCACGATCGGCCGATCGTGCGTTTCCGCAATAATTCTTTTTTTAATTTCCACGTTCCAGGTGATCATCGATCTCAAGAACAGAGACGTAAAAACGGAAATTAAACAATGAGTAGAGACGCAAAAGCATTCAAGAAATTTCATTGCTGTATCCGACACATTAACGACCGTGAGATAATGAAATTTATGCGCGGGAAGGATCCAAAGTTCAGCGAAGCGCCGTCGCTTTTGAGATTCCCCGAGGAAAGATACTTTCGAAAAAAAAGTGCCGGGACTTTTTTCATCGAAGGCCATCACCAACGTACGTGAAAGTAATGTCTAAGGAAATTTTTCGCATCCGCAAAATGAATACGATCGAACAAATGTAAATAGTTAACGATATGAGATTTATTGAGTCGATTCGCTTGCATTACGTTATAGACGTTATATTCTTACGATTCGCGTTGAAATAACGCCAGGATTTATATTTTTCAAAATATTAAATAATATCTATAAAGTTTGACCTGGGCCATTATTATCTTTCTTGAGTCTTTTATCGCCCTCTGTAAGAGACGATGAATTTTCTTTATTTCACGCCGCGCGAAAAAACACATTTCTCGCACTAGTGACATAATAGTACTTTATTGCTGTGCGTCAAATGCGAAACATAAAAAAAGGACGTGTCTATCGGGACCACACCGCAGAACTGCGGTATACCGCGGAATAATTTGCGGTACAATTACTCCGTAGAATAATTATACCGCATGCAAAATATTTTTCCCCATACGCGGTATAGACGGCCCGGGGATCGAAATTATACCGCAGGCAAAAATATTTATCCCCATACGCGGTATAGACGGTCGGCCGATTGGAATTATACCGCATGCAAAAATATTTTCTCCAATCAGCGGTATGGTTGCTCGACCAACAGGGATTATACCGCATGCAAAAATATGTTTTCCCATACGCGGTATAGTCGTTTGACCCTATCAGTATATACCGCGTTTTCGCGCACTGTTTTGCATTATGATATTTCTGTCGAGATGACCACAATGCTGTGCGACGCGATATGTTTTAAGAATGATCATTATTATTTTTAGTGGATTTCTCAGTTTGTGCTTACAGTAATATTATATCATCCCAATGTGGTTTCTTTCTGTTTTTGATCATTTTTATTTCAAGAATGGGTTTATAAATAAGATTTGAGGATTATAATCAAACTAAAAAAAGTGAGTAAAAAGTCAAGTTTTGTCGACATTTTTTATTTTTCGTCGACGGTAATTTGCTTCTCTCTCAATACAAATTACGCATGCGCCAACTACGGTGACAATGTGTATCGATAAAAACACTTTCTGCCGTTTCTTTCTGCTAATTACGAAGGATTACCAGCGTAAAGCCGGAGAATCGGCTTTGTCGTAATATGCTGCTTCTTTATGTTTACCCACGTATTCATGCTACCGCTAGGGCGTCCTTTTCGTTGCATCGCCGCCGGCATTTCTATCCGGGATAATTCATAGTCCGAGACGCACTTCACACTCATGAATTGTTTGAATCGTTCTACGAGTTCCTCGTGTCTCAAAATTGGATCCTCACTTGTACCGGCGTCGGTTGTATCAACAGGTGTTGGCTGTAAAATATATGAAACTGTATTATACCGATATCTTGAAAAAATTAAGCGTAAAAAGTTTTCGAATCTTACGCAATGCTCTATTACTTTTTCTAGTGATAATGTATTTCCGTCGATACCTATCTCTTCGATGCATACGTTCAATTGCCGACGCCAAGAAGAATCGATTTTTCTGATGATGTCGACTCTTCGCTTGAATTTTTCACCCGAGACGTTCAATCCCGCTGCTATCAATTCGTTCACGAGTGGTTCGATAACCTTTCGTTTTTCTTGAACTGTTTGCTTCTTTCGATTTGCACCCTTCGGTACAGAATTCTGTTCAGTCGAACTCGATCGTTTTTTGCCGTTTGTGTGTATAGAGATTTCAATACTTCTCTCCCACGTCGTTATTACCGTTCGGATTATTTCCAATTTGTAAGTAAAATCAGAACCACACGACTGGCTACATGTCGTTTTCAAGTCGCTGGTGACGGAGACAAGCAATTTTTTCTGTGATGCGACTGTCGAGGCCTCTGGCGCACTCAGCTCCGTAATTACCGTACGTTTGGGAACATTGTCCGCTTCGTTTGATTCCGCAGTTTTCTGAAAAGACCGTTGGTGTTTCATACAGTACGCTTTTGTCCACCGCGCGTTGCACAGGTCGTCCGCGAAAAGAGGCAACTCGAAATGCTTCCTCACTGCAAAAATATGTCGACAGGGTAGGAGCGAAGAACGTGAAATTCCGCATTCGCACGCCGACGACGTTACTCGAAATGTCAAGTCGCCCGCTGCCACCAAACATTCGAAATCGTTCTGCTCATCAACCGAGATTTTTTCGTGTGCTTGCAATTCGATTGAAACGTATTTGAACGCTTCTTGTGTTAGTAGTTCCATAAATTTGTTTTCGTCGCTTTCGGCTGGATGGAAGTCGGTCCGACGCCTTGTAAAACTCCTCGCCGTTTTGAGGTCCGCTTGATGTTGGTTTGACTCTAGGAATGCAAAAAAAGAGTCTGCAAAGTCGACCAAAGTACTGCATTTTCGAACCACTTGTTTAATTTTTGCGTTGATGGATTCGAGGCGGTTATTAGTACGATTGAACAAGTTTCCCGACGTCATACTGTAGCATGTCCATTCTTCTTTATTCCAGTGCCAATTCTTTTTATAGTAGTCCAACACTACAGCAGGTGCAGCTTTTTCAAATTCCAGGTAGTGTTTTTCATACTCAATTTCAGACGAGCTGTAAGCCAATTTCTGGAGTATTTTCAAACAGTTGTCCCTTTGGATCTTTTTCCCGTTAACTTTCCTGTTTCTTGACTCGTTTTGCTTTTCACGAAGAACTCCGTCCGTCGTTTGTTTAGGATCGTCCATTTTCTCTAGAGTTACTTCGCGCGAAAAGATTTTGAGTGTGTGGAAAAGACAAATATAAACCGGCACGCCCGGAAATACGTCCTTGAGGACATCTCGCTCCAACAGGTCCTTGTCTCCCATCAGACAATTTATTCGTGCGCAGGCCGATGAGTTTTCGTTCTTAAACGTTTCAAGGAACCACGTGAACGTGCTGTGGTCCTCTTTCGCTAACAAAGCGACACCCACAATTTCGCTAGACGCATTTGAGTCCTCTACTAGCAGAATCATCACAGTAAGATTGATTCTCAACAGCAGATACGTTCCATCGATAAAAACCACCTCTGGCCACGCGTTCATAGATCTCTTCATGTCCGCGGTCGAGAAAAAAAGTCCTTTGAAACGCCCATCTTCCGTGAGAATCTTCACGGTAGCCCCTGGAACAATAAAATAGCAAAATACTTTTAGTGCCTATTAGCATCGTTGTTCAAGACATATCCGCAATAGAATATTCGTCGTTAATTGCTTATATTATCTCTTGATAGATACTGCCGTTACCTTTTTTCTCTAAATGTTGTATCATTTGCGTGAGGTCGTCGTCCTGACGGAGCTTTGAGTTAATATTGCTCAAGTCTTTCATCGTTACGTTTTTCCCGTAATCGTTCTCTAGTTTGCCACGCAAGAGTTTTTTGTTGCACTGTAGTTGCAAGTTTTGAATCGCCACGTCGCGCTCTTCGGGTGTAAGTCGCCTTCTTTCAGGTAGAAATTTGTAAAAAGCCTGTGGATAGAAGTGGAAATTAAATTCGAACTCACATGAAAATAGCAAAGAAAAGATATGACGCGTATAGAACGATTCAGCTTCATATCAAATTTCAGTTTCTCATTAACAAACCTTCGCATTATCATGTCCTTCATGCGATAATACGACATTTGTTATGCGCAAGTAGGTCTTATCCTTTGATATGTAAAAGGAGACGAAAGCCGGACACTCCATTTTGTATGAACTGTAACAAGATTCATTATTCCAATTATTTCAAACGATGTCGATTTACGGATGAATACAAATATTTACAATTCCTCGCGTATTCGAAGAAATTTGCGATATTCTGAGAACTGATTTTCACATGAAGATCTGTCAACAACAAGAAGTGCGTCTTTCATACGTTTGATGAATGCCCTCAAGGTAGTTGTCTCGGTACAGTGTGGGCAATTGTGAAATTCGGACCATTTCATTCGGAATTTCGTGCTAAAAATCTAAAATCGTGTTTAATTGATTTTTATCAAATTAAGAAGTGTTTGAAATTATATCCGAATCTCACGTGTGTCGGGACTGCACCGAGACGACTACATTAATTAATGAATTCGCGGGAAAATAAGAAAGTCGGAGCGTATTCGGAATATTTCGCAGCGAGTCGAGCTTCGAAAGTAATCATTTGTTATACACGAAAAACCCGCGAGTATATTCTGTCGAAAAGTTTTAGATCCCGTTTCGTAAGTATACGCGATACCTGCTACGCGACAGAAAAAGGTTTTTTCTGTTACGCTTGGCGTCGAGACGCTGCCGCCTCTCTTGATAACAGGTATGGAGCTGTTCGGTATGCCGCGTGGTGTATGCCGTGTGTTGTATACATCGTACACCGCGTATCCTATACCGCGTAGCGTATGCCGCGCCGTGTATCGTATTCCGCGTATCGTAGATGGCGGAGATCGTGGAAACACGATTTGTACTGCCTTTGTCAAAATATAAGCGAGATGACACCTTTATATTATTGCACTATCGATCTCAACGACGGAAACAAACATTACACACGAATAACTCTGCCCAAAATACGAGAAGAATTGAACGACTTGACACTGACCGACAGTCATCCACGCTTAGGAATACTTCGTTTTAAATATTCTACCCAATGCAAGAGTCGGAAGCTGTTAATCCCAAGAAACTTCTGACTAGCTACGAGTTCGAAGTTTCTACGGCATTGATGCTATTGAATCCAAATTTTGAAAGTTCCTAGCGCATTCCAAGAAATTTTCGATATTCCGAGAAATTATGATTTTTGCACGAAAATCTGAAAACAGCGAGGAGGTCGACTTTTAAATGTTTAAAGAACGCCCTTAATGAATGACTTCGCCGGAGAATCAGGAAGTTCGAGTATAGTCGGAATATCTCGCAGCGCGTCGAGTTTCGAAATTAATCATTTGTTTTTACATGAAAATACCGCGAGTATACGCTGTAACGTTATTCGGTATGCCGTGTGTGGTATGCCGCGTAACGTATACCGCGTAACGTATACTTGTCATGTACAAAAACGATCTTACCTTGTTTTTCGGTGACCCTCCGACTGGTTCACGTACTTCCTTCCATATTTGCACACATATGTTACTTTGGAATAGACCAAAGATTTATTGTCGTCCTTGATGTACGCAGGAGTCAAATACGTACTTCGTCGTTGTACAAAGAGTTCTTGAATGGATTCTCCGTACTCTTTCATGAATTTTTCTATCGCGGCGAAACTCCGGAACTGCATCCCCACAGCGGGGGTCGCATTTTCTGCGATCGCAACTGCCATAGATGCGACGTAGTGTTTTTAGCCACTTCGGATGTTGTTAATACTTAACAAAATAGGAAACACCTTCTATACACGAAAACACTACCAGCAATGCCGGATTCGATGCACGCGTAGATTTACTTCCATAGACTCGTTCAAACGTTGTGCGGTGTAGGACGGATTATATCGTTTACAGACCCTATATCAGAGATCGCTGTGCCAAACAGTGCTGGTAACGTCCGAACTGCACCATGTTGACCAATCTCTGAGCTATACGACCATTTTTGGGAAGTTGGCGATAGTGATAATAATACAAGTCGTACCGCGCACAAATACGTTTTAGTTTAGTATGAAACGATCAGTATTCACAGTGATACTAATTGCATTCCACAATGCCGGTTTTGCGAGCAGGAGATTGTTTCGATAGTTTTAATGAGTTTATGAAGGCATTGAAAAACTTCGAAGAAACCGAAGGAGAAACGTTTTTTCGATGCCACAGCAAAAAGTTAGAAAAATGTTGGCAGAACGGCGTGTATGTCAACAAATTGGACGATGGCTTCAACAAAGACTTGATATACTACGAGGCATATTTTAAATGCAAGACCATGAATCGCAAAAAAAACAGGTACGTTTTTTTCCAGCATTTTCTGATATTCATATAATATCCGGGCTACGCTGGGTTACGTACATCATGCAGAGTGTGCGGTACTTACAATGTAATACCGCGCACCGCGTGCGCGGTGTTTACAATCTGATACCGCGTACTCTTAGCGACGCGCGCACACACCGCACGCAGTTCGCTGTATTTGCAATCTGATACCGCGTACTCTTAGCGACGCGCGCACACGCCGCACGCAGTACGCGGTATTTTCAATCGGATACCGCGTACTCTTAGCGACGCGCGCACACACCGCATTACTATGTGCATGCGGTATGCAATAATTGTATCTTGACTTCTTTATTGTAGAACCAAATGCAAAGCCCAGATCGTCATTGGTGTGTTAAAAAAGACACAACTCGTTATAAAGAAATTTGAACCCCAACACAACCACCATGTTGCCGAGTCTAATGCTGAAAAGAATTCTGGTAAGGAATCACAGTAAAAAGTTCGTTCTGCGTATAAGATAGGCACAGAATTATTTATCAAATATTTTTACTATCCTAATATTTTTATTTTTAATGGCTTATATTTCTTGTAGAGGACACCGATATTGAGGACGAGTGCGACAATCGCCAAATAGATCCGAGCCAAGTAGTAGAAAGAGACAAGCAAGGGGCTCGGCGCGAAAAAGATCACAGTCCGCAACAAGGAGCGCGGCGCGAAAAAGATCATCGTCCGAAGCAAGGATCGAGCCGCAAGATGGACGCGGGTGTCGGGCAAGAGTCCGCTGAGCAAGAAGAATCGGAATACACGCAACGAGTGCGTTTCAGGGAAATTGCGAGGGGCGGGAAAAAAGCGAGACATCGTAGAATAAAAGTATTTTTAGATATGATAGCCGAAGATTTGGCTTTGACGTCAGATGAAGATCTGGCGGAAAAGATGGAGGCCATCGAGCAACTATTATCGAAGACCGAAGCAAAGGTGGCAAACCCAAAAGAAACGAAGGAAGTGAGAAGCGTTGATATCCCAAAAGAAACCAAGGAAGTTTCAAGCGTTGCAGTCCCCAAAAAAACGAAGGAAGTGGCAAGCGTTGCGTTGCCGAATGAAAATTGCAGTCTGTTGGACGATTCATTGGACGAATTCGTTTTACCGTCCATGAACGAAAGCGAACTAAACCAATTATTTAATGCGGTTTTGAAAGACGACGCCAAGCTTAGCGAGCTGGAAACGGAAAGGGATGCACATATAGAGCTGCATTCTCCCTCAATGACCTCGCCATTTGAACCGGTGTACACGCCAACGACGGATGAAAATGGAAACATCGAACAAGAGATTCTGCCAATTCTTTCAAAGCCGCAGATCGTATTCGAAGAAATACTGAAACCAGAAAACCGCGTTGAGCTTGTAGCGTCAAAAGTTGCTCCGCCGGCTTTACTCAACAACCGGAATGAACTATCGGGTCAAGTCGACGCAGCAAACTCCAATATAGAAAAGTGCGGTTCCGTAGAGATTTCGCAGCGTGGCGCGAGCGAGCAGGTCATTGCGAGCGATAACGCTAATGCTGAAGAATCCCATTCCATTGCCATGGATTTCAGTGACATTGCTATGCCACGCAACGTTACAGGGAGAGGCCGTCCGCGGGGGTCCAAGAGTGTCACCGTCATCGGCCTTTCGCGATCGAAAAAAAACCAAAAACATGATCTACAGAGCGGTTTCGAAGCGCTTTGTTACAGTGACGCGAGCGAGGCGGTCGTTGCGAGCGAGAACCTTGCTGGGAGAGGTCGTCCGCAAAAGTCCAAGCGTGTCATCGCCATCGACCTTCCTCAATCGAGAAACAATCGAAAACGCAGTCTACAGAGCAGTTCCGAAGAGCTTTTTCACAATGACTCGAGCGAGACGGTCGTTGCGAGCGAGACGGTCGTTGCGACCGAGAAAGTTGTTGGCAGAGATCGACCTCAGAGGTCCAAACGTGTCACAGTCATCGAATTTCCGGGATCGAAAAAAAACCAAAAATGCGATCTACAGAGCAGTTCCAAAGAGCTTTGTCACAATGACTCGAACGAGATGGTCGTTGCGAACGAGAAAGTTGCTGGCAGAGATCGACCTCAGAGGTCCAAACGTGTCACAGTCATCGAACTTCCGGGATCGAAAAAAAACCAAAAATGCGATCTGCAATCCTCGAGCGATCACGGTCTCAAAAAATCTGTCCCGCTAAAATTCGCAGATAAATCGGTCGAAGGTAAAGCAACAATGATGCTCGAGTGGTTGGGAATTCCCGATGACACGGCAACCCGAGTTATAAACGGTAATTGCCGGATCAAGAAGTCCGATTTGAATCTCAACCCTCTCAAGTTGAGTGACTCGTTTGTGACGGATGCGATCGACGTTTACGACCTTGCTACATATTTCGACACGGGTGCGCTGGAAGAATTAAAAAACCTCATCAGCTCGAAAAAAAAACTGAACCGCTGCACGTGTCAAAAGTGCCACCAAAAATGTCTCGATGCGGGTATTTTTTGCGCAGCGTGTTTGCTTTGGTGGCACCGCGAGTGCGCGGAATTCCCGGAACTTCAGGGACAAGCGTGGTTCTGCAAAGCGTGTGATCAGAAAACCGACGTGTCATAAAATACGCGAGCGAAGCATTAATATTAATATTAAGTACGTATTAATATAAAATGTGTGTTGTTTTTACGTTTTTTTGATATTGAAAATAAACCTAATATAAGCCTCGTTTGTAAACTGGTTCTTGAAATACAAATGATCTAAAACCATATTAGAATAATATTATTATTGTAAGGCCAATGTGAGGAATGCGCTGAAAATAATAATGATCAGCCTCAAAACATACCGCGTTCCACAGCATTGTGGTCATCTCGACAGAAATACCGCAATGCAAAACTGTGCGCAAAAACGCGGTATATACTGATAGGGTCGAGCAACCATACCGCGCATGGGAAAACATTTTTGCATGCGGTATAATTCCGATTGGCCGACCGTCTATACCGCGTATGGGGATAAATATTTTTGCATGCGGTGTAATTTCCATCTCCCGGCCGTCTATACCGCGTATGGGGAAAAATATTTTGCATGCGGTATAATTATTCTACGGAGTAATTGTACCGCGAATTATTCCGCGGTATACCGCAGTTCTGCGGTGCGGTGTGCGGTGTGGTCCCGATAGACACTTCCATAAAAAAACCGACTTCACTGCTAGCTGATGAGAAATGACCGAAAAAAGCATAAGCGATCCGGCTGTGTAGTCGTTTTTTTGTATCTTCGTGCGTTTGTTTTCCAAGCACAATTAGATCTATCTAAAGTGGTGTTTGAAAAGCGTTTGCGCCTTCCAACAGGGAGGACCATTTAAATTTGTTTCGTCACCGTCTCGCGAGGGCAGCAATTGAGGAACCGGACCTTTTCGCCCCGCAAACGTTGAGCTTTCCAATTTTTCAGATCGTCGTTCTTATGTAAAAAAAAATCTGCTACTCGTTCGATCCTTCGAGGAAGAAACGATCGGGATCGCGGGTCATGCGGGCCATTGTGTAAACCCATCGTCGCAAAGACCCCCATCAGCTCGCGGATTATCTCGCGCGCGTATAATCTCCGATTAGCGAATCGTCGAAGTCGCGGACAAAACGTACACGCAGAGATTCGAGATTGTTCTTACGGCATTAAGGTAGCGAGCGTAGCAGTTTACATTAGCCACGCCGTTGCTGCGGTCATTATCGGTTGCCCAATCGCTGTTTTATCGAAACCGGAGCGCATTTGCTCCGTTGCGGGGCCCGCGCGAGCTCTCGCGCACCGCGGACAGGGCGGTGGGGCTACCGTCAAACCCGTCGCGTCGATCGTGAGGCCTCGTCGCGAGTAAAAGTCTCCTTCGTCGGCCTCCTACGAGAAAACACAAGCGACTCTCGTTTTCGTTCCATACGTCGTACCCGACTCGGCATAAGTATACAACCGGTGATTACGTTGTTTCGAGAACAAATGATAACAAAGAAAACCCTCGGGGGAAAGGAATGCCCGTATGGATTGCCGTGACGGCGGGTAACACGCTCAGCGGCAAGGACTTCGAGCGTCTAAAAGCGTTAAGTCGCAATCAGCTAGCTAGTAAAATACTTTTTTTTTCGTCAATTCTCTATCTGTTCGCGTTCGCTAACATGAAATCGGAGAAGCCCATTCGCATGGAATTCATGAGAAATGTTTGAAACAGATGGTTACATCGATAAATAAATAAATAAATAAATAAATAAATAAATAAATAAATAAATAAATAAATAAATAAATAAATAAATAAATAAATAAATAATTAAATAAATAAATAAATAAATAAATAAATAAATAAATAAATTAATCAATAAATATTGGCAATTCGCGAAGGGTGTCTAAGCTAGAAGTGAGATTTTGGACGAATTGCAAATATTTTCCAATGGAGTAAAAATTCGAAAAAAAAAACATCGAGTGTACAAAACGCCCGGAAAAGATCAATATTGCATAATAATTTATTTATTTGTAATATTTTTATTTATTTTATTTTTTCTTTAGATTTTTATATCATCTCGAAGAAATTCTATTGGAATCTCGGTTTGGCTGGGAATGTGACGATGGACTTTCTTACATAAAAATGTATATTTATCGGACTACGTGTGCCTATACCGAGTTGCAACGTTAGGCTGGTCCGCGTTTTGTCGACGAGTCGTATCCCGATGTATTTCTCTCGTAACGTCGCTGGAACGGCGGGTCGGACTTCTCGGGCGGTCTCCCACGCTCAATTTTGCGCATTTCAACGGGAGTGGAAGGAATCTCGAACGTTTGAGATTCGCCCGTCCGGTTGAGATTGATTTACGAGCTAGACCAACGCAGCGAGGATCGTGAGGACTCTTCTCCTCGGTCCGTGCTTCAACTTTCAACGCTGTAACACGTAATGCAGGGAGATGCGAGCTGCGCCCCACTGAGACGAATTGTTTGTATTCGATCTTTCTTTCTTCTTTTTTTTTTTTTAAGGGACCACATTTATCTGGCGCTTTGAAACAAAAGTGGCCGCTTGGATTTTTTTAAACCTAAATTATGGGATGAAATTTGCACGGATTTTCGTTGCTAACGCGCGGATAAATTTTGAGCCTTGAAAATATTAATTGAAAAAATAGAAAAATCTGATAACAGGGGTAGTTCGAGAAAAATCTCTTTCGATCGCTCCAGCTGGATTCTCGCCTGCGCGAGGATAAATGAATTAAATAAACGCATTAACAAACGACCGCGTTCGCTCTCGAAAGGCATTTCAATGGTTAACCGCGATTAGTTAGAAGACCGAGGCATTAGCTCGCAATTCCGTGTGGCAATTGAGTGAAAACGTTCGCTCTCGATAAGATCGAATCGATCGCACGATACACGCTGCCCGATGTAAAACAATTACAAAATCTTTTATCGCGCGATCTCGTGCTGTCGAGAAAACATTTTCGTTCGTCATGACCCTTTATCTGCGTGCCGGCGCGGGAACTGACGAAGGTTCATTTTTTATGCAACCCTTTATCCGGAATAAAAGTTTTTGAAATTTTCATCGAGTCCCAAAAGTCCAGTCGGTCTCTACGACAGGCACTGCATTGAGGCGAGAAAGACACAAAAAAGTCTCATTCTTAATATACATAATTTCATAAAAAAAACTTAACGATAAAGAATTATATGCTGTACGCTGAACAACAATTTTTCCCGTCGAACAAAAGAATAAATAATTCAAATAACGATAATAACAATAATCGTAAAAAAAGATTTTCTTCTGCAAAGGCGCACGCGAGAAAATCTCGCTTCGCAGGGTCACCGGCGTAGACAAATTCACGGTTACAAAAGATCCGTCCGAGAACCGTTAGAGAAATTATAAAATATTTTATCGCACGATCTTGATAAGTCGGACAGGACGCGGACCATTGTGGCGCGCGGGTACGCTTACGTGTCCGCGATCGATCGAAAGATCGCGCGGACGTCGGTGATCGGGGTCACAACGAAAGTGTTATAAATACAGAGTCGTGAAAGAAAAGAAAAAAAAAACGCGCGTGGGTGTACAGAACGCATGTTCCGACGCAGCTTGACACCTATTCTATATGTCGCACAATAAAACATAATACGAGAGCGCACTAAACGCCGGATCGACCTTCTGACTTTCATACTTGCGTAAGCGAAAAAAAAAAAGAGAAAAATTCATTCCTCGGCGCGTAACTCGCGAACCGGATGTTCCAAGCGCGCTTGTATCCTTGGGGAGAGCGGGGCAAAATGGCACACCGGGGCTAAATTGTACGAAATGTGCTGTCCCATTTTGCCCCAATACCATTCTGCCCTGGTCCCATTGTGCGTGAATACCGTTTTGCCCCGGTATGCCGTTTTGCCCCACTCTCCCCTATGTACATTGTTATCTCTCGTTACATAAAAACGAATTTCATTCGTCACGACTTCGGAGGCGAGTCGATCGAAGATCCTTTTTTTTTTCATTACTTTCATTCCCTCGAAAAGCTTAATTTTGGAAAAAAAAAAAAAAATCGGGATTTTTGTGGAAACGCGTCGTTATGATTCGCCCGAGAATCGGCGTCAAGCGGTCAAGACTCGACGCCGAGACGTCGCGTATCAAGAGCGTTGAACAATACTTAGAGCCCCGCCACGCGCCGAAAGGCGCGCCCGGAACGGGACGGTGGCGAGAAATCGCGACGGTATTCGCGTCTCGCGAATACGCTGCGCGAGCTCGCGTGGGTGATCTAGATTACGTGTGTGATCGTGACCCGATCCCGAATGCGCCCCTCGACGGGCAAGCGAAGTCCTACCGGACCGGCACACCGAAGGCGAGAACCTTTTGCCAGACAATTGCAAAACGGTCTACGATGTTTTTTTCTTTTTTTGCGCCTCGATATACGTATGCGTGGGCGCCGGGGGCGACAATCTTTCATCCGGCAAAAAAGTACCCCGCGGGACTGTAGACGCGCGATTAGGCATAGATGCAATCTTTATTATTATTATGATGTAACTTATCCCGGGACTCGAAATGATGTGACATAGTGAATGATTCGTCATTAGCGCGAGAACGATATCTCGCACGTTTTCCCACACCGATTTTTCTCGCGGGGCATTTGACTTTGGCTTTCGAAGAGAAAAAAAAAATATATATATATATATATATAAATGTATCACGTGTAGTCATTGCAGATAATTCAAGAAATTGAGGCCAAGATATTTTTCTTAAATTTTTTGGCTCTCATATTCTTGTAGTTTACCGAGAGTTTATCGCTACATGACCGAATGATTGATTCGGAGAGAATTTCGCAGACTTCCCGATCGAAAAAAAACAGATGTCGATAAAACGTTTTATCCTTGGAGACATTTCGCATCGGTTTACGGATAATTGACTTAGTCGTGTGTCACGTCACCCCTATTGAAGCATATGACAACGCGCAGGAGTTGGTGTTTCGTTTATATAATATACTTATATGTGCCCACGCACCGAACAAACGAGAGACGTTTGCTGTCGGAACCAATCGACACTGTCCCGATCGTTCTATTCGCGAGACGACAAGACGTCACCCGTTTCGACGAGTATCGTTTCTTGTGCGTGCTGCAGCGCGGGTATGGAGAAAAAAAGAATACGCCCCCGCGCGTACGAGCGCGCATGGGGGAGGGCTACCGTTCGTTGCGGGGTTCAAGGAGAATGCCCGCGGGCGTATCGCGGGCGTGGTGAACGCCGAGCCGTCCGATCGCGGTGGCGGCTTTGCCGTTTCGATAAATTGATTTATCACCGCGAATCTCGGGCGCACTCGCGCCGTGATCGATCGTTCTCTCGCGTGGGGCATTTCAGGACTCGAGAGACACGGCGAACCAACGTTTATCGGCGTTTCGTCCAAGGACGCCTCAACCGCGCTCAATGGTCGTTCTAACGCGTTAGACACCGCTAGAAGCGCTGCGCGCACATGCCCATAGTTCGCACTGTTCGAGACATTTCCATACTTCTATTACGCTGCCGGCTCAACCGATTCATAGAAAATAATTGTCACGTCAGGATTGGACACTTGGTTTGTCGAGGAGCTTTGTTTTCGTGAAATTTTTTTTTTCGCCAGACAAAGTAATGGGCGCTCGAATGGACGTATACGGGAGAGTGGGGCAGAATGGCATACCGGGCGGTACGAAACGGTCCAATAAAGTCCCCGGTATGATAGAATTGGGGCAAAATGGGACAGGAGAAAGTCCCATCGAAGTAGATTTTTTTGACTGTCCCATTTTGCCCCAATATCATTCTGCCCTGGTCCCATTGTACGTGAATACCATTTTGCCCCGGTATGCCGTTCTGCCCCGCTCTCCCCTAGACCGATGGAGGATCGATGGACGATGAGACGAGGAAGCGAACGATATTCATACGTAATCATTCCCAGAAATTATGCACGCGGTCCAGTTACTACTTTGCGAAATGGGATATAAATAACACTGCCCGGGATCACAATGGATTGGTCCCGAAATTGGGCAATGCGAAATGACCGAGGCGAGCGAGAATTTGCACAAAGCCAATAAACTTTCTCGTCCTCTCGTGTGTGTGCGTGCCTCGCGTCCTTCTTCCCCGATGGCCTCAACCATTTGGCCATTCACCGCCCTCTCTCGACCGCCTCGACGCGAGAATCTCGCTTCATTCGCAATAGTCGCGAAGACTAATTTGCCCGCTCTCGCTGGCGCGCTCGTGTTCTTTCTCCGGGTTTGGGTGTATCCGCGTGGGAGAGGCCACGACAGTCGTTGCGGGCACTCGCGCGGCTCTCTCGACGAGAGTCGATTGCATTCGCGGACCCGCGGGAACGATCCCATATCTCTCTACCTGTCCTAAATTCTCTGGGCGGACGCCGAAGGGACACGCTATTGTGATGTATCCTTGAGGGGGAGTTCGCGAGAGGCGACGGTCCGCGAAGGCGATCCCTGCGGGTCATCGAGGGCCAGGGTCGCCTCGCGTTACTCTCGACGGTCTCCAAACGCACGTCGACGAAAAATTTATCGGTCCTTTCGAAAGTCGACCGGCACGCCGCATTACGAAATCCGATACGAGCGGACCCGCCCCATTGCTGATACGACTTTCAGTCTTCGTCGTCGCATTTCAGAGATCGAGCGACTCTTCGCCTCTCGACTATCACTCCGCGAACGTTCCGCAAAGCCGAAATGAAAACAAAATGCGCAATCCAGAATTTCAATTAGTTTTTAGTTTTCAATTTTCAGTTTTAAGGCGTTTACATTTCAATAAATTGAGTTTTTTTTTTTTTTTTTTTTTTTTTTTTTTAAGTAAAAAGGATAATTTACCGGGGCTGCGATTTTATTTATCTGCGTTTTTTTGGGCCGTATTTAGAATGAAAAAGTAAAACGGAAGATCTGTCGAAATTCTCGAAATCGACGAGCGCGCGCGCGCCTTTCGACAACGCGGAAGTGTACTTCGACGCGGTGAATGCTCGGCCGTGTATTATAGTTAATTTTTTTTTCCCCCCGATATTCTTTGCCCCGATAGACCCATCGAAGTCAATACTTTCTTGTCGATACGGTTGCACTCCAATTATATCATTTCGCTGCAGAATGTCCGCGAACGACACTTCTTCGCGCAGCGCGAACCGAGTCCCGAGGCGGGGTTTCCTGGAAATATCTGAAAAAAATTGCCACGAAAAGAAAAAAAAAAATACAAAAGAAAAATTCACTTTTTCGCACCGTCCTTATTGTGTCACACCGAGATCGCCGGCGGTGTATTATTGTATTATTTATTGCCGCGAAAGTTTTTACGACGCTGAAAACGAGTGCGCGGCAAGCGCGTGTCTCGAGCCCGACGCCCGAAGAATGGGGAATCGCGCGAATGGCGACGAAAAAAAGTGCATTCGACATTGCAAAAACGCGGCGAGAGAAAGAGGACAAGATTGGCCCGCGATTATTAAGAGCCCGTCGTTAAGAGCCAATATCGGCCGACCGAACGGGTGTGAATACACGCGGAGTTGGCTTCAGTTATTACCGCGTTAACGATCAAAGCGGAACGCTTTTGCTCGCGCATAATACCGCGTACAGAAGTTGCAAAGAAGCCTTAGAGATTTTTTTTCGCGCGGGCGTGTAATCTTGACTCCATTGACGATCTCCATAATGTGTGACAAAATCGTCAGTGTAAACGAGAAGAAACTGAAGAGCCCAAAATCGCGCGAGATTTTTTTATAACGAGACGATTATATCGAAGGATCTGCGAGAGAAGTCCTTTCATTGATGCGTACTTAAGAGATCCGCAACTATTATAGATCAGAGGGGCAAAATGGCCCACGATAGAAATGTCGAAAGAAAATTCGAAACTGGAGAAAAAATGTAAAGTCCTGATAAAAAAAAGCGGAAAAAAAGTGAAACTTAAGAAAAATCTGTGAAATGTTAACAAACAATGCAATGCAACCGATCGCCGGGCATGTTGAATGGCAGAAGCGTTAACATAAGCGCCTACGGGGCGAAATCGACTTTGTTATCGTCCTCGCGCGTTGACGACAAAAACGGGAACGGATATTATTCTCGGCTGGTATTGGAATTGTGCTGCCGATGTAGCGATCGTAGGTATTTGCTCCGATTGCAGTGCGTATATCTCTCTACGGTCGCTCGTACGAGGGCAACGATGGTGTACAATACAGACGCGGACTTGCTAAATAGTGAGTGCACTTACGTGGCGTATACGCGCGTACGAGCATAGCGCAACGTTACGACACGCAAACGTTCCATCTGCGCGCTCGCGGGCCATGCCGACCGGGATCCGACAATAATCCACCTAGGTGTATCACATGTGGGAGCCGTTACCATTGTCGTTGCACATACGAAACCGCGTGTCACGGCTCTCGTGCGTGTCACACAGACCAGAAGCTGTGGTATACTTTGCTGAACAGAGGTAGGGGAGAGCGGGGCAGAACGGCATACCGGGGCAAAATGGTATTCACCCACAATGGGACCAGGGCAGAATGGTATTGGGGCAAAATGGAACAGCAAAAAAATCCACTTCGATGGGACTTTCTCTTGTCCCATTTTGCCCTAATTCTATCATACTGGGGACTTTATTTGACTATTTCGAACCATTTTGCCCCGCTCTCTCCTATGCACCTCCCGATGGCTACAGCAACGCTGCGCTAAACACATGCACTCTGCCTCCGAGTCACAGTTGTCTATTAGACGCATGCTTCGAGCATGCCGTGGTCTCGCATACCTAACGTTCAATTATTTAATGCCCAACGACCCTAATAATGAGGGGGGAACTCTACCTTCGTCGTCATTGTCGTCGACGATCGGGATCGACGGCATGAAACGAAAAATAAAAAATTGGCAGCGCGTTCGATGTTGAGGCAGAGTTATCAAAACGGCCAAAGGCTTTGGAAAATACCGGAATGTCAGGACTGCGATTTAAGGCGTCGAGTAGAGAACGGAAGGATTTTTTTTCATTTTCCTCGGTTTCGATTGAGATGAGTTCGTGTCTCGCGAGAGCGTGTCGGTCCTCTGTTGATCTCGTGAAAAGGGCCAAATTTTTTTGATTTTTTTTCTTCAAGCTATTGTCGAAAGATTTTTTTATTTCATCAATTTGTTGATAACATTATGGAATTATTATCATGCAAAATCTTTTCAGCGCCGTCTACGCGCTTTTTTTTACAGATATTTATTCGATCGAGAAGTATTCGGAATTCTCTCTGAAACTCACGTTGACGCGTCGAAAATGTTGAAAATTTGCCTCTGCATTGCGTACGGCTAATAAGGCAAACCGGTAAAGAGCTGATTAATAGGCAGCGATTGGCATCTCGAGTTATCTTTATAATTGTGGAGAACGTGGTTTTCTCCGTATTGGGCGTTTCGTCGGGGCCCGCGTGGTCGGTCAGGAAATTCGCAATTTTTATTGATTTTTTTCTTTCTGTTTTTTTATCACCCAAACCCAACGAACCAGATCGAGCATTGACACGCGTACGCGTTACATGTTGCGCGGTTATCCATCAGGGTGATTTTAAAAGCTACCTCAGTGCCACACCGACGAGACCGCGGCTGTATCTGCCGTCGCCCGGTAGAGAAAGGCGGCCACCCACTAGCTTACACAAGACCTCTTTGCTCCAGTTATATGAACGATCTGTGTAACATTTATTTCTTTTTCTTTTTTTCCATTCAATTTTGCGTATCCTTTTCCGCGCGTATATCAATGGGGAATTTCGATTACACATTTGAAAGCTTCGCCGGCAATCGCTCGTTATTCGCGGCTTCGCGCGTGAAAGCAACTTCGTATTTGTGACGTATAAGGAAAAAATTTCATAACGCTTCCCCATCGGTTCTTACGCTTGGAAGTCTCTTTTTCTCGTCGTTACGCCTCTGTGGAACGCGGCTTATTCTATATTCGCCCGTGACCGTAAAAATTATAATTATCAATTACTTGAAAACAAATAATCGGAACCTAAATTCTGGATTGGAACATCAAAAAGGATGGTAAAACGATAGCGATACATTTTGGGCGATCCAGCTGAAATCTCGTACACGAGTCGAGTTAGATCCAAGCTCGTGCTATTGAATTCACCGATAGTCGATAGAACGACCCGAAAGTTATGAGCATTCAAATTTTTTCAAATTTATGAAAAAACACTCGTTTTTTGTATTTGCTTTTGTAATGTAGACGCTGTCTTATCATTACTTTTCGAAAAAAAAATATATATTCGATATAAAAAAAAAAAACGACAGGGTATGTCGTTAGAGAGTAACGATCCCGGCTAAAGAATCGAACTCGCGAAATGATTGTTCTAATTGGTTGCAGGAGTATGAAAAAACCAAGAAAAAACCAACCGGACGTAGAGTGGATCGGAAAAGGACTCAATTAAACGACAATGAAGTTCTGGTTCGCGACATAAAACGGCAAAACGACTGTAGATATGTTTTTGTAATTATTGAAAATACGAAGAAAAATCGTTGGCAGGACTTTTATATTGTCGTGGGAGAGGCCAAACTGCACTCATTAGAAAAAAAAAAAAAAATCACAAAAAAAATGTTGCCTTGAGTAAAAGCGGCGAATACTTTAGCGGTACTTGCAACGTGTAATTGCTCGGACAGAAATGAATTCCAGGTCGAAATGAATTCAGTCGGTCAGCCGCGGCGGTGTTACGGAGGCAGCGGAGGCAATGGCATAGCGCAGGGAGCACAGTGTGTGTCGCGAAGGCCAGCCAGCTTACTTTTCCCTCCGTTCCCAGGTTTGCCCTGCTGTCTCCACCCGTGTGTCCGCCCGTACCTCCCGTCCTTTCGTTCCTTTCGTGAGTTCCCGTCTCGTGTCCTAAGTAGCAATGCATTAAGTACACACCGGACGTGCAATTAAATCCTCGCGAGATCGACCCCGAGAACAACGATGCATTTAGACCGCAGACTTTTTTCTTACAACAGGATACGATAATAAGCCCCGCTCTTTCGAAGACAAATGATCAAAGACCAAAATTAATTCTGTTGCGGGCAGATCCATGCATTTGTCGAGAGCCTCTATCGCAAATCGTGATTGAGTGAATTTTTTCTCGCATCACTCTTGTCGAATATAGAAGAATGCGGGGCAAAATAAGTAAGGACTGAAAGAAATTGTCGTGCAATCGGGAATATGAGACAAAAAGAACGGAAAAAAAATTTTTGCGAAATTCATCGATAGTTGAGATAAAAGTAAAATAAAAAGAACGTCGATTTTTTGTTTTACGGAGAATTGTAAAATAGAGCATTGTGCAACAAGTGCCGAAAGTTGCAATCGTCAATTCGGCCCCGGTTGCACTTTATTTCTCGCACTCGTAAAATAAAATTTCGTACGACACTCGTGCGAGGAATGTTTTCTCAACTCGTGTGATCGCATCGGCGCGACAGTGAGAAGAAATTGTGAATAAAAAATGAGAAGAGTTTCATCGTAGAAACGCCGGAGGATTCCCCCATCGTCGATGAGAGAGAATCGCGCGTAGCGGTATGCGCGTGAGTGAGAGGGGGCGATCGTCGTCGCGGAGCGCCGGCGAGGACCCCCGTGTCTGCGGCCCACGGGGCCGAACGGGACAGACGGTAGGGGGATAAGAAACGCGTGCACGTACGACGGCACCGCTCGCGCGACGACTTAGTCTACCGATCGCTTCCTCGCAGCGAGGTTGGCCAAACCCGGGGGAGAGCGCAGTTTTTCTCAATAAAACGATACGTCGCGTATCAACCGCGAAAACGGGCTATCGGAATAATCGTCAAACATAATCGTAAAACAATCCGATCGCGCTCGGTGTACCGGCGGCCAGTGATTCGTAAAAATTTTAACAACAAACAAAGCGAAAACAAAAGCATTGTCAAGTGTGCGAGATGAGGTCGTACTACAAGAGACCCGGAAGTTGACCCAATTCTTCCCGATTCGTTGAATCTTCTCCCGAAAACGTCGCGTGTTCCGTAAAAGAAAAAAAAACATCCAAAACGAAGCGATGCCATTGGTCGAGTTATTGACAGCAGCGAACGGAGTTTCGACCTTGGTGAAAAGCGTTCATTGACACATCATTGTTATCATTTTTCCTCGCGAATCCACCGATTCCCCGTGACTCCATTCGGCGAAATCGTTTCGGCGCACGAATTGGCAAGAGTCGATGCGAATCGAAGATTTCGTCCGAAGTCAACAGCTGGTCGGGCTCGCTTGCGTTGCCGACTCGTCCCGCAGTCCGAGAAACGTGCACAACACGCCCAACTCGCCCGTTCAACGAGAAACTTTCGATGAATGAAAGTTGCACCCGTTAAAAAGAAGAAAAAGAAAAAAAAAAAACGCACGTCGATCGAATTCGCAACGTTTACGATAAGAAATAACGAAGTGATGTTTTTTCAAAAATTCGTACGATCTTACGAATATTTTGGATGACATTGATATCGAACAGCTCGCGGGTTTCGCCGATATTCGTGTGTGTCCCCGGCATTGTTTAAAAAAAAAATTTAATCGAAGTATAAACAAAATATTATTTTGCAACGAACAATAGCTGTCGATAATAATCGTCGAAGTGTCTCGAAGATCCCCGCGCTTTCGGACATCGAGAATAATTCCGAGGCAACGCGGCGCAAAGTCAAGATTCTCCCGAAGGGAATACATGTATATATTTGTATTTATCATCTATCCCGCAGCGCGAGCGCGATAGTTCACCGCTAGCACGGTAGTAGAATAGAGCGTTAAACGATCGGGTCGATAAGCACGAACGAGCATAAATCCCGAGGCTGCAACAATATAACTCGCAACACGTACAGGTACCGCATATTCCTTCGGCGTGCCGCGCGGTGTTATTCACCGTCCGCGATCATCGCTACTGCCGGGATAGGACGCGAGTGGGTAACTGCAACACTCGGCGAACGCGAGAGCGCCCGCGCCCGCGCGTGCGCGCATGGTGAAAACCGCAACGATTCGAGAAAGTGTGCGGATCGGTTCGTGACAAAAATAAATATAAAAAAAAGAACGAAAAACGAAAGAAAAAAAAGCGCAACGAAGGAAATAAAAAAACAACATCGACGAGTGCTTCACGATTTTCGTGCAAATCGAAATCGTTAACGACACGTAACATGACTCGATGTGCTCGTTTGTGCTCGGAAAGTGAATAGAAGCGTCGTCGAAAGCGGTTGGCTAATCATGCTGGCCGAGTGTGTGAGGAATAATAGGGATAGTCGAGTCAATGAATAAAAATTAACGCGCACAGTTCTAAACAAAGTGCACTCGACGAGCGGATACGTCACACATATTTCGCTGACGGAGGCGTTTAGGTTTTTTTTTTGTTTCCCCGATCGCGAGGAAATAACGAGGACTAGCGGGAATCGGAGTACCGGCGGATAACAATCATTCAAGGTACGTTGAATTGGTATTCTACGTAAGGAAATAACATTTTGGAATCTGCAATACGAGATGCTAAATTCCACTGTCGAATGTTGTAGTACTGAGATGTGAGTAGGAGGAACAAAAAGAAAAAAACATTTTTTGCGAAAAATGTCAAAAACGACGCTAAGTAGTTTAAAATGGTTTGCAAACCATTTTTTGATAATTACAAAATTTAAAAAATTATATGAGCCAAGTGAACTTGAAAAAAAGAAAGTTGACGTCTATCTTATGGGCGGCAAGAATACCGGATCGAAGTGAGAATATTATAGGTACATCGAAAATGCCATGATAGCGCGATTTAAGTTGTTTGCGTTCGCATTGCGGGTTTAGCGGTCACGATCGTGATTAGGGCTCCCGCGCGCGTCGATAGTCGTAGAATTCGTGCCGAGGGAGAATTCAAGGTTCACAAACACGCGGGAGATTCGCCGACGGTGCGAGTAGAGGGTATCGGCTTCGCCACAAAAGCGCGCGGTGAATTTTCTAGATCTCTTTCGTGCAACTTCGAATTTTTCGCATACAAGTATGGATAGCCAAAGGGCGGCGTATATCGCCGCGTTTAAGGTAGTCTATGCGTAAGGTGTTTATTTCGCATAAGTTCGAGGAAATTGAGAGTGAATTGCAAACACTTCTCAATGGTATAAAAATCTGAAAAAAATCATGCACATTAAAGGCACTGAAAGGATTAATTTTGCATAATAATAATTCCAAATTGTTATTAACAAATTGATGAAACAACAAATTATTCAAGAAATTTCCCGGCACACAACTTTTTTTTTATGTGAAAATAATTCATTTATTTTTCTGAATACGTGTGAATTTTTTTAGATTTTTTATAGACTTTGAATTTTATGATTTTCCACACATTTTTTCCATTAAAAAAAAATGTCAAAGTCAATTAAAAAATCTGAAAAAATTCACTCGTATTCACAAAAATAAAACAATTATTTTCACATAAAAAAAAAGTTGTGGTGCCGGGAAATTTCTTGCATAATTTGTTGTTTCATCAATTCATTAATAACAATTTGGAATTATTATTATGCACAATTGATCGTTTCATACCTTTAATGTGCATGAATTTTTTCAGATTTTTGTACCATCGAGAAGTGTTTGCAATTCAATGTTCAATTCCTCTCAATTTCTTCGAACTTATGCGAAATGAACACCAAGCGCTTGGACTACCTTAAGCCTCTCCGCGCTGCTACCGCCTGTTGCGCAAGCATACAACACTGTGCTGATTGCTCGTAAATTTTCTGCACTCGCGTTAACACAAATGCGTAGGATCGCAGTGATAATCACCGTGGCGTGTGGATCTCGCGCGGTCGATATTCCTGAGGCGGTCTCTCGGGCCATTGCCCGATGCTTTTCCCCGACGACGACGAGCACTCGGCGCTTTTTCTGGGAAAACCTTTGAAATGTCATTGCGTCTTTTCAACCACAGCGCGCCGATTCCTTGTCATCTTCGAATACCGTCTCGAAAATCACTTTTCGAAGTTAAAAATAAAACGCCGATTTTTTGCTTTTCTCTTTTTTTTTTTCAACAAAAAAAGAATGACAAATCGTAATTATATCTAAACGAAAGTCAATTTCAATGCTTTAATTCCCTTAAATCGAATCTTTGCTTTTCGATTACGCGATTGTATTCTTTTTAGGAAAAGATCCTTCCTATAAGAACAGGCTTTGTAAAAGAAATCCAAATATCGTTGAATTACAATTCTGCTTTAATGTCTCCTTTCAAAGATCATTGACGGCCCATTGCGGTAAAATCATAATGTCATTGCGAGACATTTGTATATTCTGAAATTGACGATTTTTCTCCCGTCGTCGACGAGTGTTGCGCGGTTCCGTAACTTTACGATTGTATTCTCTTGCCCCGTCGCGGGCGTTCCGTTCTCTCGCCTGTGAGAATTTCAATGCGAACTTCTCGGCTGCTAACGGTAGCGATATCATTTTCCTCTCTTTCCTCGACGTCGTAATTCCGTCCTCGCGCCGAGTATCGAGTATCGATAGCGCTACGGAGCTCCTTATCCCCCGAGGGCTTTTTCCATCGTCGCGGGCGCGAACGGTAAATAAGAGAAACGAGCTCTCGTTGGGATTTCTCGAGGCTCGCGAGCGTTAGGTAATGACGAGAGGAATGCGATCGACGACGCGGATCGTAAAGCCGCACCGACAGACAGAGTTGCATATTACGTTCGCTCGAAATAAAAGTACGCGAGGAGATCGCGAAAGAAATGAAAAAGAAATAAGGAAAAAGCAAAAAGAAATACGACAGAGACCTTCCTCGATCGTGGTCGGGAAGCTTCGCGCGAGGCTTCGAGCCGGTTCAGCGATCCGAGGAATAAGAACCCGAGACGTGCGAGTAATCGAGTCAGTGCATCTGCAGTAATTAACTAGTAGAGTTGATTGAATTACGAGCTCGCGACGGACACGCAAACGATCGATGGATATATTAACGCGGAATAACTCGCACGCTTCTTTCCTCCTTATATTTTGTATGCTGTCTCGATTTTCCGTTACGCTCGACTCGACACTTTTGCCGAAGTCCGAGTTCCCACCGAGAGAGAGAGAGAGAGATATATCTTTTTAACGATCCGTCGAATCCTCGTATAATCAATGAAAGGTATAAAAAATAAAAGTCGAAAAAATATGCCTGAAAACATTTTTTTTCGACGAGTCTCAGTACCCTGAGCAACGTTAAATCCTGCTAATCGTAAAATAAAATGTTATGATCATTACATTATATAGTATATAATAATAACGAACATCAGTCGAGTCTGTATGAAGCATCGCGAGTTGCGCTCTTTGCCGTAGAGCGAACGCCGACGTGATATACGCCCCGAGACGTTTAATGCGAAACTCTAGATCCAAATATCCGGATCGGGGCGTTACAGAATAATGGTGTAATAACTCGCTGAGGTGTGAACTAGTCCGCCCTCGCGAGTCGCGCGCGTCCGGAAGCGAGACTTAAAAAAGCCATAGACGCTAAGTAGGAACGGTGCGTGTCTCGCTCGCGCCCACAAAAGCCGTCTCGATAACACCGCACACGGGAGGGCTCGCGGGTAACGCGATATCGAATATCCTTTCTCCGTTTACTTCTATCCTCGTATGTAGTTTTTGCCCCGAGCCGCTATTGTTACACGTACATACTTATCTATTAAATAGAATATTCCGAAAATTATATAAATTATAGTGATAATAATAAAAATAATGAAAGGTTACAAAATAGACCATTGCACATTCACTTTTTTACTATTTTTCGTCTTTCGCAAAGCTCTATGAGAAGAGCTGATAATAAATGTTGCATTCCTCATCTTTCTCATGGAGAAAGCTTTATAAAAATTTAAATGAATGAGAAAGCAACCAATCCAAAATTTGCAAGAGTTGGAAGGCAAACTAATATTCTTAAAAAGAACTCAATATTTGATACATTCTGACTTGCTCAATAAATCAACGGAATGAATAGTTACTATTAATTATGCAATTAAATTGAAATTATATAAATAACCCGTGGTCAAACGACAAGTATACTCGTTAATTCCCATCGTTTGATGGATATTCAATTCATTATTATAAATAAAACATTATATTTATAATAATGAGATTTGAATATTCATGAATGACGCGGGAAAAGAAAAGAATAACGGTAACGATAATAATAATGATTCAATAGACACCGTAGATCTATCATGTGAACGATAAGTGAAAAGCAATAGATAAAAATTCAATGATTATGCGCAAAGCAAAACTGTATTTTTTACGGTATATAATATACATCCAATGCAGGTAATCCGCGAGAAAGTCATGATTATAATGATTCGTCGTCTGCACGAATGCACGCTTTTACCGAACGTTCCGTGGATGAATGAAGAACGTTTTTTAATTTTTTTTTTTTTTTTTCATTTATTTAAGCGCTCGACGAGCCGCGCGAATTGCTCGCTCCCTTTATTACTCTCGCGATCACTCTCCTTTCGCGGTGCAACAGCGATACCGAGCGGCTCGCGCGAATTCTCTCTCATGGTCTTGGTTACAGCCGGGCGTCAGCTGTGCGATGCACGCGCGCTCGAGGGAAAGTCGAATGCGTCGTCTTCCTTCTTCGCGAGCTCGCAACGTCGACTCGCGCACTGCTGTGCTCTCGCGAAGCCGATTATATACGTTTGCACGCGCGTACGCAACTACTTGCACTACGTGCGCCACGAAATAGCTATTCCAGTTCCTCTTCGGATCGTTCTCGAGAACGGAAAACACAAGCGATTACACGTTTCCGAGTTAGTTAGGCCTGCCCCATTAATCCATTTGGGTTTCTTCTACTTGGTATTTTTCCAAAAAACTGAAATAAATCGCTCTCGTTGAACCGGAAAATGTAAAAACTCCCGCCCGCAAACAAATCGATCAGTAACAAAATCGCATCGACAGAAGAGATTAAAATAGAAAATATACGGAAGATTCTCATACTCAATGACGAAGAAATCCTCCGACTATAATATGAAAATAATTAATTGTTATTTAAATTCAATTAAATATTTTTATATTCAATTTCTTCGAAACTTCTTCAATTCTTCAATTTCTGCGAAAGAAATTTTTATCCGTTTTCGCTTTTTAATGTTTTTTTTCTTCGGTATTCGTGTCATTAAAATTGATAGATGACAATTTTTTTTATTACCCTCGTCGAACGTCGCGGTTATGTCGTATATTTTTGCATGGGCACTCTCCGCGGATAGAACAGTAGAAGCGAAGCTGTACGAATGAAAATTCGCGGCACACAGACACACGCGCGCGCACATACATTTCCATCACGACCGCAAGGCCGTCGTCACACAATCCGCAGTACGGCGTGCACACGCGTATATACACAGATCCCGGTACTCGTTACCGATTAACGCACATTCACGGGTGCGAGAGCACGCGCGCCGCTGCGGAACAACCAATCGTCCCGTGCAACGGTAAACGCGCGTCAGCGATCGGCCCGACGTACGCGTGTAACAGTAAGAACCGTACCTACGCTCTACAGGCTGTACCAAAACCGGTGATTTAGCGATTAACTCAAAAGCGACATTGCTGTATTGTGTAAAAAAAAAAATAATACTTGCATCGATATCGTAGAATGCTCGATCGACCCCGAGACTTCTTGACCGCAGTGCGCGGTCTTTCGTCGAACTCATTTAACAAATTGGGATTTTTTTTTTATCTGTAAATATTTTTTTCTTTTTTTTTTTCGTTAAAAAAAATCGATAATTAAAATAAATTGAAAAAATTCATGTATTGGTCCAGAAAAATTATGTCAGCGAATCAAAAATTAGATTACTGAAAGGTTCATTGAACAAATTTGATACTAACTTTATGGAATTATCATTATTATGCTAGATTCGTCTTCTCAGATCGTCGTAGATCACCGATTTTCTTTCGGATTTCCATTTCGTTCGGAATTATTCAAAATTCGCTCGAAATCCTTCTCGCAGCTGTGACTGTGGCGAATACGCTCTCCTCACCAATTCCTCGATTCGTCGATTAGCGGCGCGCCAATCGATAAAGATTTAGTTCGAGCTTAACTTTCACATACGCCCATGCGGCGACAAGCCGTATCCGCACTTTTATTTCTCGTTCGGTTCACCGTTTCGAAAAGTTCGATAAGCGTTTCGTATTCCCCTGCCACCGATAGCTCGGGCGTTCGTCGATTTGTCAACGATAAGAGTCGACGCTCGAGTGAGCTTCAAATGGATCAGGACCACCGTTACGTGGTCCGCACGCCTCGCGAGTGCGTGCCGATGACTGTTGCGGCGCGAAGTATGAAAAAAAAAGAAGAAAAAAGAAAAAAAAAAAAATTACGACGTGCCGCGTTGGGAATCGCGTCGTTACGTCAGACAGGACGTCGTACAGTCCGCAGCGCGGTCTGCGTATGCGTGGGTGTTACCGGCGCGACCTCTCGCGTTTATAATAAATTATCCGTCACAACGAAAGAAATTAGTCTTTCCTCATCTCCTTTCTTTTTTCCATTCTTCTCGTTCCTGATTCTCGTCTCGCTCCTATCTTTATTCCTCTCAGATGTAACGGCACAGTCCCTTTCTCTAACTTCCCCTTTCTTCGCCGCCCAACATCGCGAGAATCGCACGCGCTTCACACTCGCCGCGTGTATACATGCATAGAGTTGTAAGTTCTGAGCGCACAGTCGAAGCTAAAGCCTGCCTAGCTCGCAGCTCGCTGTTACGTGCCTACCTTAAGGTGATCGCGTGCCGGCTCGCCCGCACCCGCCGCCGCTACTTCCGAAACTAATGTAATAGGCCTTTCTCTCGGTTACCGTCGCGGGCGCTCTGTTCCCCGCGGTTCGAAGCCTCTTTGCCGGGTTCTCCACCAGCTTGGCTGCCTTACACGCTGCTCCTGCACGCACGAACGACCAAACTCCGCACGGCCCGCGTTACTGTTTCCCTCTCGTTCGCGCTCTCGGAAGGAAAGAAATTTTGCTCGGACGACTCAAGCGTGCGGTGCGCCAGAAGTCGAGTTCACTTTCAATCGGTCGGGTCTCGATTTCGTCTCGATTACAATGCCTTTGTTAGAAGGGACGTCCAGCTGATCGGTGAACTTGGTCTTTCGTTCTCGAAAGCATCATTCCATTGATTCACGGTGGGTGCGGACCGGCATTCTAAGATCATTACGAACACTCAGAACTCGCCGTCCACGCTGATTCGTGAGCTCTTATCAATCGCTTCAATCGAAGGCTCGCGCATTCGCGATCGTCGGACAGAAGAGGCCCGCGATTTACCGCTGCCTCGTTATTTGCAGATCCCTCTTACCGATTCATGACAATTCTTTTCTTTACGACATATTTTTTCAAACAAAAAAATTCAAAGCAAATTTACAAAACTGAAAAAAATGCATATGTATTCGGAGAAATTGAGAGAGCTCTGTGAAAGATAGTGGTGAGGAAGCAATGCGCGAGCTTCTACTTTGCAACCTTTTATTTTTCAAATATTCTTCCACCTTTTTCCTTTTCAAGGCTATGATCAAATTCGAGTTTTTCTCGTAAACCATTGAACACTGTTGATTAGGTAGTTAAATGGAAGCTGTATCGTTGCACATTCGCCACTTCTACCCGCGCGCAAAAGTTCCAAGTGATACGTTTCGCGAACAATTTATTGGCAATCGACTTCCTGTGGCGATATTTTCGTGCCCGACGATAGCGAGACTCGCGGATACGCTTTTAGAACGGTCGAGCACTTTATCGTTCCACCTTTTCCATCGTTCCACGATAATTATTCGAACTCGATCACGGCGCGAACGAGTGAACGAGGTCCACCGTGGGCCAACACAGCCCGGCCTGGCGAGGCGCAAGCGGCCGGGCATACACGCAACTTTCACAAAGTCGCCGGAGTCCGGACTTCTACGCGCTTGTTGCAGGACAAATTTTGCCGGAGGTCTCCGCGCCACCGTTTAGAAATATACATAACGTTTACGGCATAACTTCGCCTTACGGTACATACACATTTTTATGTATCATATAAATGTGTGTATGTACACGTGCATGTACATAACCATGTGCTCAAATAATTTACATAACTCGATCACAAACGGATCGAGCGACCGAGCGAGCGAAACCCGCCCACAATCACCGCCGGCTCGACTACTTTTGTTTCTTTTTCGCTATCGCTCTCGCACCGTCTCGTTTCGTCTGATCCTTTTTTCTTCTTGTTTTTCTCTGGCTTGTCGATAACAATCCAGCCGGTTGCTCTCTCGTGCCCGCCGGCGAATCAACGTTGCAAGTGGACCCGCGCCGGCTGCAGTGACCGTTTGACCGGGGTCATTGAGACTCGAGTACCTGCAACGCAGACTCGCCGGTGCACACGACGCGCCGACGAGAGTCCAACCGATGAAACGCGAATTAAGCAATTTTTCTTCTCTCACAACGCCCTCGAGCGAATTGTCACTGTGGCGAATTATCGCGATCCTTCGTTCCCTCGGATTCTGTCTCGTCGACATGTCGCGAGGATTTTTCGAATTTTTGTTTCAAGTTTTTTTTTCGTTAAACGATACTTTGCAATGGAAAATATGATATATCGAAGTATGCTTTATTTGCAAGAAAACATTGCTCGAAGTATTATTAAAAAAAAAATTGTTTATCATGTTGGTAAAAAAAATATTTTAACATTTTGCAATGGAAAATGTGCGATAGCAAAGTTCAGTTAATTATAATAAAAATATAAAAACAATTTAATAATAATAAAAAAATAATAATTTAATAATAATAATAATAATAACATTTTATAATTTAATTTAATTTTTATTTTAATTGATCAAGTATCGTGACTAAAAAGCGATTGCAATTCTTCAAATTCTTAATTCATCTAAATAGTCCATTCGGTGCTGATCGTACGGAATCTGTAGCTTATTTTTCGCTCAATCTCTCCGTCCCCACTCTCGGAGATCGAGACGAGCGAAGAAACGAGCGATCGAGCGCGGCGTGGCGAAAGACACATAACAGGTATATCAACGGACGGATCGAAGACATCTCGAACTATCGGCGAATCTTCGAGGAAGCTAGAGAAGCGCGAGGCGGAGGAAGAGAGAAACGTCGCGGTCTCGGGGCATCTGTCGATAAATGTCAGATACGCTCTCGGCGGCGCGTTTCTATAGATCGTGATCGATTCATGAATCGCTTTCGCCGAGGCAACCGGCAAGCGCCGCGTCCGTTCGATTCCGAGACAAAGTTTTTTCTTTTTTACGTTCCTGTCCCGCGACTGCTCGTCTATCGTTTGTTTTCATCGATGATTAAGCAACGATACATTGTTATTATCGTCGAAAATTACGAACTGCTGTTATTATCTTTGATTTTTTCATCGTGCGATTATTAATACTAATGAGTCGTATTTTTTTTTTCTTTTCGTACACGCGCACTCTCCATTGTTCGACAATCGAGATTGTGAAATTAGTAGCGCAAAGTATTTAAGCACTCCGGGTGGTCGTAGAGGCTCGTCTATGATCTTTTTTCTTCGGCCGAATCGGCTCGGTCCCTCCTTTACGTATCGCATTGTGGATCGAATGAAAAAATGTATATAAATTTCGTTGGATCTCGCACGGAGTTGATACTCGACGATCTTCGTTATTCACGAGCGTCGAGCCTGTCGAAGACGAGCGCACTTACATGCGCTCGGATTATGCATATCGCGTGGGAGTCGGCGCTTTGTTAAATCGCTCATTCGGTTCGTCGCGAGGAATCCCGTTGGAATTCGCGCGGATATCGAGACCCGAGTCGTATTCTGAATTTTGCTTTTTTTTTCAATACATTTTTTTCCAATTTTGTTTTTTTTTTATATTTTTTTAATTTGTCCATTGCTGATAATTATCACGATTGTTGTCTTCGCCCTCAAGGCTCGAAACAAATCATCGTAATCTCAAAGCCTGTGGACGAGAGAAAGAAAATGGACGAGAGAAAAAGGCAAGCACGAGAGCCCTTGAGAGCTTTACCGATTCGCGTTCCCGAAAGACCGAAAGTCTTTGCGGCATTAGAATTTCCCCGTTCGTCTTGGCCGTCCGCGAGGATGTGCCAGTGCGGCTCGTCGATCGTCTGCCGGAAACCGCGAGCGAGCTCGCGCGGTCGATTCACACAGAAAAGCAAGTCGATGCCAATTTCGAATCGATCTCGTTCCCCGATACTTCGCGACTGGTAAAACTGTACAAAACACGACGTGATCGGACTCCTCGCCGAGGGCCCCGACGAACGGCACTCGGTGGTATATACTATACGTATATATGTATATATCGCGCACAGAGAATCGTGACTCTCGCCATGAAAGGGAATAAACCAATCGTCTTATATACTATATATAAATCCGTCCGTTGTCGGTGCGGTTCGATCGCGTCTTCTCTCGTTTAGAAAGTACGGGATGCGCTCGAGATGCACCGTACGAACGGAACAAGAGCACTTCGCCATTATACCGAGTGAATCACGGTAAAAATCTACTATGCGACTGAAAATTCCAAAACCCGCGATGACGAATATAGGCGAGAGCGGGGCAAAACGGCATACCGGGGCAAAATGGTATTCACGCACGATGGGACCAGGGCAGAATGCTATTAGGGCAATAATGGAACAGAAAAAAAATCTACTCCTATGGGACTCTCTCTTGTCCCATTTTGCCCTAATTCTATCATACGGGGAAGTTTATTTTACCATTTAGTACCATTTTGCCCCGGTATGCCATTTTGCCCCGCTCTCCCCTACTACATTGCCCATATTAAGAAAAATCAAATCAAAAAGGCTCACGTCGCCATAATGAAACACAGTTAATTGCACTCGAATGCCGTTTCGATTATCGATCACAAATGTCCCAATCGGCAAAAACTAAAAGATTGGCACGCGACATTGGCAAAGCAGTTGCGATTCAATCGCGATAGCGTCGTTCGAATTCGATATCAGGCGAGGTATTTCATCATCGATATCTATCGAGATTCGATATATTTCGACATCGATATGTATCGAAGTTCGATACATTGAGCCTCCGACCACGCATCTAGTTCGATAAACGTCTCTTTCGATGCACATAAAGTTAAAAAAAAATCATTTTCTGGCAAAAAATATAATAAACGACGCCAAGTACTTTCAAAGTACTTTGCAAATCAATTTTTGATGAAAAAAAAATCTGTGACGATATATTCTTGCACGAAACGCGGAACTCTAGATCGGGATCGAAGCGCAAAAAAAACCAAAACGGGAAGCTCGAACCGAACGAGATGTGTCCATTTCTGTGTGTATCGTCACTCGAATTCAGTGGTCAAACAATATCGAACTCGAAATCAACCCTGTCACGAGTATGAATACGGAAAATCGTCTTTCTGGCACTTGGTTTACGGCCCAAAGCCGCACCGAAGACAAGAAGCAGAAGAAGAAGAAAAATGATTTCGGTGCTGTTGGGCTCTCGAGCGATTCGTCTTTTCGCGAAATGTTGTGATGTCGCTTTCTCCGCGAACGCGCCGCGTTGATTTCGACTGCTTCGAATCGCCGTAGCTCTGTGATACACGGGCGGCGTACGCGCGACATTGGTAAATAGGTATGGGTAGCAAAACGGACCTGAAAGATTCTCAACAACACAACAGAGTTTTCTCGTAACGCAAACGCACAAGTTGCGGTCACGCTGGACTGTGCTTCGGACACTATGTTTAAAATGACTCCAAATACAATACCGTTTGAAAAAACATCGAGTGGATCATTCCATACATTTATAGAAATGCTTTTGCCGATATAGCGATTTAGACGATCAAAGATTTTAAGTAGAAACAGAAAAAATAACCGAAACTGGTACATTTAGCTTGCGTTTTATTTGCAATGTGTGGCGATGACGAGCTCGCATGCGCGAGGCGTACGCACCGTTGTCTCGATCATGCTTGAATACGAATTCGCGTCCTGATTCGCGCTTGCATACATACGCGTATGTATATTACTCCGTTGACGCCGGTGTCAGGCTGTGCACCGTGTTGAATGAATGTATTTACCTTTTTCTCTCATTTTCTCTCGTATCTGCATATTCCGTCGATGGGCTTGGAAAAGAATACCCTAATTGGAATCCAAGAGTCGCAGAAACATGGAATCGTTTTTCCTTTCTTCGGTTTGAATTTGCAAGCGAAATTATCTACGCGCCAGATGAATTGTTCTTCCTCGAGTGCCGGCATTGATACTCATTCTATTCTATTCTATTCTATTGTAATTTGTTCTGTTCCGTCCGTGCTTCGATCGTTTGCGTGATTCCCCAACGAATATGTCGAACCATGCAAATTGGATGTAAACGATCGTCACGGGGTCGCGCGCCGTCGAGGCATATCGCGTTGGGTGCGGTCAGCCTCTCGATTACCGTCGCGCCGATTGCGATCGGGGAAAGCCTCCGGAGTGCGTGGATTCTCGGTGAAAACTCGATCGCGTAGGCGCACACGAAGGCTAAACCATTAAAATGGGTGTATCGCCAAACTCTCAGCCAAACGCGAAATTCGGGGAGAATTTCGAACGCCATTGAATAAAAATCTGGAAAAAACCAACCATATGCAAATAACGATAATCTTGCATAAGAATGATTCCAAAAGGTTACTAAGAAATTGAAAAAGGAATTTTTTTCCACGAATCATGATGTCATTTTTTTTCTTTCAAATTTTTGTTCCATGAGAAAGTATTTGGAATTTCACTTACAGCTGAAACTGTAACGATAAGTCCTCCTCAACTGCATGCACATGCTTCGATTCGTCGTCGTCAAATGAGCGCGAATATTGTCTATATGTTTTGTTTTTTCGTCGTAGTACATGAGAGCTCAAACCCAGCGTCGCCTCGTCCTCTATTTGACGCGATCGACGTAGAGCAGAATTTTGATTGATGAGGAAAAAATGAACTGCGAGAACGAAATTGTTTCGTTGCGCAAAACCTCTTTGGCCGTCGGTGTATCGGCGACAAAAGATTCAATGCTACATTCGTCGAACAGCATTTGTCACAACGTGTCACCTGTTCAGCTGCCAAGAATAACCGGACTGTCGCGGCGACGTTTGCTCCAAAAAGTCGCGGGGTTCGTCTTTGCTCTTCGTCGCTTCCTGTCTGGCCTTAAGGCCGTCTCGTGCTTGTTCCGTATGCGCAGCCTATCGTGACATTACGTTACATTACGTCGTGACCGTGGTCGAAAAAGTTCTATGGGCTTCTCTCGTGTTGCACGGGTTGTGTACACGTGACTATATTCATCCAACGGGATATAATAACTCTTTACCGAGGATGTTACGTTATCTCGAACAGCCGACCCCGGACCTCTTTCCGACTGCTATTTATCATTCCGGTGAATGCCCGCCGTCTCCGTACCATCGACGTTGAGCTCTCCGGGATCGGAGCAGCTAAAACAAGAAGGGCTTGTATCGTATTCTCGGCTTCGCGATCGATTCTGCAGCAACTGACCAAGAGTTAGGGAATACACGGAATAGCCTTAGTGTCCGGTTCGGCCGGGTTGAGAAAACAGATTGTACCTTTTTTTTCAAGCCCGCGAGCTAAGTACACATTTTATTACTTCCTTTCTTTGATCGAACTTTCAAAAATCGATGTGCCAAGAATATTGCATGGAGATTTCAGTTTTGGGACTCGTGCATGGAAAGCGACGCGTTTCGCGTTAAAAACAGACAATCGAAGTATCGTTCGCTTTGCCGTTGGTTGGCTGGTTAAATTGTTTCAAGTCGCGTATCGCTCGGAAACGGGCGACGGTAGAAAAAAATTACCAAGGTCACCATTGGGAACGTTCTTGATGGCTAAAAAAATGTAACAAGTCAACGATAAGCGTTGAAAAATTGGTCCGCACCACGAAGAGTTGAATTCGAGTGGGCCGACGTTTCTGAGACATTACACTCTTTTCTTGCGCGCGTGACCTCATCGGACACCACAACGGGAGAATCCGGGGTCGACTTCCCCTCGACCTCGCGCAGTTTTTACCGAAAAAAGAGTTAATTGGTACAATTGCACTAAATATTCCTTTCACGCCTCTTGCAACAGGATGCAGCAATTAAGGGACTAACACCTTTTTTTTCTACGAACCCATTGCTTTATTCTTGTTCGGTATAAGAAGTGAATTTGGTGTCATGCGACAGTGTCAAGGAGCTTTTTAATGATTCCAGTCACGGGCGACAACGTCGTCGTCCGCCGTTATTTCACGTTCACGAGATCCCGAAACGTTTTCGTTTCTCGTATATCAGTTTAACGGACGAACGAAAAATACAATAGCGTAGTCGCTGTTTTGTGTCGAGCCGTCGCTTGTGCACTTCTCGTTGCATGATTTACGACTATGAACGGCTCTCGTGAGGTTCAAGTTCACGGGAGAAAAAAAACGTAACTTTTTAAAAGTCGTCGCATTATTTGCCTCGTGCCCGCTGTGTTAGTTTCCGTCTCGGAGGCCGCGATGGTCGAGCGAGGAAACGGCACGGTTGTTTGCCCAAGATGGGCCTCAAATATTGACAATCGCGTCTGTGCGCCGTCTCTGCTGGACCGCTGAGCGCACCTTTAGGAGGACGAAACCGTCTAACCGGCATCAAAAGACATTTTAAGTAACATAACGCGGTAGAGGTGTGCGAGAAAAAATTTGATTTTTCATGAAGTCGTCTCTTCACCCTCAAACGTGGAAATTCAGACTGAATAAAAAATGTTATTAACAAATAGGTGGAAAAAATTGTTTAACGAGTCATTCGTCAACGCAACTTTTTTGTGAAATAAAAATAATACAGTATTAACAAAATGAATAACGTTTTTATGTTTTTTTTCTACCAAACAACTCATGCATTAATTTAATCTCAATACTGTTACAGGTCGCAAAAGCCCCGAACATCGACCGTAGCCATGAACCTCGGGCTGCATGTATTATTTCTCCAGGGTAAGTTTAGCACTGATATATTTTTCCCCCTTTACTCTCACTCTATTTACTGAGATATCTCCGCGATCAATCCAACGAAAATTAGTCGTGTACGTCGATCGGTCGAAGATCGAGACAAGTTGAAGGACTACGAAGCATAATGTTGAGTCGGTACTCAAAAAATTGGAAAAAAATGGCAGAAATGCGCCAGTTTCCGGTGAAAAAAACCCTACTTGATTACTTGTCTGGTAAAATATGAATGGGATTTGAACATTAAAAAAAGATAACAATTGCCTGTGGAAATTTGATCGAAAATACAATTTCCCGAAAGCTAGGAATAGAGCGTGCCGGCGAATTGCAGTGAATTAAAGTCGTATTCTTCAAATAATGTGGTTTCGGAAAATAGCATTTTATTTTAGTTAATTTGAATTTTGAACAATTGTATTTTTGGTCAATTATGTTTTTGGTTAATTGACCTTTCGGTAAATTTTGTTTTCCATCAATTGTATTTTTAGTAAGTATTACTTCCGGTCAACTTTATTTTAGCTTTGGTTCGTTCGTTCCGTTGAAACTTCGGGCAACGTATTTTCGTTCAATAATTTCCGGCGAGTCGTTTGTGGACAATTGTTTTCGTATGAGTTTCCACAAGTAGTTACCTCGCTTTGAATCACGAAAATTCCTGTAAGTGTGCGTTATAAAACAAAAGCGACCTTCTGATTTTTGTCACGCGATGACAATTACATCCGAGGGAGTTAACGCCGCAAGATTGTCTGAAATTGTCTATCGAGCCGCGAGAAGGAAATTCTCAAGGAAAATGTGCGATATCGGATATCCAACGCGCGGCTTTGATTCAGCGCGAGTGCACGCGCCAGAACACGAAGCCGGAATGGAATGCGAACGCTCTCGCAGCTTCGTGTATTATTTTCGGCGTACGAGCGTTACACGCGTATTCACATTGTTATATACACAGAGACGCGGGACATAACTATATATAGTCGCGTATCATCCTCGTGTCGTATGCATCGCGGTCGAAAAGCGTGGGCCGATCATTGACGTTTATTATAATTAGAAGTTGCCGAGAGCGTAGAAGTATCAGTATTATGGACGGCGGAGCCGCATTAGCTATAGTACATAATCTTTCTCTCGAGTCGAGGATGTGCGGAGGATTCTTCCGGCAATTAGGAGGTATCATCGCGACGCCCGTGGCGGGCCTCGTCGCCGCGGACCAGACGCGATTAGTCAATTTGCTTCACGAACTACCAAAAAAATCGAAACAAAAAAATGTTCATTCCGCTTCTATCTCGTGTGCCCACTGGAGTTAATCTGCCTGGGCTTTTATATTTCCATCTCGTCCTATTATTAAATTTCGATCGTCATAATGAGCAAAACGCGGCCCTTTTCCGTGAAAGTTTCATAAAATTTGTCAAAGGCATTAATGATCATGAAAATTCGTGGTCTCTTCTCGGCACGTTTTGGGTGATCTTCGTTTTTGTGAAACAATTTGTTTTCGAGAATTTCCTTCTTGATTTATTGTAAAAAATCGATTTAAGAAAAAAACGGTAGTGCTAAACGAGAGTGCCCGGGCAATCGTTTATCCCGCCGGGGAAACGAGAGACGACGAGTGACTCATTCACCACGCAGTTCGGCATGCGCGCAGGCGTCTTATCTTCGCGTGGCCGCGATTATGCTTATGCATAAGGAGATGCGCGCATCGTCATCAAGCATCTCGACGGTGGCACATTGTTGTCCGCGCGAAGCTAAAACGGGCCCTTCGTTAATTGCCTCGAGCATGCTAAAGTTAGGCCCGTCCGAGCCCGTCCGGACTCGGCGCGACTTCTCTTTCTCCTCGTCCGTCGGGTTATCCCAAGGTTAATAGACGGTTGCGTGAAAAAATGTGTTTTCTTTTTTTTCTTATTATTGTAAGGATAGACCAGCAGCTGGTGTATTTAAATTAATTGTGTGGGATTCGTAGTTTCTGTGACCTATCTCGCATCGACGCCGCATCGACGAAAGGTCTCCTCACCTTAACTACGCTCGGTCGCTTGTGAGAAGCATAAATTTACGACGTCGAAGGTCACGCCGCGGGTCGAGTGAAATTAAGAAAGTATTTTGGCTCTCCGATCGGCGCGAGAGGGGGCAGATTAATATTTTCTAATTCGAAGACCGCGAACGACGATGAGAACATCCGGTACCGTTAGACAGACGTTATTCTGATTTATTTGTTTAGAAGAATTTCGAAAGGACTCGCGTTTAAAAAGGTGTCGCGAGTATTATTTTTATTTATCTATTTTCTCTTTCACTTCTCGACCCGACTGATTGAAACGTCTCATTCAATTATTCGACGTCAGCGCTTCCAATGGAAACGCGTTCTGAATATACGGAATTGTCATCACGATCGATGATCCGGTGCATTTTATGCTGCATGCGCAAACATTTTGATCTCTTGCGCCTGCGTTCAGTGCGCAGTGTAGGGGAGAGCGGGGCAAAATGGCATACCGGGGCAAAATGGTACGAAATGGTCAAATAAAGTCCCCTGTATGATAGAATTAGGGCAAAATGGGACAAGAGAAAGACCCATCGAAGTAGATTTTTTTGCTGGCCCATTTTGCCCCAATACCATTCTGTCCTGGTCCCATTGTGCAATACTATTTTGCCCCGGTATGCCGTTTTGCCCCGCTCTCCCCTACGATATTGGTCACATTTTACGCACTGTAGCGAAAAAGTATCTTTTCGAGCCCAGGTTTCGGAGCTAAAGACACGGAAGTCGAAAGTTTCGCGCAGGCACCATAAAAAATTGTGTGTAGTAAACGGATGACCCGAGAGCTGGTGCCGCAGTTTTCCGAGCTCTTGCCATACAAATGGCTATTGCGGTCAAGATTTCCGAAAAGGATTAATCCCATTGGTATTGGAACGCACACCAAGAAAATTTAATTTCCGTTCATACATCAAAAGATACAGAATTTTGATATTCTATCTAGAAGTCGACGAATCGTCTATTCCACGCCGACGTATCCTAAGAAAAAAAAAGTTTCGCTCCTCTCTTTCGCGCGTTGTGTAAGTCCAACCGTGTAACATTAGCCATCGCGCTCGAAGTCGTGGTCTTCGCGATCACCGTTTCGCGGCGGCATATGCGAGAACAACGACGACGCGGCTATGCCGTGTTCTGCGGGTTGTACGTACGCTATTTGCCCGAGTGTTAAGCTCCACCGCGATGCGGATAGACGACCGAGGCTAGACCTTTCGCGAAGCGAAGCGTGGCGCACGGCTTGGATGTCACGTAAGGTGCGCGGCGCGCGCGCGCCAGCCTCTCGAGTCACGATCTTAATTTTATTCGTTTCGTGTCTATCGCGCGCGAGCCCGCAGAGCCTTCTCGGTAGACTCGGACCGAGAGTACGCGAGACGAATGACACCGGAGATTCGTGTACGAGACGCTGTGTATTAATTGATTACGACGACGCCGTTGGCCATGACGGATATTCGACGATCAGCTGCATCCAACGCGAATCGCCTCGATCCTCCTCTTCGCTTCTTCGAGATTAGGGGAGAGCGGGGCAAAATGGCACACCGGGGCAAAATGGTACGAAATGGTCAAATAAAGTCCCCTTTATGATAGAATTAGGGCAAAATGCGACAAGAGAAAGTCCCATCGAAGTAGATTTTTTTCCTGTGCCATTTTGCCCCAATACCATTCTGCCCTGGTCCCATTGTGCGTGAATACCATTCTGCCCCGGTATGCCGTTTTGCCCCGCTCTCCCCTATCTGCATTAAGGGCGGAGACTGACGAGCCGACAGTTTCGAGTAGAAATGCATATTCGATATTTCTGATACATCAAAAAAAACAATCGGATCTACGCAAGTGATTACTCGCATGATGTTGCGATTATTTTTAGAAAGGGAAAAAAAATTCTACGTAATGAAGGCAATGAATTTTTTCCAGAATTTTGTATTTATTACCATGGACAAAAATGTTGTTTTTTCGAACTTTAATTTCTTTCTTCGAAGGCAAACTTTTTTTTAAACCTCTGGTCGGAGAATATATTCGTCGTACGTTCGGCGAGAGTGCTCTCGCTATCGCACCTGCAACGGTGTAACACCAGTTGCGGCGAAGCCGGGCAGAAAGAGGTCACTCTTGCGATCGTTGAAAACCGGAACGCACACGTGTCCGCGATTTATAAATGTCCGTAACTTCACTCTCTTCGGCGCTGCACACAAGCGAAATCGCAAGTCCGCGCAGGTTCCCGGACTCTCAAGTGTGTCGGGCGTTAAAAATGAAAAAAATAACCGTTCAAGAATGCGCGACATTTCGCGGTACACGAAGGAACTTTCGCGTAACTGCGACAAAGAAAACCTGAGAACTGGATGTACGAAAGTAATCGAATTCCAAGGGTTGGCACCCGCACATTTCTAATTCATCACGATTCAGGCGATGCACCGCGTGCACTGCAGGCTAAATTTTCTTAAAAAAATACATTTGAATGTGATGACTTTTATTAAAAAATGTTTACTCCGAGTAGAATCAATGGAATTAATTGTTTATAAATAAAATAAATAAAATAAATAAAATAAATAAAATAAATAAAATAAATAAAATAAATAAAATAAATAAAATAAATAAAATAAATAAAATAAATAAAATAAATAAAATAAATAAAATAAATAAAATAAATAAAATAAATAAAATAAATAAAATAAATAAAATAAATAAAATAAATAAAATAAATAAAATAAATAAAATAAATAAAATAAATAAAATAAATAAAATAAATAAAATAAATAAAATAAATAAAATAAATAAAATAAAAGTTTATTGCGAGTAAAAAACCCCCCGATTGGACTAAACGCCGTATAAGTGCGGCACCTAAACGATTCGTTCTACCAATGCGTACGGTTATTTACCGGCTCGTAAAACTTGTAACACGCGCGAACCGGCGATAGGCTACGCATGCTTTTCTTTTCTTTTCTTCCGTCTTTGTCATGGAAACGTACAGATACAGCATTCAAAATACACGTTCATAATAAACGATCGGTTTACCGAGTGCACGATACTCGAATCGCCCCTCGGTTGGACCCGAGAAACATATTGCGGCTTTGGTTGTACTACGAGGCTCCGAGCGTTTGGAACGTACGCGACGCGCGTAAAATATATGAATTATAAAACCCTTGATCTTTGATATACTAAGCGATCCTATATCTGCGCTGGTCCGTAGAATTTTCTCTCCACTGCCTCCTCCGATGAAAACCCTCACCTTGGACGGTCGGAAAAATTCGAGAAGTTAAAACAATCGCACGCTGAAAAGAAACACCATAATTATGAAGACAAGACCAATAAGATTCTTGTACTTCTGCGACTATGACCCTGAAAGTAACGATCATAATAATACTGAATAATTAATTAGCAGATATTTATGAATTATTTTTTCTCTATAACTTAAACATTCTTCTCTTTAAAAAATAACTAACGACTTCTAGTCCAGGTCCAGGACCGTGTCCAGGTCGTCCAAGACGACTTCTCCGGATTATCCAACCATAAATAGCGCCGCCGATGGGCGACACAAATCTTTGAAAATTATCACGAGCCTTGAAGCACTTGCCTAAGCCCTTTTTCTCATCTTCCATGAGCGTTTTGCATTCTCGATAATCTCCATTCGACTTAATGAATTTTGTAAGATGAAACCGGTTTGCCGGCTGGACGTTGCCTTTCGGTCGCAGAACCAGCGGGACAACAGCAATGCGTGGGTGCATTTCCTCTTTTTATTTGCGCTTAAGAGTTCTCGCTGGCTCAACCGAGGCGCGTTGTTGGCGCGAGCTCGTTGCTGGTCCGGCTGTTCCGCGGAAATCGCCGGGGCTGCGGTCAACGTTATATAAATCCGTGCAATAAACAACCGACCCTCTGCGCGATACGTGTAGTTTCATTAGATCGTTGCACTCGCGTATCGACGCGAGACCACCGTGAAACGCGAATCATTTCTCTCGTATTGAATCTTCGGGTAACATTTTTTATTCCAAAAAATGCGCACGAATATTTTTCGAAATTTACAGCATTTGCTTAACTTTAAAATACTCGTTTGTATCTTGTTCGTTTGCTCGAGTCGCTTTGCCGACGATAGGAAATTCACATTCTCATCGCGGTCTCTCCGTCTCCGGTCATGAACGTTTCTGCAACACGACGACTGTAAAAGTCGGAGTTTACGGCGACCCCGCGGGGGTAGCGAGTGTATTCGTAATAATGGAATAGAAATATGTATGTATATATTACGTTTTTGCACCGAGACGATAGACGTGATATGCAAATCTAGAAACGAGAATGCGCCTCGTCCCGACCCCGCGAAGCCTCGTACTACAGTTTACGTTCGCAATAAACGCCAAAGGTCTGCGGGGCCTCGGCGAGCACATACCCGGATGCTCCGCTGGGGTTAACTCGAGGAATAAAGATTCTGCGGACGATACCGCGATGCGGTCTTGCGCTTTGCTAAATTGAACGAAAGAATTATGCGCGAGATTCCAACGAATTTAGAGTCTTGTCGTTCCGATACAATTGTTTGCATTGCCGTATTTTTTACCCACATCGAATCCCAAAGTAGTTAAAGCCGATTTCTTTTATGGGACGGATATCGAATGTCAGTAATATCGAAAAAGAAATCAACGTATCGCCATGAAACATAGTATTACGGGGCACCGAGTTGAAGACTCGAAAGAAGAATCTTTTTTCTCACACGCAAATGCGCATGAGAAGAAAGCACTTCCCTTGCACTTGTTGATAAAAATATTATACGCTACTCGTACGATAAAGCGGACTTTCGACCTTTTGAACCTTGAATTTGTTAATTCCTCCCAGAAGGTCCGTAACGCTTTTCAGCGTCCTGAGTAATATTGAAACGGAGGGTTTACACCCGACGAAAATCGCTGACCAATTGTCGAACCTTACGATAACTGTTTCTTTCGTTACACGCCTTCCCGTTTCTCCTCCGCTCATCTATCCAGCGAGCTAATCCGAGGGGCCATTTCCGCGATAAAATCGCTTGAAATCGACTGCAATCGCCAATTTGGATATTTCTTGAAATCCGATGAAAATTGTATTCAAATCACTTTAAAATCACACGAATGCATGGAATAGAAATCAAATGAATTCTTTTTGTACTCTTGTGATGATGCATCGTATGGCCGGTATATTCGTTATCGCCTCTTAGTCTAAACGTCCCTCGTGCGAAATCGTCGATTTGTTGGTTAAAATGAGCATTTATGTACGTTGAGCAGCGACAACTTAGGAAGAATAAAAGAGTCGGAACTAACCCGATGCAGCACCGTCCGATCTCTTCTATTCAATGCCGGGCAACGCCAGTTGAAAGTTACCGATTTTTTTACCAGCGGGGGTAAAAGGAGACGAGCGTGAAGAAAAGTAGTTTGAGAGGGAGGAAAAGTACCTGACAAGTGCACTTTTTGAGACTTTGCGAATTCAAGGAATAAAAAAGAAAGACAAAGACTACCTTCGTCTATAAGAACTTTTCCTAACTAGGAAACGATTTCTCAGCGATCGTCACTATTTTGCAATCATGATTCGAATCATTTGGTAGTTAATGAAATCACGTTAAATCATGTAGCATTCCGTGAAATCGCGATATTTTTGGAATCACTGAAATTGGACGCAAAATCGCATGAAATCGGGACATCAATGAAATCATTTTGTCACCTGAAGAGGGAGTGAATGGCCCCGCGAGCTAATCATTGCAAATGTCATGAAAACGTCGCGGCTCGCCGTTCATTCATTTATCGGCTCGTCGGGGGGCGCATGTCCTCGGCACTGCGACGCGAGTTGCCGCGACTAATGTGCATTATGTTGAATCAAGGTACGCGGCAGAGCCGTATTCGGTGTTGGGTCTGCCGTACACGGCGATGCTCTATCTCTTCATCTGCTAATGGCAGAGACACAGCCGATCGCGACGTTCGGTATCCACCGCGGCTCGAGCAGCGCATTCCAAAACGTTCTTATATATATCCGCGTGCACGTGGCGCATGAGCTCCAGTTGTTCGCGGGATCTCAGGTGGAAATGCGAGTCTCCCCTCCAGCGATCTTTTCCTATTCTCTCCGTGCAACCGCGAGCGCAACCTACGTAGGTCCTGAGCATTCGCGAGTAGAACGAACGCACGTGAGAGTGAAGCGAGCCTAAGAATAGGACACATAATTCCATACCCGTACGTACACTACTTCGTTACGCTAAATACCGTTATCACAATATCTTTCGAGATTTTTTTCTTCTCTTCTTTCACCTCAAGGCACTTTATTGCATACAATGCCGCGAATGTTCCCTCGCCAATTATTCTTTTTTCACCCGCATTCACTGGCGATGAATGGCACGAACTTTCCATGCTAGCTCTCAATCAAGAGGCACTCGCGTATCGTGAATGCCGCTGAAAATAGCGATTTAACCCTTTGACACGCAGTTGTATGGTTCTGATGACTTGGAAGGTCGACCGAATTGGAGAGCAGAAAAATTGTTGTCATTGATATTAGATCGCCGTCCCCATCCAAAAAATTCTACGCTAGAATGAGCAAAAGATCTTTTTTTTCTTCCCCTTTTTTCTGCGACTCCGGAACGGCCCTAATTTTTACAGAAATCTGTTTTGCGCTTAAGATTATTTTTCAATGCTTTCCCGACGAATGGGTTCGACTTTTCGCTCGATATTCAGCGCGCTCGAGAAACCCGAAAGCATAAACGACGGGCTGCGAACGGTTTATTTCTGTTACGAATTAGGAAATTCAATTGGACTCATTGCGAAGCTGGGAATGAGCGTGTAAGAAAGATCTCGTGAGTAGGCCGTGTTTCGAGACGCAAGTGGATCGTCCATTGGAGCTCGCGAGTAAGCGCGAGAGCGCGAGGAATGTCTCGCGATCTCGGTAAGACCCCGGAGAGGAGAGTCTCCGGAGAGCTCTCGTGCGGCTTGTGCTCGTATAATGGAGAGTTTCCGTTTCCGGCGGCAGCTCTCGAATAGCAATGAGACTTGTTTCTCTTTCTCGATAGGCCCCTCGCGTCTTTCTCTTTCACAGACCGAGCGCGCCAGCGGCAGCGGCGGCACCGTTGCGCATATAACGCTGTGACTACCGAGAGAGGTGCAGGCCGGAAGCCAGCTCGATTGCACCAGGTGAGCTGCACCGCGGCAATGCACCGAAGAGACCGAACGAACTTAGTCGATGACGACGGGGACACGTGCCGATGGCGAGTAAAAAAAAGACATGGGTTGCGAGATGCGATGAAATTCAATGTTTTCCATGTTTATCCAGAGTTTGGGTCCTAATTATCTGGGGACTGTTATACAGGAATTAGGGTCGTTAACGACTTATCGCAGGAATTGAGAGCAAGTGCGATGAATATTCGGACTCATTATTTTTTTGCTTCCTCCTAAAGGAAGCTTTGGTTTCGTGAAAAAATCTTATCTCGAGATTTTGATGTCGGCTTAGAATTTTCAAAAAAAAAAAAAATTTTAATACATTTAAAAACAAGCCGGCGTGTATGTGTGTATACCAAAAAGATCGTTCAAACGATAGCGATCGTAAATCATTATATTTTTGTGTTGCATAATATATAAATTTCTAATATATAAATCGATAATTCACGAGTTATTAATGTTCCATATGACAAATATTCTAGTGTGAGATAAAATCTAATTAAACCTGCGCGATGGAGAATTAAAAAATGAAAAATGGCACATATGTAGAGGATAAATGTTATAAAGAAAGCGCAGTGAGAGTAACACTAGGAAAGACATGTGGTACATAGCGAGCTGCATGTATAGCGCTAGTACAGCCGCAGCAGTGGGAATACTGCCGATAGTTATACAGAGAGAAAAGCTGCACGGCTCATGGGCCCAGCTAATTATCCGCACGGCTGCGGATATTCGAGATCTCGCGGGTCCCGCGACCGACGACAACAACGATGTACGTAGCCAGCAGCACAGGAAAGTAGTACTATGCGAGTAAAGTGCTACGTCGAGAGTTCGCTCGACGTAACATTACGAAACGCTAGTTGCGGAGTTTAACACGGAATAGTGCAGAGATAGCGTATACAGACAGCAGTCATTTACGCTGGACCGTGGCTGCGTGCGGGGGTCCACGAGCGTTGGGAGCGGAAGACGCTCGCGAATATGCATAATTATTGCATAGCTTCCATTCATAATATAACCCAGGTCGAGGCAATCTCGGAATCAAAATGTGATTTTAGTTACGAATAATAAATAATAAATGATAAATAATAAATAATAAATAATAAAAAATAAATAATAAATAATAAATAATAAATAATAAATAATAAATAATAAATAATAAATAATAAATAATAAATAATAAATAATAAATAATAAATAATAAATAATAAATAATAAATAATAAATAATAAATAATAAATAATAAATAATAAATAATAAATAATAAATAATAAATAATATATAATAATTAATAAATAATAAATAATAAATATATACATTTTTTTTTGTAAAGTTCTTTTCGACCACGATAACCATAATAATTTTTCTCCATCATCATTGATAATTGATAACGACTGTCTTTTGGCATTATCGAGGCAATTAGTCTTTCACAGCGTTCCTTTTATATTTTTCCATTATATTCTGATTGCACTATAATTCATTGTCCAAATCTTGCGAATTTGCGAAATCTTTGGTTAACTGGATTCTCCGAAAGAACCACTGTTGGTTGCATATTGTCCGAAGGAGCAAAAAAAAATGTATAAAGTTACATCTTATTTTTGTTCCAATCCTCGCGAGATCCTGATCCTTTTCATTCTCAGTGACTCGACTCCGTCGTATTTTCGTTGCGGAACCTGCGCGCCAGGGGCCGAAGCCCTCGCGTTATATTGCTTCTCGGTCGAACGACCTCTCGTCCGCGATTGGCCAGGTAACGAGGCACGATTACGTAAGTCTCATCGTTCGACCTTAAAGCCTCGCGTCCGGCGATCCCGTCGGCGGTCTTCAACCGTGCGCGCACTACGGCATACTTGCTCTATGCATCATTCCGCGATCTTCCACGAGTCGCGATCTCGGCTTGCTCTACTCATAGCCGCGATCGTTTGTATATTTTTATTCACGCTTCGTTTAACGCTCGTCATTAACATTCTCGCGATCGCGATAATTTATCGTAATTCAACCGATCCATCTGAACGATCTTCGCAAAATTCGTAAAAGCCAAGTTTTGCACTCGTTCGCTCGTCGTTTCAAAATTGCTGCATCGAATTTCTTAACACTCGCAATTCGACTGCATCACCGCCGTGAATCGGCTTGAGACTCCAACAAAGTTCAAGCTCTTGCGACAGAATAGTTTCACTCCTCGATTCAACCGAGCGCCATTGATGCCATCTCGAAATAGCCGAAAGTTTTCGTTGATACAGAATTCGACAAAAGACGATAACTGTTATCGTTGCTACTTTGTCGGCGATCGAATTGGGTGAATCTGGCGAAATGTTACTAGTCGTTGCTAATTCGGACGAGACACTTTTTTTCTGCCAAATGATGCGCGTAGAACTTGTCCAGACGGTGCGCGGTTAGCGCTAGAGAATTTCGTTGTGGTTTCCATCAACGACGATGCTGACGACCGACCGAAGCTGGTTCCGCCGCTTCTTCTTCCTCTACTCTCGTCTTTTTTTCTTTTTTTTTTCGTTACTCACAGTCTTCACTGTGGTCTCGCCGGGTTAACGGTAAAACTCTCCTCGTCGCGTCGTCTTTGTATAGCGTAGTATCAACCAGTTCGAGGTACTCGATGCCTACCGCATAAGTTCATCGGCTCACCTTCACTTTCGTTTCCGTGAGAGATGATTATCGTCATATACCTCCTCCACAATGAACTCGCCGCTTCTGGCATTCGTTGTTCATTCGAAAGTGGCGTGCTTGTCTATTATTTAACGATCGATCGCCGGATTCTTTCGAGGTCTTGGGTTACTTTTATTCGAACGAAGCTCTTTTTTTCCTCCGAGACGGAGTTCTTCGAAAAAGTGGCATGAAAGAATTTTACGCTATACAGTTAATACACACATCTGGGGAAGAATAGGCGAAAAATTATCAATAAATCAATTAGTTCATAATTGTTAATAATAATAAGAATAGGGCCAATTAAATTGGCATATCGTTTCGTCTCTTTCTTTCAGCGCGGGCTTCAAAAGTACTTTAATTGTTATTTTTCACATAAATATCTATTAATTCACCTTTACTAATTTATTGAATATACTCATTCGATAGTTTAACAGTTATTCAATTTATTTCTTTTTATTGATAGTTTATGTGGAAAGAATTTTTTTTTCAAAACACTCAACATGAAACCCAACTGCAAGCTTGTATAGACTCGGTCCAAATTGAGTGGAGACCAAGTCGACACTTCTCAAGTCTACACGAAGTCAACTTTGTACCAAATTTTTACACCAACCGACTGTAGACGCGAACGACTCTGAACCAAAAATCTCCCCGCTTAAATTTTAACAGCGCATAACTGTACGATATTGCGTACGAATTTCAGTTCTCGTTTTCCATGGAAAAACGTACAAACTCGGAGCCTTAATTCATTAATTTAGATACGGATAAGTGTTCCTCTCTGTTTAGCTCTCGCAATAAATTGCGGCACTGCGCGCCCGCGTACGCGGACTCCTCGTGTGCAACGCGAATGTGCTCGAGAAGATTCTTCTCTCCTTCGCGATGAGCGCACGTGCTCTTTGACGTAATTCGGGCCCGCTGATGCTCGTACGTATAACGGGCGCTCGAAGAAGATTGCAGACCTCTCCGACTTTCTTGTTACACCGTGACAGAGAACGACGACTTTGCAATTACGCAACGGCGACAATTATAATATTGTGAATTCCGTGCGATTGCTTTCGCGAGAAAAATTACGGAGATTCGGAAGTCCTCGTCGGCCGAAAAGTCCATACGGCTTCTCGTAGAAATAATAATATACACTTTAGACTACAAACTATCGATTCGCACATTCAACGCGGGATGCTCGCACGATTCGCAATAATATTTTCACCTGAAATTCTCAAGCTGTTGTCACATCTTTAATTTACAAAGAATGCAAAAAATAGCCCCAAATTTACAAATAATCACACGATTTATTACATTCGCCCGGAATTTATGTTCGCGAAAACATGTTCTAAGATACAATCACAGCATAAAATTCTTTTGCGAAAAAAAATATATTATTCATAAAAATATATATATATTTTTTATGAAAATATATATTTTAATATATTATTATTATTATTATTATTTATTATTTTTATATATTTTATTTTTAATATATATTTTTTATAAAAATATATATTTTATATATAAAAATATATATTCACTTGTAAATTTTACGCTATAATTTAGAAGTCCAAAAAAAGCCTTCGATTGAACTCGAAGCGGTGATTCTCAGTCGTGTCGTTGAAACCTCACCGAGTACATTTCACCGAGTACTTCATATCGAATGTATGTACACCCGCGCACGAACCTCATCCGCGGCTCGTAAATACGGCAAGCATATTGCTCGGTTGCTCCAGTACGTATACGTGTTCCACTGCACACAGGCACTATGCGATCTATGTGCACCGGTATATCGCGATTTACAGGGTAAACGTTGGCGATACGAGACAGAGCAAGATGCCTAGAGAGGTGAAAGGTGCTCTTCTTACGTGATTTTACAATACATCCCGCGAAACTGAAGAGCCAAGCGGAGGATGCCCTTTCGCGAGACTAATAAACCTCCTCCGTACTCCCGATACCGGTTAACCATACGGGCCGCGCGCGAGGATAATTCCGACGGGGCTTCCTCGTGCGCGCCAGCAATGAATTTCTCCGAACGTGTGCGAAATTTCATCCGAAAGCCTCGGAAATTTTCTTTCGAAACTCCTCCGAAAAGTCCTCCGAATTTCTCAAAGTTTTCGTAGTTCTCAAAAATAAGTCAAAGATTTTCCAGATTGTTCCGGAAATAAATCATTTCTCCGCCGATTTCTCTTAATAATCATTTCGTTTCGCACGTTATCCGGGAAAATCGGCGTTCAGAAAATAAATCTATATAATCTTTTGCCTCTCTTTCCAGTCTCAGTCTTACATGTATTTATGTTCACGTCTACTATTATTATTATTTCTTTTTACCAAACATATTTGAATGACCCAGCTGACACGAGGGTTGTGCGTGAGTATTTAAATAAGTTTTCCGCACTCTCCGCCCTTCGTGGTTTTGGACTGTGCGGGCTTTCGCCTCCGTGATTACCGGACATACTGTGATCTAATCATTGCGTGGCAAACCCTTCGGACACGCCTCTTCTGATTTTGGTCACCCCGTGTCTTCCAGTCTCGCGAGCGACGGAGGAAGCGAGATTTGTTGTAATGCCGAGAGCAGTGGTGGAGCTAATTGATTAGGTACAATCAATCGTTCCGAGTCCCTGATCAGTCGATGAGCTCGAAACTGCTCGACCTTCGTCGATGGCTTCGTGTTTCTCGAAGACGCGCACCTGTCCATCGCTCGGTGGCTCTCCGGCAGAGTCACCGAGCGCCCGGTAATCAGGTCATCCATCCGGTTTTGAAAGGGATTCTTGTGATACATCTTTCGTGAGGCGTTTTTTTTTCTTCTCAACGAACGATCATTGCCTCCGATTCGAAAAGCGGCGATTCGAAACGGGTAAAAAAGAAAAATCACGCTTCGGAAGAGCGGCTTCTGCGTCGAGCATCGAACGACGAGCGATGAGAAAAACAAAATGTTGAGCAAAGAACACCGTTGATTCTCCGGTCACGCGAGAATGTAGCCGGTGATTCTGGATCATCCGACGCGTTAGGTAACAGAGCGTTTTGCCTGAGTTTTGATGGACAGAGATAGGGGATTCCAGTTTGCTGGTTTACGAACTGCACGATCGCAGCATGCGAGACTGTGTTCAATCTTGTTAAAGGTTTTTTCTTTGATCTCGCATTCCTGCTTAAGCTGCATGGTTGCGACACACTATGGAGGCCTGTTGCGAGGCAGAAGATACAATAAACGGAATGGAAACGATAAAATAGGTATTCATTAAGGTAATAAGACATTTCGATAGACGGCTTAGTGGATCATTGAATTACTCGTGTCATCGGCGAGATGTATGTTCAGGGAGCGTTTTGCAAATTTATTGTCTTCCAATGTTTTTGTCTTCAAGAACTGAAGCGACAATCGAGCACTCTGCACTTACTCTGCATATTTGGAGTTGAAATCACTTTCATCTTCCCAGCGACAGCCTTACGTGTATTTCTACCCTTTTCTACTATTATTATGTCTTTTTGCCGAACGGATCATTTAAATGACCTAGAAAAAAAAATCGGCATTTTTGCATCGAGATAGCTCAATGTCACCGATTGCGTTGGTAAAAATTCAGGAAATCAACGACTACTTTTGGAGCTATATAAGTGTATATTACCAGTTTGCGGGCGACTTAACGAACAAAAAAATAAAACAATACGTATTATCAAATTACGTCGAAATACGATTAAAATACAGGTAATCGAAATTTTACGAGAAACAAAAATGCCGGTGTTTTTACATCTCTACACGCGGCGGAGATCTAATCGCAGGAAAAATCGGCTCGCGCATCCGCGCATCTTCCACGAAAATTTCATCAGACTTCGCAACACGTATCTCGATCAGGACTACCTACGAGATGGCTGGTATTACGCGGTTTACTGCGTTTTCTCGACGTGCTCGTACGCTTAATAAATACCTTTCGTCCGTTAATTAATGAAGCTCCAACGATTGGGAGCCCCGATCTTTATGTTAATACGCATCTTCGGTCGCTGAGAGATGAGCCATATTTTTGCGTATATACAGTATATTCGGAGGCTTCGAGACCGCAAGACTGTCAGTGGTGCTTCCCGATGATACGGCCGATTTATCGAACAAGTTCGCAAAGCTCTTTGCTCGTTAGCATTGAGTCGCTCTTCGGGCATGCCGCAATGTCGGGGATTTCTTCTGACTCGCGAGCGTCTGGCGCGTCCTCTCTCGCTGCGGGAATCGTCCGCGCGAATCAATGGAGATCTGTTTTAGCGTTTTTTTTTTCTGCATAGCGAGCGGGCACTTTGCCGGATAAGCAAAAGACGAAGCCGCGGATAGCGCCGGCATCGAGCAGGACGAGCGAAAAGTATTCTCGGTAAATGTCACGAGATTCACACAGCCATTACGCGCGGATGTTATATCATTCGGGTCTTCCTCGGACTGTAGTAAAACCAAACGCGTTGACGTCCTCGTCTGTGTTTTTTTCACGGCATTGGGATAGGATGATTGAGATAGGATCGAAAGAAATTGCCGGGCTCCTTAACGAGGCAATAGCTTATTATTGTCAGCGATTTGTAATATTTTTTATGACACGAGACGTTCAACGAGCATATTCCATTCACAATCTTCGTGGATCAAATTCGAACGAATCGGCTGCAGAAGCTGAAAGATATAGCGGATCGTTCGATCTGTGGATAGTAATGAAAAAAAAAATCCTGTAGATTCGATGAATCTGGAGAAATAATGAAGCGTCATCTTCTTTGTCAATGCAATCGAGTTATCGTCGATGGTAACATTGTACTCGGGAGAGTTGCCGCCGAGTCCGAGTGTGTGGTTCATTTGCAGCCAAAAGTAGGATTTGAACAAAAATCTGAATACTTCCCACCCGGAAGGTGCTTAGAAGAAGAACTTTTTCATAATAATATTGACTAAAATTTATCAACCCATTGGAAAAGTTGGAAAAAAATTGTTTAATTAACCATTGTAATTTATCTTCTTTATCCATCGAACTGTTGAGGTTGACTTGATAAAAATATCGGATTCCGAACAAGATCCTGGAATTATTATGGGCGGTTGCATTGGAACGCGTCCAGCATCGCTTAGGGTCGTAAAACAAGCGTTAAACATTCAGCTGGAATGTGAATATCCATAGAATCGTAAATGTATGAAGCGACCGTGCGATCTCACGTTACCGCATCCACTTATCAAATGTCTAATTAAGTTATGCAATAAATTTGAAAATCAGAGAAAATCTTTTCACCAGTGCGCGATAAATTATTGAATTATCAAATGGGCGTCGAACTCGGCGACCCATTTTGACCTTCATGGAAATGGTCATCGTCGCTGAGTTGTATATTTTTACGATGAGAAAATTCAGGCAATACAACGGTTAATCGTCTATCAAATAAATTTGCCTTTTTTAAATGAAAAAACCCGATGGCTTTATTATTTTTTATTGACAGCAATAAAAGAAAAGGTTAACTTGCAATTGAATCTATTGATTTCGTACTCTTTATCATCGATAACAAGCACACGAAAATCATTCGAAATCAACCGATTAACAGTGCAATTATCGTACCGCGATATCCTTCATACGATTCCCTCGAATAACAAATGTTGTAATCCGCAGCCGGCGAAAAAAAAACTATTTTCTCCAACGAAAGTAAAAAAAGAAGAAAAAGAATACGTCGAACTAGAAACATTCGCCGATTTGCACGCAAGCGGTTGCGTTTACGTGCCATACTTCCGGAGCCGAAGAGGATAAAAAAGAAAAAGGTCTATCACCTCGCGAGATCGTGAGAGCGAGAGTTAGAGTTTTCATTGCGTTCAATGTACGCTGCGAGCGACGCGGCCTCACGGAGGACGCTTGAGTGCCGCGGCGTAGGCTCACGTCGAACATTACGGGACATCCAAGGTCTTGACGTTTTGCAGCTGAGTGTAAAAAAAAATTGTTCGCCGTTAGTTACGTCTTGGTCGTTTCACTCTCGATGATGACTCGAGGTAATCGCTGGAAGATGACTATCAAATACAGCGCCGATGCGAAATGATATAATTCGATCTGACCCTATTTATGAGTATATATACATATAGATCCTCCCTCTGTATATCTGTCTCTGTCTTTCTATATCCATATATAGAGAGAGATAGCGAAATTTCACTTTTGCTGTCGCACTGTACATACAAGAATCATGACGGCAGTTACAGTCGCTTCAGCTACGGTTGTCCCAGCTATGGTCGCCCTAGCTACGGATGGCTATGGCTGTGGTTGCCCCAGTAACGTTTACCATGGCTACAAATGTCTGTAGTTAGGGTTGTCCCACCAACGCTTGCCATAACCACGGATGCCCACAGCTTCGGTTGACGCTTGCCATTGCTAAGAGTGTCTTTAGTTACGGTTGTCCCACCAACGGTTGCCATAGCTATGGATGTCTATGGCTATGGTCGCCCCAGTAACGTTTTCCATGGGTATAAATGTCTATAGTTACGGTTGTCCCACCAACGCTTGCCATAACCATGGATGCCCACAGCTTCGGTTGTCCCTGACGCTTGCCATAACTAAGAATGTCTATAGTTACGGTTGTCCTAGCAACGCTTGCCATAGCTACGGATGTCTACAGTTTGGGTTGTCCCACCAACGGTTGCCAAAGCTGCAGCTGCCTGTAGTGAAGGTTGTCCCACCAACGGTTGCCAAAGCTGCAGCTGTCTGTAGTGACGGTTGTCCCACCAACGGTTGCCATAGCTGCAGATGTCTGTAGTTACGGTTGTCCCAGCGACGGTTGTCTCAACAGCGCTTGCCATGGCTACGGATGTCGATAGCTGCGGTTGTCCCACCAACGCTTGCCATAACTACGGATGTCGTCAGCTACGGTTGTCCTACCAATGCTTGCCATAGCTACGGTTGCCCCAGCGACGTTTGGTACAGCAATCGTTTGGTTTCGTTCGACACTGATGCTTTTCTTTGTCATTGAAAGTCAAAAGATGATTAATTGATGAACATTAAAGTCTCGTGGTATTACATTAACACACGCTAATTTGCATTGCACGTTAAATCGAAACATTCGAATCCGAAAGGTTGGACTACAGACAGTGACGACGTTCAAAGGTGAACGATGAGGCTACATGAGTCATCGAAAGGTGCATGTGTACTATATTGTTCGAGAGTTATAGATCCGATGTTGGTGTATTTCTATGGCGATCAATCGAGAGACTCGGTAGTGACTCGAGACAAGTACATTTTTATCATCAGTACAGCAGTTGGCGAAACACACCAAAACTCCTTCGCTCGAAGGATCAGCCGTAAGCCCAAGTTCAGAAAAAGCAGTACCTATTGGCTATACAAATTTATACGATATGTAGACATGACAAGGGCGACGGCCGATCAAATAATTTTAGTAATATTTTTTATTTAGTAATATTTTACCTTATACGTAGTCGTTTTTCGCGCAGGGTATGTTGATACAGGTCCACATACGGACAACGTCGCGAAACAAAGTGCAACGTCTAGAAATTTCAATTAACACGAGAGCCGCTCATCAACGCGAACGGGATTTTATTACTTTCCATCGTTCGTCGTTATTTTTCTTCGGCTTTTCCCTCTCAATTACTCGTAATTACCAATTAGGCTGCTCGCGAGAGAATTCTATCTGAAAATGAGTCTTCTACTTGGGAACTATTTTCACACGAGCTATCGCGACGAAAGAAACCGCTGACGAGAGAAAAAACATTCTCGCGATGCTTAAGAAAGGTATACCGTGTTTGGCGCGCGAAGGCCTAAACCTCTCCTATGAGAGACGTTTCTGATTGCCAGGAACGTACACGGATCCGTCGCGTTGTTCTTGTAACAATCGCACAGATCCGTGTAAATGATTTCTCCTCGAGAGATTAATGAAACAAGACTTCAAGGTCATGCAGCATATTTTTTTCGTGATCCGAACCTTGGAATTGATAAATAGGTAAATAGTTGAACTCCATAAACTTTAGGCTACGAGCGTTATAATCATGTTCTTTTGGATTTTATGATGTTACTATTATTATTATTTTTGAGAAACAGGATTTTTCTTATGGTCTACCATAAATAAAAATAAAATTACTCGGTCGTGGCACCGGAATTTATAGTTTCGGTGATATCATTCCCGTGAATTAATCTTGAAAAGTTCTTATACAAAAATCGATGGCTCGAAAACTGTTACTCGTTTCGAGTTCCAAGTCAATTTCGAATATTTCACAATGGATTGCAATACTGAAAAAAATCAACCATACGGAAGACCACAACAATATTGATTTTGCATAATAATCATGTTACAAAGATTCGTTAAAGCAATTTTTTTTTCATCAAATTGTTGATAACAATTTGAAATAATTATTATGCAAAATCAATCTTTTTAGGACCTTCCACATGCTTGATTTCTCAATGATTTTCATCCCATCGAGAAGTGTTCGAAATTCTTCACATCCTTAAATCAGTGTCTCGATCGAACAACGGTGCGAGAGACGCGAGCGACAAGGACAGCGAAACTTTGTGTATGCACGAGAAATACCATCGACGAGATGAGACGAGGTAATTAGTTTGATCGACAGACGAGAATTATTCGCCGTGACACATGCATATCTATTGTAGCTAATAAGTAGCAGCGCCGCGTTTCGACATAGTACATTATACGAAGAAGAAACAATAATTGCCCTCCTCTGTTCGTTACTTCTTTCACATCCGAGCGGACGTTTTCTCTCATCGTAACGAATCTATGTATATGTTCAAATAGACATATCGCACACGATTCCTCGAGAACTTTCGTGAATCGTCAATGAATCGTAGTTTGCTGAGGTCGTCGGGTCACACGATGAGCCGAAAACGCTGCGAGGTTTTATGATCAGAGCCTTTTAAAAGAATATGTATTTACAAATTAACCGTGCTGCAACTCCACTGGGATAATGATCAAAAAATACTTTAATCCGCGGCTCGATTACGCCAGTTAGGGAAGATGATCAAAAGATGAGCTTACAAAGATTTGATGAAAAAAAAATATATATATTTGTACGTATATATTATTTATATATTGAAAAAAAACGTTGTATAACGCGATCTTTCGGCGAGCAAGGATATGTCGATTAATGATATATAGGTCGTGAGCAAGATTCCGGGCCAAGGTCATTCGGTGCTGGCGAGCACCGCCGAGACTTCGTTCGGGCCAATTAAATCACCGACGATTACCGCTCCCGGCGAAATTCTCATTGATCTAAACATTGGTACGTGCGTGTTTGCTCAGAGCAATCAATCGCTGACTTGAGCTTGATTAGATTTTTATTAGACCTCTCACGCTGCTGTCGCAATTTGGCGAATAATGTGTTCGGATTGTTTTTTTTTTATCTTTCACTTTCCTTTATAATTGGAGAATGAAGTGTTTTCGCATCCGGGGCACACGTAGGATAATACCCGGTCCCTCTGAATACGGAAATTAGATGTTCCATTACGTAATGGAGTTCTTGTGTTACAGTGTATATAAACTATTCCTTAACGTTTGTGAAAGTTTGGAGGCGAGCGCGTTCAGCTCGGCTCGGACGACGCGCGGAATTGATTCTCGGCTTTAATTTATCGGTACAAATTGATACGGGGATTCGAGTACCGACAATCGTGATGCAGTTATTGATTATTTAAACGGATCTCTCTTGAATACTCCTAGAAAAAAGATGAAATCCTCACTCGATCCAATGTGCGCTTCTCGACAAACCTACGTATTTGTACGAAATTTTTTTGACAAAACTGCGCCAAATAATTCTCATTGTTCGCTGCAACGATTGACATTAGATGTTGGCCGAACTAAAGAACTCGTAGCTTAGATTTGTTTTATATCAACAATTGTAATAATGATAAAATTATCAATTGATATAATAATGATAATATGTTAATTATTATTTCTGTAAATCATTTACTCTTATCATTCAATTTATTTGCGCGAAAAATAATTTTTCTTGTTTATTTTTTTTTATTTCATTGTCCATCGACGCATCAAGGCGAACGTCGTGACCCAAAAATGTATAACGACAAAAGTCACTTTCGATTGACGATAAAAAAAACGACATACATTTTTTTTTCTCGTGAAAATTGGATTTTTTTTCCATGAAATTCGTTGCGATCGAGGACTCGCATAAAATCATCGAGTTTCGAGTAAAAGAAGTATACGCATACGTCCCACTCGACTGACTGCAAGAACGCCCAAAGAATTATTTATGAAATTTCGGTTTCTACGGAGGAATCCTGGCCTGCCGGGCCTTCCCGCTTTCCATTTCCTTCCTCCTTTCCCTCGAGCCCCCTCCCCCCGGCCGTTCGCTCCGCTGACTCGACGCCACACACCTAACGACCGATCCAGTCGCTCTCCGCATATTGCTGAAACGACGTGTGCCGATCACGTGAATTGATATTTGGCCGAGGTCGCGTACGACCGACGAAACACCACACCCAATGAAAAAAGATGTACGAGGAAAAATATATGGTCAACTTATATAGATATAGATTTACGTATCGTATTAGAATTACAGATTCAATATAATAAACGAGGCATTCCATCTGGTTTCAAATGGACTCTTTACGAATAAAAAAATCTACAAAAATTGAAAAACGCTGACTGCAAAAAGAGCGAACCACGATTAACTATTCACATATGTATGTTATAGTCGAGCGATTTCTCTGCAATTCGGAGATATGAATATACGAACATTTCTCTGAAAAAAAATCGGTCACCCACAATATTGCGAAGGAATTTCGATAATGTGCACAAATTCCCTCGACTCGCCGGTTCGCGAGACCAGACTTGTCTGTCTCGTGAGAAAGTAAAGTGTGACCCTGGAACGAGTGGTTCCTTTACCTTCAAATTCATTCCACATCGTGTCATCCGAGTATCAATATGCGTCGGTATCGAATTTCTCGCTTGGGAATATTTTTTTACAAATTCGAATTCACCGATTACCGATTTGTACTTGCGACATTCTCAGTCCGATGGCGAAAGTACATAAAAGTGTTGTTTTCTTCAAAGATATAAAGTGTAGAACTATCAATTTCATGGGATTCTTCACATGATTTTTTGACGACGGAGAAAAAATAACACACGCAATAATAAATAAAGATGTGAAAAGGAAATGATGTTTTGTACCATCGAAAGCGATTGCGTTAATAATTAGGCGATCTACGAATGCGTAGACTTTTCTTTTCAAAAAATCGAAACTAATCGTAACGAGTCTCTGTCGAGTATAGTAAATACAAAAAAAATTCTTTTCAAAAGAAATTCAGAATGAGAAGTCAAATCGTGAGCAAAGATTCTTCGGATATTCACAAATACTAAAGTTAACGCGTTCCGCACGAGTGTTTAGAGCTTTCGGGCGCCGCAGCGACCTTGAATCCAGGCGTGCTGCGCGCGCCCTTAACCTTTCGCCTATTCTCTTGTCAAACTCGTTTTTTTCCAAATTCGAAACACGACCGACTTCGACCAATAAGAGGACGAATATGTCACCAACATTTCGATATATTTCCATATAAACTTCGAAGACTCGGTTCTAGAAAGCAAGGAGGGTCGCACTGTTCTTGTGGGCGCTCCCGGATCCATGTGTGACCTTGAAAGCCGGTTCAACTTGACCACGCGAGCCTCAACTGCCCCGACGAACTGGAGGGTGTAACGAAGACTGCGCGAGAAAATCTTTTCAGGGACCGTCGAATCATCGGTAGCTTTTCATCCCGCCGATTGACTTTTTCACCCACGACTCGGATGAACGCGAAACAATTTTCGAATCGAATGAAAATCAATAATACCCCTGACTTCAAATAGGGCCTTGTGTAGCTGCCCCGGGAACGTTGGTGCGACAAGACCGATTTTTCGTAACGGGTGAAATCTTGCCGCGCACCGTATCTATTCGTTAATTCATTTTTCAAATAGGCAATGCACACAAACCGAGTGATCAGAAGTATTTACACCTCGAAGACTCAATTAACGAGAGGAAGTCGAGCCGATTTTCTCGATCGTTTCAGCGCCCGGTGATTAGACGGAGGAACGGAATGAGATGATAAATCGTGCGGTTTCTAATTACCGGGGTGTGTGCGAGCTTGGATTCGCATCTTACCGGCTTAAAGCAGAATACGCGCGCAAGTAGGTATACACCCGGTGTACCTACGCGCACGCGGATATATTGGACGGTATAAGTATCTCCGTAAAGTCCGCGCGGTGAAAGGTTTCGAGTTGCAATGCGTACACTGTATAGTACGTGTATGTATGATTTTCAAGTAGCACATATACGTAAATGCGTTTTTCTATATTATTCTTTTCAACCGTGTACACGACGGGGAAATAACTTCGAGGTTGCAGCAATGACTTCGATATCTCGATCCATTGTCGGCGCAGCGAGATACAATGCGTCGGGGATAGTAATAAAGTCTATAAGTAATAACCTTTGAACGTGTGCGAATGCACCAGGGAGAGATATTGGTCACAATTCGCAGGTGTTGGATCGAGGTCGGACCGTTGCTGATCCGGTCTTGCATCGTCTCGGATTTCTTCGTCATCACACGTGCCATATTACGCTTGTACAGTTGCCAATTGTTTAGCAACAATAATTGCGCCGCAAACTCACCGAATCGTTCGGTTACCCGTCTGACAAAAGTTCCGAGTTGTCGTCTTCCATGAGGTCGATTCGACTCAATGACAAATGGTCCTGATTCGAATTCGTTATTCAAATCGTCATAGACTGGCTGGAATCTTAGGCAGGGTGGATTTTTTCCAGAAGGGCACGTTATAAGTCCACCCTTTCGATGAGCCTCCCACTGGAAATATTCTTAGTCTCCCTTAGAGGAACTCAGAGTAGTTTCTTCCCGCCCTAGTTGGACATCAACCGAATAGGGGAGAGCGGGGCAAAACGGCATACCGGGGCAAAATGGTATTCACGCACAATGGGACCAGGGCAGAATGGTATTAGGGCAAAATGGAACAGCCGAAAAATTTACTTCGTTGGGACTTTCTCTTGTCCCATTTTGCACTAATTCTATCATACGGGGGTCTTTATCTGACCATTGCGTACCATTTTGCCCCGGTATGCCATTTTGCCCCGCTCTCCCCTATATTCCAAGTCTTTCCCAGACAATATTTATTAACAATCTCTATTTTAATGGTAGGAAATGTGAACAGCCGTCTTATTATATGATCAATCGAATTCCGTCGAAAACTTGAAGTAAGCGACAATGTTGCGGGTTTAATCATTGAGCAACGCATTTCGAACGGTAACGCAGCTCTCAGTTTCTTCCCGAGAAGACAAGGTTGAAGAAAGCTCTTCCGTCATAGAGCACCGTTGGACGGAGCGTTAACCGTTCGAGTTGTGAATCTCCAACGGATTACGCAGTAGTAGATCGTAGGAAAAGATACGAGATTTCTGAGTTGTCAGAGCGTTACGGGCGCGCGTGCTCGCTCACTTATAACTATACTGTTAGCGCCGTTACATGTTTGCTTGTAATATACAGTCACTTCGCCGAGATTGACGATGGTCCTGTTCGGTACCGGTCATCGAGTTACCAGCTGTGGATCGTCGTTACCCGGCTGGACGCGCGAGATAAAAATGACCTAATCATGGATACGGAATAATTAATGTTCGGCCGGTTTGCAATATCTCATCGCAATAGCCCTCTCTTTGGCCTCGCGATTAGAAAAGTCGTTTACTGTAATACTTCATTCGTTTCAATGATTTTCTGTATAAACACTTGACATTTTTTTGGTGGATAATTATTAATAAATAAAGCGGGGTCTCCGACGCTTAATTTTTTAATGTAATTTAAAATAGTTAAAAATGTTCTTTCCCAAGGAAAATTCTTAATAAATAATAATAATAATAATAATAATAAATATAATATAATTATAAATATAATTATAAATATAATTAAATATAATTATATTTTTTTTTCAATTCTACTCTCTTGCCGTTCGCTCTATTTTTATTTTTACTTCGTCTTACGTTATTTTATTGCGAAGTTATGTCCGGTATCGAATGGAATTTTGTTTATTTTCAATGTTTGAGATTGTTTGTCGTCGCGGCTGACGCCGATAACGTGCGCTCGATAGTTGAAATACTTGTCGAAAGAAACGCACACATTCGTGCGCTATTCGCGTCACGCGAATTGCCGATTATTGCGCAAAAGCTCGAATTACCGAAGTGACGGTATTTAGATAGCGGCTGCAGAGCGAAGGTTCGACTACCTCGTTTGGCCTGTTGTCGCCGACAGTCGCGCGCGGACCGAATGCACGTTTTATATTTCCAATAACTCGCCGCTCGCGACTCGCGTCGAAGAAAGTAGTTTTCGATATGCTCGAATTCACCTTACCTCGCATTTTTACACATTCATTGCAGAGTTTTTTTTACTTTAATTGCTTTTTTTTTTCATGTTTATTTTATTATTTCAGTTATCGTGTCGATCGTCCAATTCCAGCATGGCTTCAGGTTGTGCAGCGCCGGAGAGCCTGGTGTGAGTATTATAACTCAATAGTGTTCACGTTCAGCGTCTAAACCCTAAATAAATAAAATATTTAAATAATAATGACAAAATAGTGAAAATTTTTTTTTTTACGAAATTTTAAAAAAATATAAATTCATTGACTTTGAGAAAAAATCAATAAAAAGTATGAATTATAGAAAAAAAAAATTGCAAATGAACTTGAGAGTAAATTTCGTAATTTGCAAGACGATTTCTCAAGTGTTATTCCAATTTTTATCAAATCTCAGTTACAATTCGGAGAGCAAAATTTCATTCTGCACTATGTGCTTATTTTTTCTCGCTTTCCCCTGCGCGTGAGAAATGAGAGAAGCCGCTGTTCGCGTGTAACATTCGTATCGTTAATATCACAAAATTATTCATCGATTTCGCGAAATTGTCATTTCAGTATCTGGACTTCGATAATCTGCCGGAGACGAATTTCTCGTGTCAAGGAAAGGTGATCGGTGGTTACTACGCGGACGTTGAGGCAGGTTGCCAAATGTTTCACGTCTGCACGATAGGACAAAAAGGTAATTCATCGCTGTGATCTTCGATACAACGGGTCTCATTGCCCCGTAAACGTGGCGGATAACGTACTTGCAAAATTAAAAAAAAATTACAGCCTCCAAGAAGCTCCGAGATAAGAAACTGAAAAAAATCATACACATCGAAGGTGCTGAAAAGATTAGTTTCCTGTATTAATGTTTCAAAAATTTTATCAACAATTCGAGGAAAAGAAAAAAAAATTCAACAAATTTCCCGGCGAACTAATTTTTTTTTTATAACAATGATTCGTTAAGCGACGTAGCGCGCCGGCGCCGAATTTTTGCATTCTTTTTACAGCATCGCACAATCGCTTTTTTTGATTTAATTGAATTATATTCATTTACTTTAAAAAATTATTTTTGTGCGAAAATACAATTTTGAGTACTAGGCGTCAATTATTTTTACTCTTTCGTAGAAAAACGTTTTTGGATTCATATGTTGCATCAATTATTCATATTTCATAGTTTTTTCGATAGTTTCCTCAGCTCTGTATTGCAGAAATTTTTCTGAATCTATTTCGGAAATTTCATATCAAATATATAAGATAATTATATAATTCATATGTAAGTTATGTGAGAAATAGTGGTTAACATATGTTTTGCACATATACTTTTTTTCCATGTAGGCATGATTATAATATATATCTCGAAGGAAGATCATCGGCCTGGATGATCTTTCGACGACTGTCGATGATCTACGATCGATAAATGGTTTTACACCTATTTCTAATGCATTCAAATCGTGTCTCTCGCCGTACGCACTTCTGCACCGTGTCCAGCGAAAAGAAAAAAATGAGAAACGGGATTTGCCCGGAGACCGAGCCGAGGACGAGGAAAAGAGACGGGGCCGTTAGTATGTAAAATCGAGTGATCTTTGCCAGCAAACCGAGACACCTATCACGCTGGCATATAGTGTAACCGCGACTTGCATAATATATTACATAAATTAAAAGGACCGGCTCGTGCCCCCGCGAGTTGTCCACATGTCTACCGCTTTGTTTTTATTTTTATTTATTTTTTTCACTTCGAATAACACTCGCGGTTCCGCCGTGTCGCGTTAAATATAGGCTCGATGCCGAGCTTCATCAAGATCGAATTTTTTGTCATGCTGACAAATATATAGACAGCAAGACGAGGGACCATAAAAAAGAATGAGTAAAAAGCCACATCGCGGTTAGTTCAATTTGTCACGTTGCTATGTTATTTTTTTGAACGGTACACGATCGAATCAAAAGTTTTTTTTATTCAAATTGTTTTTTTTTCTCACTTTTTTACGAATGAAATAAATGCGATGCTGACACACACCCCTCGGAGAATCCCCCGAATAATGAATATCTCTCCTTTACCGTGAGACTTGGTTTCAGACGAGATAATGGACATTAAATTCCTGTGCCTCAACGGGACGGTGTTCGATCAGGAGACGAGGGTCTGCGAGAGGGTCGACGAGGTCGACTGCAGCAAGAGCGAAAGATTCTACAATCTCAATCTCGAGCTCTACGGCAATCACGCTGTTACGCTCAGGTAATTTTTTTTTATCATACCCACGATCGATCGAACGAATCAGCGATCTTCGATGGAACGATCGCCGTACTTCTATCGAGCAAAAAAATGAGTACAATAAATCCGAAATATATCACGTGAACTATATTCAATTACAAACTGTAAATAGCGAGATGCACATTTTGGTTGGAATAAAAAAATAATCAATTTACGTTGTTCGTTTGCGCAGTTTGCACGAGAGCGGTACCGACGACGAGGACGAGCAATCGGAGCCGATCGACGAGCACGAGTCTCAACGAACGACATCCGCCCGTCCGAGCACGACGAGCGCGACGACAACGACGACTCAGAGGCCGAGCGTATCGTCGACGACGTCGGCGAGCGGTTCTTATCAGCATCCGAACGGTTACCCGCAGCACTATCAGCCCCAGCCGCGTTTTCCTCCCGTACAAACTAGTCAATCGAAGTCGCTGTACGACGACAAGAACGGCGGTTACCATCATCAATACATCTATCACACCGGTGATCATCGTACGAACAATCTGGACAACAACAACGACGGCAATGGCAATGGCAACAACAACAACAACGAACATCACGATAACAACAACGACAATGACAACAACCAAGCGACGTCTTATCAGTTGTTCAGCAACCAAGGCGTCAGCTCGACGACCGGAGTTCCGCAGGTCCATCAGATTCGTTACAGCTCAACGCCCGCCACGCAGATCCAAATTCGCAACGATCATCAGCCGACGGTCTCGCCGATATTCCACACGACTTCCTCCACGATACAGACTCTCCTCAACAGCAACGCCAACAGTCCCGCACTGATAAATCCGATATTCCACAGTCACGGCATCGCCAGCACCACCGAACAATTCACCGTTCACAACAACAATCCCCGCGAGACCGACGAGTACGGCGACGACGACGAGCCCGATCATCGGGACGACGGTCGCAGAGACCACGATCACGACGATCGGCGTCCCCTCGAGGCTATTCAACCGACGACCCAGGGGAAAATTTCGAAATTGACCATATCGCCGATCTCCAATCAGAACGGAAACGATCGTTCGGGCAATGCGGGAAAGAATAATCAACAGCAGCGAATAGCGACGAGTTTCTTGCCGACACCGTCGAGCGACGACGGCCAAGCCGTTCGTTCGTTCTATCCGACTCCGAGGACCTCGACGAAGTCGTCGTCGAGCCACGTGACGCACATTCATCTTCCACCGCCGCCGTCGATACCGCAACTGAAACCTCATCAGATAACGATCAACCTGCCGTCGCCGGATATTCAGCGCATCGTTCAGAATCCATCGCCGCTCCTGCCGTCCCAATCGCGCGTCATCGTCACCGCGAAAGCGAGCGTCAGCGACGAGTCCGGCAGGGCACTGAACACGACGCAACTCGTGACGATCCCATTGCCAACGATACCCGCGAGCTACGACGACTACAAGGAAGGCGACGAATCTTTCGATCCGTTTTATCGCGACGTGCCGAAGATACGGAACGATCGACGAGCCGGCGGACGATTCCGATGGCCGGTCAGAGACGCCCGGGAAAAGAGATCGCAGCGAACGAGACGCGACGTTGTGGGGTCCGATGGAATGGAGGATATGAAAATCGTCGAAAGGACCGGTGTGTTGGGTGAAAATTTGACGGAAGAAACGACGAACGCGACAATGATGACTGAGAAGAACGAGGCTGAGGTATCGAGAATCGTGAGCGAAGATATTGAAGATCGTGAGATCGCGAAAGACGATTCACAAACGATAGGCGAGGAATCGAAATATACGAAGATCGAGAACGATGAAACGGAGAGAGAAAGAATTGAAGAAAAAGAATTTGATGAAAAAAAGCAAAAACTGACTAAAGATTCTGAAGATGTGGAAAATGAGAAAATGAAAGGCGAGGACGATCTGAAAACGATGTCGTCGAGTCATCATTCGGATTCCGATGAGAACGTCGAGAAAGAATCGCCAATCGACACTGCAGATTCCGATGTGGACGAACATGTTGAAACCATCGATACGGGATCGAAATCCACGGTTGGCAGTGAGCGAGCCGAAAAGGGGGCCAACGCCTCGAGCGAGACCTTCGACAGTAAAATATTCGACGAGCCCGAATCGCAAACGTCGAAGGAAGTCGACACCCGCGCCGTGGCCCAGCACGACACCAAGTATTCGAAGGATCGCGACAACGGTTTTGGGAAGGAGAAGATAAATTCTAATCGCGAGAACTCAAACGATTTGGAAACGCGGAAGCAGAATTCGGCGGATGAATCCGCGAGATTTTCGTTGCTGCCCGAGGTCGTCGATTTCGGAAAATCGCATCGAAAGCATTCGAAGAAATCAGGGGCAAAAGAACGATTCTCGGCCGAGATCGAGAGAGAAGAGGACGAAGAAGACGACGAGGAATTTCTCGATCGTCGGAAATCTCATCGGAAACATTCGTCGAAGAACTCGAAGTTGCGCGAACGAGTTACCGCCGAAGACGACGAAGAAGAGAGCGACGACGAAGAGGAGGAGGAATTTGTGGCACCGCGGAAATCTCACAGAAAGCATTCGTCGAAGAAGTCAAAGTCGCGGGGAAGAGCGCCGGTCGTCGACGACGAGGACGAAGAAGAAGCGGAGGAAATAGTCAGTCGAAGGAAATCTCATCGAAAGCATCTGTCGAAGAAGACGAGACTGAGAGAAGAGCCATCGTCCGAGGAAGTCGATCAAGAAGACGAAGACTATGAGGAGGAAATTTTTCCGAGAAAATCTCACCGGAAGCATTCGGCGAAGAAATCACGATTGCGAGAACGGTATCCCGCCGAGGACGAGGAGGCCGAAGACTACGAGGATATCGTCGATCGAAGAAAATCTCGCGGAAAGCATTCGTCGAGAAAATCGAAATCCAAAAAACGTCTTCCCTCGGAGGAGGAAGACGAGGAAGACGATCAATACAGAGATGTATCGTCGGAAAGATTTGACGACGAAAGAGACGGCTATCGGGGTAGAGATATCCCGGAAAATTATGACTACTACGACACCGAAATGGATTCGTCGAGTGTGAGAGGCAACGAGGAAGATTCGGCGGATTATTCGAGGGAGTCGTCGAACAAGTTGAAAGCATCAAGAAACCGCAAGACGTCGCGTCGCGACAAGAGTTTCAAGTTCACGGACGACGAGACTCGCGAGGATACGTCGAGACGCGACAAGGATCGAAAATTCGAAGAAGAAAATGGGGAGGAAGACGATTACGACTTTTACGACGCCTCGACGACGCAGAGTAACGAAGAGGTCACCTCTGTCGAGATGGACGGAGATTACGAGGACGATGGCAGAACCGCTGTGAATACCGAAGATTCCCGCGAGATCCGAGACGACAGCGAGGAGATGCTTCGGGACGGTACAACGACAAACGCGAGTTCCGAGCCATCCGAAGAAATCGCGAGTTCAACCGAAAAACTTGATTCGCCCGACGAAGCGACGAGTCGACGAGACAAGAATTCTCACGGAGACGACGAGCGCGACTCCGAGGGAGTATTGAAGTTTACCGATGAAATACCAAGTTCGGATAAGATGGAGGAACCCCTTCAAGTCGAGAGCTCCAAATCGGCGGATGAAATTCCGCAGGACTACATCGACGACAATTACGAGCCTCAGAGTTACAAGGAGCACGGACAATCGTCAACGTCAACGGAGGCCGGTGTTACGGTGAAAAATGTTGAAAAAGAAGCCACGACTTTGTCAACCGTGGGAGAAAAGCACGGAGACGAAATCGTTACGACCGAGACGACTACGGCAGCAACGGAAATGAACGGAATGGAAGAACAGCAAAACGATCAGGCCTATTTCGGCAAGAATTTGCCGGAAATCGACGCCAAGATTGAAAAATCTATGGAACTACCGATCGAAGACGAAAAGGCAGAGGGCAGTACACCCAGCACTTCGACCACCACGACGACAACGACCACTCCGACGACAACGACAACAACGACGACATCAACGACATCGACCACGACCGCGAAACCAACGACCGCAAGGCCAACACCTCCGAAGCTCTTCAAGCCTTTCACGATGCGCAAGAGCTACGTCTACATACCGCCGACAACGACACCGGTGCCAGTGATAATAAAGCCGAGATTATCTCTGCTAAATCCGAAGCCCGCCAAGCCGCCAAAATCCTACAACGAACTCGCGCCGAAGCCGATCATTCGAAAGTCTTCTCTCTACGCGAGGAAACCGACAATTCGAACAACAACGCTCGATAATCGCGAAACGACGACCGAACTTCCATTCGTCACAACGAACAATTCGATACTGGAAGAAACAGCTTCCAGCACGATTGTTCTTTCACCGACCATCGCGGAAGTTCCTCCAGCATCGTCGCCATCCAGTATAACTTTGATAGCTTCGAGGGACGATAAAAATTCGAGCTACAACGAAGATTACGCGCCCATGTCGACGATGGACAATTTCGAGCTTATTCCCACGACCGAAGCTCACACAGTCGCGCCTCATCCGTTACCGACGAAGATTTCTCAAGAACCGTTGATGGAGAAGCTTCAAGCTCTTCCGGAAGTAACGAAGGAAAACATTTCAATGACGGACAGTGGCGATATGGAAAATAACAATGTGCCCAGCTTGGGCGAACGAGACATTTATACCACGACCACGATGAACGATTTGGCTACTCTTGTTCCTGAGGAAAGCTCGAGCGCCGAGCCAAGTGCGACGGAAATACCGGAAATGTTGGAAATGCCAAAAATCGTGACGACCAGCGATTCGTCGGGTTTGGATAACAACGCGGCGACGATTTCGCCCAAACTGGAGATACCGTTTTCTTCCACAATCCAAGCGGCGGAGGAATCAGCGACGATGAATCCCGAAATTTCAACAACTCTGAAGGACGCATTAATAAACAACGCACCGACTTTGGCGTCGATCAGAGCGGTCAATCGGCGACCCGGCACGATAAAACGCACGGCTTTCTTCAATTGTCTGGAAAAAGAGATGTACCGCTTCTACGCCGATGGTCGCGACTGTCGATTGTTTCACTACTGCTCGCCGGGTTTCACGTCGAGGCAGGTCCTCGACTTCCGGTTCGTGTGCGAGGAAGGCACGACCTTCGACGAAGATACGCAGAGTTGTATCCACGAAGTCACGAGTCCCAAGTGCCGCCAACGAGTTTGGTGAAACAGCGAAAAAACGTGTAAATTATATTAATTGATGATAGACAATAATGATATCGATAGCAGTTATTAATCAATTTATTTTTTTTTTATAAAAAAAGACGTTCAAACGATGAAAATACTCATTATTCCATTCTAACGAAGCGATGGAATGTCCATGAGCAAAGACTTTCGAAGAGCTTGAAGACATTTCAGCTTGAGAACGAAAACGAAATATCCTCAAAGAGACGATTCTCGATGGTTCATCGTAGACAAAAGAAAATACTGAATTCACATCCAACGAAACTGTTGCGAATTTGAAACCGTGTCGATTTTCTTGGCGAGGCCGCAATTTATCGTTTCACTTTTTGCAGGATTGCGTATATAAAAATTATTCGAGTTCCTGAGAATACAATTTGTTTCGTCAAGATATCCTTTTGCTCTTGTACATTCGTACATTAATACATTCGGCACACTTCGTCACAAATTTTTAAGTGAATACGACGACTTATTCCAACGGTATTGGCCTTAAGGCCAGGTAACACAGTTAAAGAAATTATAAATGTATAATATATAAATTATCGTTGTCACAAGTTTTTGATAAAGGACGAAAAATCATACGATGCGCTATGCCTCCCAAATTCGTAACAACGGTAGCAAATGATCCATTTCTCCTAATAATTTTCTAAATCCTATCATTCTTTTTTTTTTCTGTTTTTCAAAAAATCAGGTGCTCCCAGATCATTGATTTTCGAGAAAAATATCTTGAGTGCTATCTGTTTTTTTCGCCTACACAGTTACCTGGCCTTGAAGAAAACTCAATCAATATTCGTATTTTTCTCAATCAATATTCGTAAGACCGTAGAAACCCCACATCGACACCGGAAAACGAATCGTTCGCGTTAGCTGAGTCGAAGCTCGCGTTTTTCGAAGTGAATATCTCGTTCATGGAAATAGATACCTAGTTAATCGTAAGAACACTAAGTTCATTTGACCTTTCGTTTTCTTACCGTTCAATCGACTTCTTTTTTTCATTTTCAACTTTTTCATTGAACGTTTATTATTCCTCAAGTCATCTTGCCTATTCAATAGCGCTGGAAGGATCAATTTGGAACGATCGAGTTTTAATGATCAATGCACAATATCTCGAGGCGAGCACGTCCCAATCGGCCTCGCTGCGATCGATAAGGCAATAAACCGAGGCTCTCGCAACCGTCCAATGAAACACTCGCTAGATTGTGCAAAAATTCTCGGCCGAAATTCTTCCCTGGTCGCAAATTTTTTTACGCGTCCGGTTCGCCCGAGTCTTCCAAACCCGATTCTCCCCTTTCCAATTTTACCCAGGTTCTCATCGTTCCCTTGATTTTGATAATTCGTGAATCCCAGGATCTATACTTAAGTGTAATTTATATTTTCTTCCCCCACTAGGTTTACGCAAGACATGGAGGATCGCAATGACAACGATCCTTGCGTTCTTTAGTCCTCATCGCGTATCCTTAAGCTTTTTGCCATAACACTAATGTATACGCGTGCCGAATGTCTGTGTGTGGTGTATATGCATGGCTGAAAGTGTAGAAATTCGTTTTGTAGATACGAGCGATTGAGTGGATTCACACTTATTAAAATTAATGCGAAGTACAGCGCCGCTCGGCGGACACGACCTCGGGGAAAGTGTGTGACAATAATCGTATTTAGTTGTTTATCGCAGATTTAACGAGAGCGACGAAGTTGCAAACTTCGCGCGCTGCTCCTCTGGATCGAGACTATTAAAGTAAAAAATAAAAGAATTTTCACGGTTTTTCGTGCACCGAAATCCAATTGCGGTGTAATTTATAGGCAGAACTTTGCTCAGGTGTGGCGAGCTTGCAGACTTCCGTACCGGTGGATAAACTCGAGTGACGAAGGAACGACGAAAGAAAATCGACGTATTTGTCGAACGAAAATCGCCGACTGGCGAACGAAAAAAATAAGTGTAATCTTCTTTCTCGATGGGAAGAAAAAGAGAGTCGCAACGAGAAAAAACGAATTCCACATTAAAATAAAGTTCACCAGTGGAAGAAAATATCGAATAATTTCGGTCGAATGTAAGTCACCGGTGAACTCTGTACATTGAGCTTCGTGTCCTTTTTTTTCCCCCATTGCTCAATAGAATAGACCGATAGATCGGCGCGCACCGATTACATTCGCGTTGCGTTCGAGCGCATCGAAGCAATAATGATCACTTTCGCGCGGTCGTATCGGTAAATATCGTGTGTGACGTTATTATTGACTAGCATGTATGATTACAAGAGATTCTTTATGATTTCGCTCGTTCGAACTATTACCGAGTCGAGCGGACAAAACGATGCGGAATTTAATGTGTATCGTTGCTGGGGCCAATAATTCTCCGTTCGGAGGACCGCGAATCGTCGAGATCGGTCGTAATGTATATTTTTTATTTTCACTTTCCGATTTTTTTTTTTTTTTTTTTTCGAATTTGTTCCGGGCGAATAAACGAGTACAATCGTAAGCTTGTAGCGCCGATGAGATAATGCTGCGAGTATTTTGTACGCGCGATATCACGAACGAGGGGACTCGAGCGCGATGTGCGTCGACGTAACAATGTATATAATGCGTGGAAAGTACGTTATCGTGTGGACTTTCATGCGTGTACGAATGGAACAAATGGGAATGTATATTTCTACGAAGGAAAGAGTTGTAACGTTGTTAGATTCTAAGAAATCTGTACCATGTCAATAATAATGGATGTACATTGCAATTCGTCATTGGCATTTTTTTTACTATCTTTCTTGAGCACAGAACGAGAATCAACAAAGCTAACTGCCGCTAAAAAGGTAAAGTTTTCTGTCGCACGGTTTAGCAACTTTGACAATTTGACAATAGCGATAAAAATATGTAACAAACAACAATGTGTTGTACTTAGATTTAACATTTTTTTTCAAGTATTTATTTTAGTGAATTAGTTAAAAAATAACGATTCAATAACTTTTTGGAAACATTACTATAGAAAATGATTGATCATAGAACCGATATGGTTGATTGTTGCTTTTAAATTTTCTTGAAAGTAAAAAAAAACTTTTTTAAAAAGTTGAAGAAAAAAAAAAAATTTATTCGTCAATCCAAACTTCTGAATTTTTTTTCAGTAATTCATATTTTACGAACAGAATTTTCTTCCCCTCCAATTTCGAGGCGGCGATTAGGGACTGAAAGGGTTGAAAAAGAGGGGTCGTAATCGTGTGACAATTGATTGCAATACAAATTTATTATTTTAGCTTCGAAATATATAATATATAGTACATGCAGTTTGGGTCTATAACAGTGAACAGTAAGAAAATAATTATTATCGTATCACATTCTTGTTCATTTATTTGTTCAATCGGCGGCCTCAAGAGCGATCGAAGGAAGACAGAGACTTGGCTGCCCGTTCCTGGGGAAGCGCGAGTTCGCTCCCGCCACCGGCCATCCATTCTTCGATCTGTTCGACCCTGCAAACCATATAAAAGTGTCAATCATTGTGTCAAATGCAGACATATTACTGTTAAAGTCAAAGACCGCGTGTGACACGAATCAGCCAATTTGTTCACAATTCCCTTCCACAAAGCGATACATTACTGGCGAAGAGTACACAAAATTTAAGAACTCGCGAAGAAGAAAAAGAACACTATCGTTTCACGAACCAAGTTACTTAAAAGTATCAATTTTTGAAATATATCACTGAAATGCTTTCCGCGGCAGAACTGCAACCGGAAGCAGTTTCACGATGTACTCACGTGCGAGGAACGTAAGTGAAGTTCTCGACGCCTTTTTCCGTGATGAGGACATCATCTTCGATTCGCACTCCCCCGAATCCCCGAAAGGCGGCTATTCGGTCCGCGACCATGAATTCCTTTTGCACCGGATCGCTCAGCGCTCCATCCAAAAGCTGCGTTATTCAAGAATTGGTATCAATGAACAGTGAAAGGAGAGTCAGTTTTCGTTTGGAAGAGACACAATTTTGTACTAACGAAATCGATGAAGTAACAGCCTGGCTCTATAGTGAGGACCATTCCAGCTTCCAAAGTTCTGGCGGTCCTCAGTCTTCTGAGACCCGGCTGGTCCGAACGCTCGGGATTTCCTGGCAAGTAACCCCCAGCGTCGTGAACGTCCAGTCCCAACAAGTGACCGAGACCGTGAGGCTGGAATATCTCGTTCAAGCCTGCCTTCATCATGTCCTCGACTTCGCCGCGCAGCAGACCGCCGTCTTTCAGGGATTTCAGCACAACTCTGTTGGCCAACAGATGCATGTCCGTCCATTTGACGCCGGGCCTCGCGGCCTCGATAACGGCGTTTCGCGAGTCCAGCACCGCGTTGTAAATCAACTTTTGGTTCTCCGTGAACTTGCCGTTTGCCGGAAAGCTGCACGTTATGTCCGCGGCGTACCCACAGTAGTTTCCGCCCATGTCGAACAGACTGCGAAGCGAACCAGATTTGAAGAGAATCGAGGAAGAGTTTTCGATAATCGGTGGACATCAACTCGGAAAAGAGTTGACCATTCGCAAAAAATTTCACCAGAACAGTATTTTTGTATATTAGAAGAGTTTCTGAAAATATTCATGTATACGAAAAATATAACGAGTCAACTCTTGCAGAAAAAAAGTTCGTTTACAATTGAAGGTCAATTGTCGCAATATCGAAATGCCATGTAAGTAAGATCTCTGAAGTGGCTCAGTATTGACATTAAAAATATTATAGAAGTTCACGCACCCACTGTCGTGTCTCTTTACTATCTATACTTTGACAACGGGTCTTTCAACAAATGTCCAGGGTTCCCTAAGGTCAATTTTCGTACCACATATCGCCGTCCTTAATAACTTTGTTGTTCGGTGCCCCCGCGTGTCCATAATGCAAGTACGATCCGTTGTGTCCTGAGCCACAGATGCAGGTATACGAGACGTGTCTGCATCCACCGATCGAGTACACGTAATGCTTGAATATTGCCTCGGCCTGGAATTCCGTGAATCCGGGACGCACACTTCGCATGACCACTTTGTGCGCGTCGGAACTCACTTTGGCGACATATCGCAGTACTTCCAGCTCTTCCGGGGTTTTGATAACGCGGCTGCAACGACATAATTTTCAACATTTTCAGAAACGGATACAAAGTTGTCTAGAATTTTGGGAAGAGTGATTTAAAAAGCAATGTACGTAGGTGTGCACGCGTATACATATATGGGTAAGCATAAAAGAAAACCAGACCAGACCGGACTTCATTGTCAGAGACTTTTTGAATCCATTACAACTACTAACTTTGCGGAGTAAAGAAAGAAATACTGTGACCACTCACCACTCGCAGAAAACCGGATACAATATGTCGTTGTTGACCGAGAATCTGCGAACAAATAATCGTTTTACTTGCAAATACGAGTGCAGTACCGATTCGTATGATTTAAGCCGCATACTCGCTGATTCCATCGAACGTAGCTTCTCGGGTCATCAGCTTGCTGTCGCTGTTTTGGCCGCGCTGTGAAGACAAATAGATCAAAATGAGTATCGTCACGCTCATCAGTGCTAAAAATTCCAAGCGCCAATGTTTCATTCTTTATCATGCGCCGGACGATACTCTATGGAATAAAATTTGGATCGAGGATCGTTTCGACAGACCAATGTCAACAGTTGTTTTGCTCCCATGTCGCGCAGCACTTCCGCAACTTCGTTGGTGTAATGGACTCGATCGACTCCGTAGATCTTCTTGAAATCGTCGCAGCTGCTCAGCCTGCCGCACCAGATCTCGTACTCTTTCGGCAGTTTCGGAACGAAGAGTATCGACGAGCCGCTCGCGATGTCGAGAGCTCCCATGCAGTCCGGCTCCTCCACGCCGAAGCACCATTGGAAGAATGATTCCTGTTGGAGTAGAGTTATCCGGCTTGTATTAGTTTACAGCGAAATTCATCGACAAAAGTACTGCAAAGTTGGATGCGAGAGATCTCCTTCCGCTGGGATTCGGTCGCCTACCTGCCGGAATTCATAATTAACGTCGGTATCGTTGAACGGCACTTCCTCGCCGCCTTGCAAAAGAACAACCGTCCCGGAAGTCGGAACGCCCGTCGCCTTTCTCAGACTCTCGACGAGCCGATCGCGATTCTTTCGAAACAACGACATCGGAACCCGCATCGTGTGGTCACCTCTCGCATAATACGAATCCATGGTTTTACTGAAACAGTTAAAAAAAAGTTGCCTTTAAATACAGTGAGCAATAATTCCATTTTTTTAGGTGCCTGCATTGCAATTTCGGAATGTTCTTCTCATTATTTCCCCCCTCCGTTTACATTCGGACTTAGGTCGAGTTTTCTCTTTACAATTTGATTCTTTGCATGCCGATTTTCGTCTCGAATTTAGCTGATCTACCGATATTTTTTATTATTTTGTTTTGTCAATAATTACTTTTTTTTTATTTATCGTTTTGGTGTCCACTATTTCTTGGTTGTTTTTTCTTCATGGTATGAATAAAAAAAAGACTTCACAATCAATCGCGTCTATCGTCATCAGTGAATGTTACTTGCGAATATCTTTCGGAAAGATTCCACTGCCGATCGCGTTCGAAACTTTGTATTGTAAAACAACAAACGTTAAGATATTCGAATTTTCCGAAACGTTATTAATTTTTATATTTAGTATTAGATTTCTGTCGTATTGGAAAAAAAACGAAAAACAGGTAATATTGGAAAAATTCACGATTCACGAGTACATACGTGAAATAGGTCTCAGCGTAATGACGAACGGTCATAAGCCAATTTCCCTCGGCCCTCGGGACCAGCACATTTTTTTTCTCGACAATAGTGTTTATGAAACTAAGCGCTCGTGATTTTCGAAACGAATACGTCGGTCCTTTCGCAGCATATTTGAACATGCCTCTACGCGTGCAGATGCGATTCATCACGCCTGCCTGTAATTAAAGGTCTACATGCTTGCTTTGCCACTTTGTACGCAAAGTGACCCCATGGAATTCACATCTCGATATCTCAGGAATGATCGAACTAATGTTGTCTTAACCAGACGCTTACGAAAGATCGACCTCGAATTATATTATGAATGTCAACTTAAATGCGATCCCCCGTTTCATTTCCGAAATGAAACCCGAACATTTTCTTGCGGTTACTTCCGGTCAGTTTCGATGGGGACAGAGACGAGGGGCGACCGCCGACACATCGAGGATTCACCGAGAATTGACCGGGGGTAAATCCGGGATTAAATGGAGATTTCACCGGGAGTTGACCGGGGGCAAATCCGGGATTAAATCGAGGGTTCACCGAGAATAAGTCAACATTCGTGGCCTTTGTTTTCAGTCGTCAGTTTTATCGTTATTGTCGCTTCACGCTAGAGTTGCGGTTTCCCCCCATTTTGTCACGGTGATTTATGATATGGAATTTACTTGTCTTTCGCTGACAAAAAGTGATACCAATGCCATTTCAAAAGTTTCGTTTAAACAAGAAAGGAAAGAGAAAACTGTAATTACAAAGTGGCGTTAATTACAGCTTTCGTTACTGACAGAAAACACTCATATTATCTCAACGAATACTCTGAACGAATCGGCCGATGCTATTTCGAAACTTTCGAAATTGTATTTAACAGTGAAACGACGTTCATCACTGCTTCCGTTACCGACGGTGGCAATCAAGCCTGATAAAGCTTTTCCCATTTAAAATCTACGGCGGCGAGGCACGAGACGAGTATTTTAACGTTTCAATCGTCACGCCCCATCCGCTGATTATTGCATTGTGTACCGGAGTCGACATACAATTCGAGTTTATCTCAAGAACGTGCAGACACTGATACAGATAACATATTCGATAACCCATATGAAGCATATTTATCATTGAAAAGTGAACGTATTAGACGTGATTCGATGTGATTAACTCTGCTAAGGCCTCATTTCGATAAAATTTGGATAAGCATGGATTTTTACTCCTGAACTTGTTCAATGTGCCAAACAGCTATTTACTTTTATTAATGTTATTCATGTCTGGTGTTACAACAAAATATGAAGAAAAATGAGAATCTTTGCTGCTCGTACGGAACATTGCGAAAATCCGAACCGCGAGAACTCGCGATTGTCAAGTGGATAACAATTGAATATCCGATATAAAAAAATGAAAAATTACGCTCTTTGTATGAAGGAGTTTTCCGAGGTGTTATTAAAGCTTTACAGCGTATGCCGCGATATCGTCTCACGTTATTAAAAACTCATCACGAATGCATCGAATCAGTTCGAACGACAATGTTTTTTGTAAACAACGAGACAAAGTGGAACGTAAATACATACGTGCTCGATGCAAGAGTCTCGGCCATGTTAGTACTCTCGCAGCGCAGCTCGAGGCGAGACGTGTAACTGCGCGAACCACTCATCACAACGCGTGTCGCCAGAGGACAACAGGTAGGGAACGGTGGGTAATAAACCGACTGTTCGCATTGATTCACGAGAGGGAAACCGACTTTAAGACAGTCGATAATCGAACAGGATATAACTTCTTGCGTTGTTTGTCGATAGTAACAGGGAACATAGTAGACATGTACATAGAATTGTACATGGAAGCACTGTGAAAAAATTCTGTACTATGAATAGATCGGAAAATAAGGAAGAGTGATCCTTCGGGAATTGTAAAGAGGCTGATATTTATAGCAAAACATAATAAAAGTAAAAAAAAGAAGATGCCAACGGCACGCGGTGTTCCCAAGCGGTCACCCATCCAAGTACTGACCGCGCCCAAAGCTGCTTGACTTCAGTGATCGGACGAGAACTGGTACTTTCAGCTTGGTGTGGTCGTTGACATTCACTACTGTTGTATGATGATTTAAGTTAAGAAGATTTCATTGTGGTACTGCACTTACGTTGAGTAAGCTAAGACTCCTTTTCAAAGATTTGTAAAATGGAAATTTAAAAATATCAGAGTGTCTCTGTCGCTCGACGAGTACGGGAAATTCATTGATTGGCGAACAGAAATACAAGAAGAGATTTTGCTAAAGCCGAATACAATTCAAAGACGCTAAGTGGGGGGCAAGAGCCCTGGCGCACTCTTGGGTTCTACGCAGATAAAAAGATTACGCGCTCGTCGCTAACCCTTGCCTGGCGACGCACCGAGTATCAAAGTAAATTTCCTGCGTCCGTAAATAATTATTGACTTCTGAAAGAGTCGTCGGTAGAAACGTATATTGGGTTCCGTTAAATGTATTGAAAGTGAAAAAAAGAAGATGCCAACGGCACGCGGTGTTCCCAAGCGGTCACCCATCCAAGTACTGACCGCGCCCAAAGCTGCTTGACTTCAGTGATCGGACGAGAACTGGTACTTTCAGCTTGGTGTGGTCGTTGACGATGACTAAAGATTGCCTCGTAAACACGATAGGATTAACATTTAGTAATTCATACTAATAATACTTGCTTTCGGGGAAAAATCATATTTACTTCCGTAAAATATCTTCATTCTTTACCAATCAAAAATCTTTGTTCTTTTTTTGTCGTTTCCGGTAGAATGATGTGTGCTTTATGTGTAATCGTCAACGACCATACCAAGCTGAAAGTACCAGTTCTCGTCCGATCACTGAAGTCAAGCAGCTTTGGGCGCGGTCAGTACTTGGATGGGTGACCGCTTGGGAACACCGCGTGCCGTTGGCATCTTCTTTTTTTCACTTTCAATACATTTAACGGAACCCAATATACGTTTCTACCGACGACTCTTTTAGAAGTCAATAATTATTTGCGGACGCAGGAAATTTACTTTGATACTCGGTGCGTCGCCAGGCAAGGGTTAGCGGCGAGCGCGTTATCTTTTTACCTGCGTAGAACCCGAGAGTGCGCCAGGGCTCTCCCCCCACTTAGCGGCTTCGAATTGTATTCGGCTTTAGCAAAATCCCTTCTTGTATTTCTGATCGCCAATCAATGGATTTCCCGTACTCGTCGAGCGACAAAGACACTCTGATATTTTCATATTTCCATTTTACAAATCTTTGAAAAAGCAGTCTTAGAACTACAGTCGTAGCGAACAGTTGCGTCTTGGAAACTAATGCCAAACGCGTTCTACTAGAGACTCAACGTAAGTGCAGTACCAGAGTGAAATCTTCTCAACTTGAATCATCATACAATAGTAGTGAATGTCAACGACCATACCAAGCTGAAAGTACCAGTTCTCGTCCGATCACTGAAGTCAAGCAGCTTTGGGCGCGGTCAGTACTTGGATGGGTGACCGCTTGGGAACACCGCGTGCCGTTGGCATCTCCTTTTTGTCACTTTCAATACATTTAACGGAACCCAATATACGTTTCTACCGACGACTCTTTTAGTAATCAATTATTATTTACGGACGCAGGTAATTTAATTCGATACTCGGTGCGTCGCCAGGCAAGGGTTAGCGGCGAGCGCGTAATCTTTTTACCTGCGTAGAACCCAAGAGTGCGCCAGGGCTCTTGCCCCCCACTTAGCGTCTTCGAATTGTATTCGGCTTTAGCAAAATCCCTTCTTGTATTTCTTTCTCAACTTAAATCATCATACAACAGTAGTGAATGTCAACGACCATACCAAGCTGAAAGTACCAGTTCTCGTCCGATCACTGAAGTCAAGCAGCTTTGGGCGCGGTCAGTACTTGGATGGGTGACCGCTTGGGAACACCGCGTGCCGTTGACATCTTTCTTTTTTCTATTTTCAATACATTTCCCAGAACCCAATATACGTTTCTTTTACCTTCCGGCGCAAAAAAAAAAATGTCTGCGTCCGTAAATAATTATTAACTTCTAAAAGAGTCGTCGGTAGAAACGTATATTGGGTTCTGTTAAATGTATTGAAAGTAAAAAAAAGGAGATGCCAACGGCACGCGGTGTTCCCAAGCGGTCACCCATCCAAGTACTGACCGCGCCCAAAGCTGCTTGACTTCAGTGATCGGACGAGAACTGGTACTTTCAGCTTGGTGTGGTCGTTGACGTTTACTAGAGTTTGCCTCCCAAAGACTATAGGATTTAAATGTATTAATTCATAATAATGAAAATAATATCTGCTTTTGGGACAAAAAGATGCTTACTTTTAAAAAATATCTTCATTTTTTACCGATCAAAAATCTTTGGTCGTTTTTTTATCGTTCTCAGTAGAATGATGTGTGTTTCATGTGTAATCGTCAACGACCATACCAAGCTGAAAGTACCAGTTCTCGTCCGATCACTGAAGTCAAGCAGCTTTGGGCGCGGTCAGTACTTGGATGGGTGACCGCTTGGGAACACCGCGTGCCGTTGGCATCTTCTTTTTTTCACTTTCGATACATTTAACGGAACCCAATATACGTTTCTACCGACGACTCTTTTAGTAGTCAATAATTATTTACGGACGCAGGAAATTTACTTCGATACTCGGTGCGTCGCCAGGCAAGGGTTAGCGGCGAGCGCGTAATCTTTTTACCTGCGTAGAACCCAAGAGTGCGCCAGGGCTCTTGCCCCCCACTTAGCGTCTTCGAATTGTATTCGGCTTTAGCAAAATCCCTTCTTGTATTTCTGATCGCCAATCAATGGATTTCCCGTACTCGTCGAGCGACAAAGACACTCCGATATTTTTATATTTCCATTTTACAAATCTTTGAAAAAGGAGTCTTACAACTACAGTCGTAGCGAACAGTTTGCGTTCTTGGAAGCCAATGCCAAACGCGTTCTACTAGAGACTCAACGTAAGTGCAGTACCAGAGTGAAATCTTCTTAACTTAAATCATCATACAATAATAGTGAATGTCAACGACCACACCAAGCTGAAAGTACCAGTTCTCGTCCGATCACTGAAGTCAAGCAGCTTTGGGCGCGGTCAGTACTTGGATGGGTGACCGCTTGGGAACACCGCGTGCCGTTGACATCTTTTTTTTTTTTCTATTTTCAATATATTTCGCAGAACCCAATATACGTTTCTTTTACCTTCCGGCGCAAAAAAAAAAAATTCTGCGTCCGTAAATAATTATTAACTTCTAAAAGAGTCGTCGGTAGAAACGTATATTGGGTTCTGTTAAATGTATTGAAAGTAAAAAAAAGGAGATGCCAACGGCACGCGGTGTTCCCAAGCGGTCACCCATCCAAGTACTGACCGCGCCCAAAGCTGCTTGACTTCAGTGATCGGACGAGAACTGGTACTTTCAGCTTGGTGTGGTCGTTGACGATTACTAGAGTTTGCCTCCCAAAGACTATAGGATTTAAATGTATTAATTCATAATAATGAAAATAATATCTGCTTTTGGGACAAAAAGATGCTTACTTTTAAAAAATATCTTCATTTTTTACCGATCAAAAATCTTTGGTCGTTTTTTTATCGTTTTCAGTAGAATGATGTGTGTTTCATGTGTAATCGTCAACGACCATACCAAGCTGAAAGTACCAGTTCTCGTCCGATCACTGAAGTCAAGCAGCTTTGGGCGCGGTCAGTACTTGGATGGGTGACCGCTTGGGAACACCGCGTGCCGTTGGCATCTTCTTTTTTTCACTTTTGATACATTTGACGGAACCCAATATACGTTTCTACCGACGACTCTTTTAGTAGTCAATAATTATTTACGGCCGCAGGAAATTTACTTCGATACTCGGTGCGTCGCCAGGCAAGGGTTAGCGGCGAGCGCGTAATCTTTTTACCTGCGTAGAACCCAAGAGTGCGCCAGGGCTCTTGCCCCCCACTTAGCGTCTTCGAATTGTATCCGGCTTTAGCAAAATCCCTTCTTGTATTTCTGATCGCCAATCAATGAATTTCCCGTACTCGTCGAGCGACAAAGACACTCTGATATTTTTATATTTCCATTTTACAAATCTTTGAAAAAGCAGTCTTAGAACTACAGTCGTAGCGAACAGTTGCGTCTTGGAAACTAATGCCAAACGCGTTCTACTAGAGACTCAACGTAAGTGCAGTACCAGAGTGAAATCTTCTCAATTTGAATCATCATACAATAGTAATGAATGTCAACGACCATACCAAGCTGAAAGTACCAGTTCTCGTCCGATCACTGAAGTCAAGCAGCTTTGGGCGCGGTCAGTACTTGGATGGGTGACCGCTTGGGAACACCGCGTGCCGTTGGCATCTTCTTTTTTTCGCTTCCAATACATTTAACGGAACCCAATATACGTTTCTACCGACGACTCTTTTAGTAATCAATAATTATTTACGGACGCAGGGAATTTACTTCGATACTCGGTGCGTCGCCAGGCAAGGGTTAGCGGCGAGCGCGTAATCTTTTTACCTGCGTAGAACCCAAGAGTGCGCCAGGGCTCTTGCCCCCCACTTAGCGTCTTCGAATTGTATTCGGCTTTAGCAAAATCCCTTCTTGTATTTCTTTCTCAACTTAAATCATCATACAATAGTAGTGAATGTCAACGACCATACCAAGCTGAAAGTACCAGTTCTCGTCCGATCACTGAAGTCAAGCAGCTTTGGGCGCGGTCAGTACTTGGATGGGTGACCGCTTGGGAACACCGCGTGCCGTTGGCATCTCCTTTTTGTCACTTTCAATACATTTAACGGAACCCAATATACGTTTCTACCGACGACTCTTTTAGTAATCAATTATTATTTACGGACGCAGGTAATTTAATTCGATACTCGGTGCGTCGCCAGGCAAGGGTTAGCGGCGAGCGCGTAATCTTTTTACCTGCGTAGAACCCAAGAGTGCGCCAGGGCTCTTGCCCCCCACTTAGCGTCTTCGAATTGTATTCGGCTTTAGCAAAATCCCTTCTTGTATTTCTTTCTCAACTTAAATCATCATACAACAGTAGTGAATGTCAACGACCATACCAAGCTGAAAGTACCAGTTCTCGTCCGATCACTGAAGTCAAGCAGCTTTGGGCGCGGTCAGTACTTGGATGGGTGACCGCTTGGGAACACCGCGTGCCGTTGACATCTTTCTTTTTTCTATTTTCAATACATTTCCCAGAACCCAATATACGTTTCTTTTACCTTACGGCGCAAAAAAAAAATTTCCTGCGTCCGTAAATAATTATTGACTTCTAAAAGAGTCGTCGGTAGAAACGTATATTGGGTTCTGTTACATGTATTGAAAGTAAAAAAAAAGAAGATGCCAACGGCACGCGGTGTTCCCAAGCGGTCACCCATCCAAGTACTGACCGCGCCCAAAGCTGCTTGACTTCAGTGATCGGACGAGAACTGGTACTTTCAGCTTGGTATGGTCGTTGACATTCACTACTATTGTATGATGATTTAAGTTAAGAAGATTCCACTCTGGTACTGCACTTATGTTGAGTCTCTAGTAGAACGCGTTTGGCATTAGTTTCCAAGACGCAACTGTTCGCTACGACTGTAGCTCTAAGACTCCTTTTTCAAAGATTTGTAAAATGGAAATATAAAAATATCAGAGTGTCTTTGTCGCTCGACGAGTACGGGAATTCATTGATTGGCGATCAGAAATACAAGAAGGGATTTTGCTAAAGCCGGATACAATTCGAAGACGCTAAGTGGGGGGCAAGAGCCCTGGCTCACTCTTGGGTTCTACGCAGGTAAAAAGATTACGCGCTCGCCGCTAACCCTTGCCTGGCGACGCACCGAGTATCAAAGTAAATTTCCTGCGTCCGTAAATAATTATTGACTACTAAAAGAGTCGTCGGTAGAAACGTAGATTGGGTTCCGTTAAATGTATTGAAAGTGAAAAAAAGAAGATGCCAACGGCACGCGGTGTTCCCAAGCGGTCACCCATCCAAGTACTGACCGCGCCCAAAGCTGCTTGACTTCAGTGATCGGACGAGAACTGGTACTTTCAGCTTGGTGTGGTCGTTGACGATTACACATGAAACATACATCTCTCTACCGAAAACGATAAAAGAAGACTTCCGAAGCGTCTTAGGTACGATTGATCTTTTTGAAAAAAAAAAAATCGAAAAAGCGACCTTCGGTAATCCTCCAGCCAAAAGTTCGTTTATTATTACGTTTATGTTCGCGTTTAGTACGTTAATCGGAGGCGGTCTCGGCGATTTGAAGATAGTCGGATTTTCGGTGCTCATTTCTTGGTCCATCTTGTCGTCGTTTCCCAAGCTGTTTCTCGACTCGTGTGACTCGACGGACGAATCGCGGGCTCTTCGCTTCGGATTTTTTGTTGTTCGTGTCGGGAATTCCCAATTCTCTCGTGGTGCCTTCGGCTTGCTCGAGTGTTGAGGCGCATTACTGGTAGTCGGTAAGGAGGCTCTCGCTTCGTCCAACGATGCAGTCGACGTAGCGTTCGACGCAGCCGCCGTGCTGTTGCGCGCTCGAGAAAGGTTTGGCGCGATCGCTGCTAGCGATTTTTTCGAAAGATTATTTTCTTTTCTTAGCTCGCCGTAGAGCTTTTCGATATCGGTGAAGGAGAGATCGTTCTCTTTATTTTGTTTTTTAACTGCGTTCAGTCTCGGCGAGCTGGGATCGGTAGATTGGTTTCCCAACGACCGCTTGTTTGACAGCGGCCGGGACGGCGCCATTTACCTCCAAGGCACAAAGGAACTCGGTGTGCTGTATCCCGATGTATTTTTCCGGCTAGAGCATTATTTGCGTCGAAGCTGTATGCCTTACTAAGGCCGGCGGATCGCGGGGTTACCGAACTACGGTTGGATGCCCTTTTATAATATTTTGGATAGAGTCGCTGTGAGACAAGCTCGAAAATCACGGACTACGGAGAACGTGACTGTCGTGCACCGTGTCTTGCGTGAGACTCGGGACGAGAACTGGTATATCAACATGGTATGGTCGTTGGTTGTATAGATTAGAAACAAAGATAGAAGAAATTTTAATAATAAAATGATCTTTTCAGTATTTAAAATAACTTTAAAAATCGCAGAAAATTGACTTCCCGTTTACGTAGGCACCACATTTCTGATAAACTATGTTGTTGATAAACTATGTTGATAATTGAAGTTCGACTTATTTCGCTGTAACCATTTTCCTTATCCGTAACGTTCCACTAGATCATTCGGTCTTTTTAGCATTCATTCTTTCATATTTGATCGTTGATGGACATTGGTTCTTCTGTTTTTTAAATTTCGGTAATCGAAAGATTCGGATTATTTCAAGTAGTGTTAAAAAGAAACGATAATAATGCCCGTCCGAATAATCAACACTCGGTGGTTTTATGCCTCTTTTGTTTAATAACTAGAAAACAACGTGATGCGGAAGCTCCGTAATCGCCACGAACAAAACTGCATTTTTACACATGCGTTTTTATACAGACCTTTTTTTTTTATTATCGAAGTAACGGAATTCTTTGTCTACCTTATCAAGAAACTATAACCTTTCGACGCCAGATACGGAAGAAAAAACCATTTTTTCAAGGGGCAGGCATTTGATAATTTTAGACTAAATACGTATTTGACATATTTTGAATGTTAAAAAAACATCGCATTGCAAATTCCATACGATGGTCTGCACGTAATGATCTTTCGAAGCAATGAAAAAATGCCCAGATCCCGATAAAAAGGATTGTTGGAAGAGTTCAGTTTTTATTAATGTAACAAATCATTCATTTGTTGGAAAAAAATGAAAATTTTTCCAGTTTTTAAATATTAGAATTTGGTGATTTTTTCACATTCTGAAAACATCGTTTCGAACAAACGATAACATGGACTTCATAATACGATATTTGGTAAATTAAATAAAGTCGTTGTTCCGACTGAATTGATCCTGCGTCCCCTGAACGTTATGTGAAACATATTCTCGGTGCGTCTCTCTCGCTCCGCCGAGAGCGCCAATCGCGCTATCTCTCTGGCACTCATACGAGTTCCGCATCACCTTAAGGAGACTGCGTCATCTAAAAAACACGGAAAGCACATTTCGAGGAGATATATCAGAAAAAATTGACGATTAATTTCCACAATATATAATTTTTATTATCGTCACTACAGCAAATTGACCTTTATTTTCAGTAAATATTAAACATATTCGAATTCGTTCAATTCCATGGTTTCCGACGTGGTTCCCACGTCGCGAGATCAACTTGGCCCCAACTTATCCGTAATCGATTTTGATGTGCTCTGCTTAACTACAGACTGTCGAAAAGATGGATAAGCTGCGGAAAGTAAATAGCGAATATCCTTCAATCACTGAGGATTGCACTCCCCATTGGTTGGCAACGCGTAAGGGCACACGCGCTGAAACTTCATGTTCTTCAATGGCAGACGAAACGTGAGTCGAGTCCCGTTGCCGACATACTCCATGTCGTAGTCCCGCGCGTACATTTTTTTAACTATCATTTCGAGCAACCCGTTGATCAAGCTAATCCCCATCGATTCCTGCTCGTCCTTTTTCAGTATTATCGGTGTTCCGGCATCCTTGCTGTCAGTGCTGAGACCGAATTTTTTTTGGGCCCCGTACCACATAAAGTTCACAATCGTACCGGCTATTGACGTAACCAAGAGATTGGCGAAATTACTGGGCCCTCCATTCGCAGTCACTACCGCGGCAGATGGTAGCTTTGCCGATGAAACAATTGAGACGAAGAACAAAAAAACGCTCGCAAAAAAAATCTTTAGCAGCTTCATTGTTAATGGGATTTTTTCAAATTTAATTCTTCCGTTTTTACACCGAGAATATTGGTATTCAACCAAAAATGCGCGAGCTCGTGATTGCAAGGGGATCTGGACGACAATAACGAGCGTCGGGTCAACCGACGTTCGTTTTTATCGATGAAAAATCATAAAAAAGAAATACGGAAGCGCATTTTTTATATTGTACGTTGAGAGCTTTATTTAAGAGACGGTGAAATCTCGACTGCAAGAGATAGCGCGATCGTTGCGTACGGCGAAGCGAGAGAGAGACACTCAGTCAGAGAGACTCGTTCGTGTTTCACCTCCTATTGAGTGCTCACTTTACGACAATATGCGAGCATTTGAAGCTGCGGTCGGCCAATGAGGTTCAATGAATTATTTTGCGCATCGCGTAGTTTATGAAGCAGGAAGCAGCAAAATACCTTATTTTGCTTCCTTCTTCCTCAAAAAACGAGCTTCATTCCTGTGTCGATAGCCACGATCCAGCCTTCATATTTAGACGTGGGATAGTGCTGCCGTCCAGCTTTCGCGACCCGGCGGTCGATATCGTAGACGCCCGTTGGATCGACTAATTTACTGACTGACCACAGATCTCTCTTCGACGACGTCCGTCTCAATACGAACAGACATTTTTTTTAAATAGAATGTTTCGACATTTTGGACCATTCTAAACATTTTTACACGTAAATCTTGACGAAATTTTTTTCACTCAAACGAATCTTCTTAAGTAGGCAAAATTTATATTTGGACGAAAGTTCTTTCGTAATTAAGCCCCGTTTCTCTTATATAATTGTTGCATCTAGTCTATCAATGGAATGCTATTTCCTTTAATGCTCAGTTTTAGCATATAAACAAATGTCTTTCATTATTATACCAGTAATAGTAAACGTCGTTCACGCAAAACTGCATCAAAAAATAAAAACGCGAGTAGCGTGAAAAGCTGAGTTTTTCTCATTCGGTCATTGGCGCTGTTTGCAACCACGCTTGAACGATAATAAGCACACACGACCTGTCCACGACGAGACGACTTTCTTCGTGACGGCAATTGCTCCAGAATCTTACACAATGCTATCACGAATGAAAGAAACTGCTTTACCCTCTGAGGACTTTCGCAATATTTCGTCAAACGCCGTAACTGGCACTCGGACTGACAACAAACTCGAAAACGAAAAATCCGATGCCAAAAAAATGCCACGTATGTGCTATTTGCGAGTCACCACTCGAGATGACCGATTGACATGATGATAGATTGGATTCGAAGTTTTCGCTATAATCGTTTCCCATCCCGCATGTGTACAACGCGATTCGCCATTTTCCATACAAGTATTGTACGATCGTTACACATTTTATTGTTTTGTAGTAGTGCCAAGCATCATTCGCGTCGATGTAAAATCACCGGGAGTGAGACCTACTTTTTAAGGGGGCAACGACACGAAACATAACGTAAATACGTATGCATCGCCGACGGCGCGTCGGCCATGTTGTAACGTCCACGGTCTCTCGGTGTGAGCCAGCCGCGAGCTGCGACTGCGCGAGAATCTTGGCTCGTTCGTCAAGTCGGGTAAATAATATGCTTCGGATGCTTTAGTGCGCGACCAGAGCGCATGAAATTACGAGCGAACTGGCACACCGGAGAATCGAGAGCCTGTGCGTTGCCTTCTTCTCTTACAGCCTTGTTTTTATTCAATATCGAGCAGTTTTCGAGATTTCACGAAACTCCGCCGATATCGAAAAATCTTTCAGAAAAATAAAACGCTGGGTATTATCAATTTTAACATGCGGGTCGGATATTATAAATGATGTATAGTTGTTCATCAATGGCAAGGGATGACTTGGAGGTGTTGCTTACCCTCCAATTACCAATTTGGTAACTAATGAGTCATCGAAACTCGAATGATTTTGCTCGCGGCATTTATCATCGAATAGTCGCGGCAAATTGCAGATGAATTAGATACAAAAAAACTCTTCTTTACAAAAAAATAAAAAATTACGCGAAGTATTCAGGAAAACAAGGTCTTTTTTCTACACTGGCGGGACCGGGCGCATTCGCTGTTCTATATTTCCCTTACAATCTCCGCTCTTGGTTAGTTGCCGCAGTAGGGCCAACTAGGGTTGGAGCGAAGGGCCGCTTGCGAGCTTAACGAACACCGGAGAAACTAAGTTCAGCGCATTCGTTGCCAAATAAGCGGGCGGCTAAGTTGACTGCACTTAAGAAAAGCGCGCTTCGACTGCATATTCTAAGACACGATTATACTTCGCAGTCTTCTTTACGATTAACCCCATGGGTACATAAAACGTTGGTCCATTAAGCGAAATTTGGAAAATTCAAAAAAGAGTATACGAGCGCCAAAAGACATTAGCAAAGTTCGCATGCATTTTGCTAAAATTCCCGTGTTTCTTAATTCTAGAAAAACGACACGGCACATTTGTGACCGAAATTATTATGCAGTCCCTTCGCAATTGAGCGTCAATAGAACCCATAGATATAACGCGCTACAATTAAGATGCATAACATTGAAACGTAGATCTAGCGGGCGATTACTCGATTCGTGTACGTAAACAAGCTAGGCAGGTAGACGAGATAATCGAAGGCAAATGTCGCACTACGTGGAGAGATCCTTCGGGCTCGATCATGTAAACATCTGCTCGCTCGCGATACTCGCGCACACGTCTATATATACATTGTATTGTGGCATTTATATAAAGTAGTACTTCTGGACACTAAATAGATGAACGCTGTTCTCGTTCAGCGTCAACGGTGTAGGACGAACTCGGAACGAACTATCAGGAAAAAATGCGAATTATTCGTCCACTGTTCGTACAATTGTACTACACCGTGGAAGGACGTGCTTATTAATTTCTTACGATCCTTCCTATTGCACGCGGAAAAAAATTCTCAAACGCCAACTTAGCGATATTCGCTAAGAATATTTTTTTCTCATTGCTCATTATTGCAGCTTAGTTGTGTACCTGTTAAATTGTACAAAATAATGGGTGTAAATGTTAACACAATAAAGCACGCAATTCCGTTGGTATTCGCGGTGTAAAAAATTATTCAAATATCAATTAGTTCGGCAAGAGTGTGCGATAATAAAAAAAACTCCATTGTTGAAATAAAAAAGAAAAGTAAAAGTCGATCGATATACTGACAATCTTTCCAACGTCTCTGTTGAAAAATTGATTAGAAAAACGAGATAAAATTGTAGCATTGTCGAAAAAATTGTTTTCATTGCGCGCTCGCATATTCGATCGATAACGATTACACTAGACGAAGAAAGTTTTTTATTTCTCATACGTCTAAGTACACGGCATGCGCATCGGAGGTCCGGTGGATACGGGACGAAAAAAAAAAATTCGCGCACATTTCCCCGGCAGACCTCTGGCGCGACAGCAAACTATCGGTCTGAATATCGCGCGTCGCACACGGTGCTCGAGTCAACAGATCGAACAATATGCGTCGCATGAGAATATAGCTATATCTTGTACAATGCCAGAGAGTGGAAATAAACAATCGCGTGACTGAGGCCAATGAGAGGACTACTCGACAATCGATATACATCTGTAGTGTACACAGGAAAAATGGTACAGTGAGTGGTATTGCAAGGTGGATCGGCGAGCGCAGTGCTCCGCCGCACGAAAGTGTTGCCAGAGTTTTAAGTTTCGTTAATGGAAAAAAACAGCACAAAAAACTATCAATTGGCGTATAAAAAAACATTTGTCATGGATGCTGTCTCAATTCCAGAGAATCTTGAATTCGAATCGTAAAGCTTCAATTCACAGATTTTAGATGTATCCAGTCTTTAATCTATCGATATATACAGCGTAATAAAAATGTTGAATATATGAATATTAGTCTACAATAGAAGAGCGCGGGGTCGAAAAAAGCTAAAAGTTGACCTTGAGAAACAAAGTAGGCAATGGAATAAGCTTAATCCCTATTGCAGGCCGCAGGATGACCAAAATTAATTTTTTTTCTCGATGAACACTGGACTTTTATTATATAATTATCGATATCTGAGAAATATATACCTACGAATATTTTTCAGTCACCTCCAATTTCATTGGTCGCAGGATTTTGTAAAACAATATAATCGACGAAAAATTAACGAAAAAGACGTCCCTCTCTGCGCAATTGCAATTTTAATTTTAATTCAAAAATTGTAATTTCTTTTTTTCAATCATGCCGCGACCTTTTCAATTTTCGGTAGATGTTCGATAACTGGAACAGCGGTTCACGGTCTTGGCATAGCAGCAACACTCAGCAGAATAAGGTAACTGCCCTCGCCGATCAGATCGTGGCCCTTGATAACGAGCTTATGCAATATCATCACCCAGCTTTCGGGACACTGGCATTTTATGAGACGTAATCGTTGAGCGATGACGAGACATTCGGCAAAGTATATTTTCGTCTCTCAATTTTACCGGTTTTTCTATTTGTTCATTCATTGTTTATCGAGACGCACTTAAATGATACCAATCGCCGATGAAATTTTCATTTTCAGTATACATCCTGCAATGAATTCGTGTTTATTAGAACGGAAAACGGTGTGAGCCATTTTTCAAATTTAAAACAAACCAATGAGGCGTCGTAGAAGATAGTAAAAAAATCTCAGGATAGGCATGAAATAAATAACGCATCAAGGAACAGCGTAGTTTGAACTTTGAATATGTTGTTTAATCTATAATTAGACATGTCGAACGAGCTTTTGCACGAACAAGTTCGACGATCACAACGAGATATAGTTTCCTTAACTCTTTTATAGCGATGAACTAACTTTAAAAAAATAATAATAATTATACACTACTTGTCTCATAGGAAAAAAAAAAAAAAAAAACATTTCGACCCAATCGTCGCATTCACCCAGATTCAAGTGCGAATAAAAAATAGAAGATCGTTGAACATTTTCGCGAGGTCACACACTCGTTTAGGTACACAATGATGGATTCGAATGGAAAAAAAAAAACATGAGAAGAAAAAAAGGCTCGCAACATTTACAAGGCGTCGAACAGAGGTTCCGGCACCACGCGAAAAAAAATGCAAATCTCAAACGTTATAACATTTTTCGGTTTTTCTTCTTCTTCTTTTTTTCGACAATTAAATTTTTCTACACATATGGGATATTGCGCCAGCAGCGGTAACGCCGAATATCGTCTGTGCTGAATCATCCACACGTATTATTATCATATTTCGACCCCTCCTTTCGTCGGGAATTACGGATGAATCACGCATTCGTGTACTCATCACCTGTACATCGTGACGAAAGTGAGATTCTCGCATCTTGCCGTTCATTTATAAATCCCTTGCTCTCGTAAAGTTACTCGTACAAACAATCTTGTTCCAATCACACAATGATCTCTCACAATTTTTTTCGTTTTTTTTTTGTTTTTTTTTTTTTTCATAAACGACGTCATCGACGTCGGCGCATTTCGAACCTATCGATACAATAGTGGTAAAACCGTAATCTATGCACTAAAACATGCACAGTGTATTACAAAGCTATTGGCGTTTTAACGGAACGCGACAAACTGTAATTCTTTTTCTCAAATCAGTTTTTCTTTGAATCATCATCTCTCAATGCCATTCTCTCGCGTGAATTTTCCTTCGAAATATTTTCTTTCAAGCGGACGAATACATTTTTCACGTTTGCGAGTCGAAATTGCCAACTTTAGCGGCCGATCGAAGTGCGCTGCTCGAACGCGTCAAGTACAAAAAAGAGGAGAATACAAAACAACTGAGCAAAGTTTGATACTCGTAATCGAAAGTAATGAGCGGTTGCGACACAAAAAAAGGCTAATGAAAGATATTTACAGGTTCGCGCATTCGTCGAATTTTGTGATAACTTCGTAGTTAAATAATAAACGAAATGAACGAAGTGACGTAACGTTGTTAACGTTAAATTACAAGGTCGATTATATAATCATAGCGCATCCATGATGAGCGGCTTGGGATGGACACTCTCTGAAGAAAACCTAAATGAGATCACCACCTTTCTCTCGCTCATAGTTATTTTTTTTTTTTTTTTTATACACATAGTATACATACGTCGTGACTCGTGTCAAAAAGTCGTGTGCACAAAGCTATTTTAACATCGATACCGTTGCATTCGAAAAAATGTTGATAGAAAAAAAAAAAAAAAAAAAAAAAAAAAAATTGTTAATTGACCAAAAACAGTTCGGACAAGCTTGAATAAAATTGAATTAGAACAGAACGATGTTTTGGCACAAGCCACGCGATATATCGAGCGCTCGCACAGTGAGGCGCGCGACGTTCCGTCGATCGATCAATGATCGTTCTTAGCGGGAAAGCATTGAGCGTTACAGTCGCTCCGAGGGGACGGGTCGGACCGGCTTCGTTGATCGAATGTCCACGTTACAGATCACAGCACGCAGACTGTTGCTCGATCACTCGCGCTCCGCCGGTATGTCCGCCGCTCTCGGTAGTCTACATAACGCTTAGGTACTATTTATCGATACTCGTGCTTCTTCTATTTATTTAAATTAAACATTTGTTCTCCTTTCTTTCCTTCAACGCAGAAAAAGTCTCCCAACTTGGACGCTAATCGTTGACCCCGTGACGCGCATATGCGAAAAAGTCATTTTTTCCCTTCGGACACTTTTGGAATCCAAAAGTGATCTGGACTTATTTATATTTTATTTTTCATGAAAACTCTCGACGTCCAAAAAGAAAAAAATGTGTCTGCAACAGAAAAAAATCGTTTTCGATGCGACGAAAGAAAAAATTTCTATCCGTTGATACGGGAAATCCGAGCGTTACACGACTACGATTCGCAACGTTCGAACGAGTTTCGGCTCCGTCGTCGACAAACCCGAATTCGCATTGCAACGGTCATTCCGCGCGCGCAAGAGCATTTTTTTTGTTCTTATTATCGCGAATACTTTGCGCTATTGTTGATACATTTTTAAATGCTTCCGAAAGTTCCTCGTCGCGAATACGGTCGTTCGACAGCGGGTTCGTCATTGACGGTCCGTGCACGTGTGTACACAATACAGTTACGAATGAGTGTCGTGTAAAATCGGGTTGGGCCGGAGAGAGAGAATCCACGCGAGCAAACGCAGGCACACACCGTCCTCTCAACCGTCTCAAGTTCTCGCTCGGGGGGTCTCTCTTCCACGTAGACACCGGCGACTACTCGCACCGCTTGTCGTAATCGTTCGCCGCAACGTCGAAAACGACAGGCGACGCCGAGCGTTGCCGAAGTTTCACGAAGCCGGCTGGAAGTGATACACCGCTCGGTACAGTCGCGCCTCAAACAACAACACTCCATATTTACAAACATCGCCATGTAAGGCGAGTTCCCGCCTAATTACGACGCGAATGCATACACCTCTGGGACTCGCTCGTTCGTCTCCGCTGCCTACTACGCTCATTGTTCCTCGTCCACCATTATCTCATTCGAGAGCTCCGCGGGCAGGACTACACGTGGCACAACTCTGGGCCGAAGACCGCGAGGCTCCCATAGAGTTTTCTCACAACAACACTCTCGCATACTATGTTGTCCGCGTTTATCCCTTCCCCTCGCTCCTCGTAACTTGTACGCAACATATGCATACGGACAGTCACGAGCGAGAATACTTTCCGGTGACTTGTCCCAATGACTAAGTTTATTATTTTCCGCGAAAAACTCTCGAACGCGCCGATTGCGTCGCACGAGGAAACGAACAATTGCGAAAACACAACCGGGAAACTCGCCGACCGATAATAATTCTAATAGACACGGAAAATCTTTATCGAATGAACTCGGATTTCTCTGGAAACAACAAAAAATCGGAAAAATAGAAAAAAAAAAAATCATAATTTCGTGAATGAAAAAAGTATAATCTCTGTCTCGACTGTTGGGCAGAGAGCAAAGGTCGCCAGAAAGCTGGCTTATGTCGAGCTGGCTCTAGCAAATTCGAGTTTTCGCCGACTCGAAAACGACGATCGAACGAGCGTCGACTCGACAAAAACAATTGGAAATCCGCGTGAGCCGTGAATACTGCAAGGTAGTCGAGAAGCGAAAACGAGCGAGCGAGTCGAGCGTAGATTTGATAAACACGCAAAACCCGAGAGTCGCGGAGGCATCGCTATCTGGGAAACGGTTTCGTTCGAGCACAGCCAATCTAATTCGTATACGAACATTTTACACTCATGCTCGTGCTTACGCACACATCCGGCCGCACGCGCGCGCCTACACGTCGAGGAGGGCCGGGCGATCGCTTAGCGCGAAAAAAAAGCCCGTGTCCCCCATCGATGGAACGGGCGGGATGTTTCGTCAGCATTATTTCTCGAGCGTGCCGATGCCCGGGCAGAGAGTTTCGCGCATGGACGTGTCCGAGACGGACGCGCGCGGCGTCGGATACACACAGACAAAGGCCTCGCGGGGAACTCGCGAGGTTTACGTTACGAAGTAGCGACACACATCAACATCGTGTGTACAAAGAGTTTGTGACGCGAGAAACTCTTCGCGGCAATTCCCTAACTCCCTAATGAGTCCAGAGTCGACGCGACAGATCCGCGTTGATTCCCGATAGCCCACAGTGATCTCGAACGTCTCTGTTAACATCGTTGTCGCCTCTTTGGATTCGAAAACTATTTTAAAAAATCCCCCGCCGGCTCTATGTTCGGGCGACCCTTCGGCACTCTATGCATACACATATACCCGAATATCTATAAGTATACTAATATACACAAGTGTATGCTTATAATTACGAATTCCAGTTCTTCGAGGGCTCGGGACAGAAGGAACGGGAAGAACACGAGTTCGACGAGAAATGGAAATAGGACAGAGAGGTGGTACATTGGCCGAGAATGTGACCCACCTCACAGCTCGAGGGCTCCGTAAGACGGTGGTAATGGCTCGTCCTCCGAGTCGTAGAAATATGTTTTTCTTCTGTACCCCATCGCGTCCCGATGTTGTTGTTGCCGCTCGCGTCTCCGCAGTCGCTCCTCGCTGCTCTCTTCCGAGTCCTCGTCGTCGTCTTCCTCGTCTTCCGTGTTGTCCTCGAAATCCTCGAGATTCGTTTGCAGTCTCTTGACCGCTTCCTTTATCAATCCCCCCTCGCGCAACAACTCTTGCAGCAATTCATAGGGATCGTCGTCCCTCGTTGTCGCGCTTCTTTTATGATGATGATGATGATGATGGTTCCGATGCTCGTGCGTACCGTTGTTGCTTCTCGTGCCGCAAATCTCGCAGTTGCCGGGGTCGGCCCACGAGCGCGACGGCACACGATAGGGCGAAGGTCGATTCTTGTGGCTCACCGACGATTTGGCCTTGAAACCGGACAATCTCAGATTCTCCTTTATCTGCGACACCAACAAGTCGACGTCGCGGGTTATGAACTCCTGCGTCGTTTCCGGCATTACTTTGAACAAAAACGTTGTCTCCTCGGCGCTTGGCATTTTATTTTCCTTTCGTTTGTTTCTCAACGAACGTGCCACGCTGCTTTTTCGATTGCTTTACTTTTCGCAAAATCGTTTTCGTTGATTATCGAAGTTTCAAAAGTATGCTTCGTCAGCTCGAGACTGACGGTGGGCGAGCTAAAATTGGGGAAGCAGCAGGTGCTTTCCGTCGCCGCGTGCACAACGGAAAAAGCCGAGGCTCGCACTTCTTTCCGTTCCTTTGTTGTCGTCTCTCGCCTCCGCGGTGTTCTCTCTCGTTTCGAACCAGCGAGGAAGAAAAATGTATCAGAAAAGGTCAATGGAAACAAAGAGAATCCTAATGGATGGATCTCCGGAGCCGATGGACATTCGGCGTCCAATCGCACGTAATTCAACTCTCTATGAATTTCGCGCACGAAACGTTGTGTACATTCCTCTCCTTGCGGATCTTCACAGATGGCACACAAACACGCAGAGGGGCGCGTTCGACTTGCCGTGTATTGTACAGTCACGCGCGGAATACTCTCGTGGGATTACGCGCACGCACACATGCACGGTCGCGGCAATGCGTAATCAACCAGACGTGATTCACCCGGCGAAAATTCCGCGATATTATCGACCTCTCGCCGATTATCAATGTGTGTGTACGAATTTATGTTTTTTCAGCGAATCCACGGTACGTGGATATTCGGACGGAGATGTTTGTCGTGGTGGCTCCGCTGTGACCCGCGCGGAATTACCGGAGAACAAAAAAAAAAGCACAGAGCGAACCTCGGATTCGCGAACCGTCCGAGCGAAGGCTCTCCTCGGCGTCACGACTCGCGTACGAAACTGTTCATTCGATTGGCACGCACTTCGGCATTGTTATTGTTTTGATGTCTACACTCAGGCGCGCGCGCGCACACACACACACACACACACACACACACACACACACAGCTCCACCCACTCTCCTTTCGTTTTGTCGCTGTTTATTTTTTTCCTCTCGATTGCACAATCGATCGTTGCATTTCCCGAAAGTCACCGTTGTTTCGCAAGTATTGAGAGAAAACAAGAGATTCGTAATTCTATCGCAACTCGGTCATTGACGCGTGACACGCTCGCCGAATGTCGTTTCGTTGCTTTTGTTTGTTTTGCCGAATTTCCGATAGACCGGATATTCGAGTCTGTCGGCGGAGCACGCACACGCACGGAGTGTTGTGTGTCCGTCGAGGCGAATGACGATAGTGCTCGAGTGGTGTGTGTCGCCGCGAAGTTTCTCGCTCGCGGAATGTCGGATCAACGACGACGGATACAAAACACTGTTACTAGCGCGACTCGCGTTGGTTCTCTCTCGTCGAGACTCCCGAATGTCGAGGCGATTCTCCGAGGACTCGGGCTCGCCTGTGTGTATCCGTTTCACTCCCGTGTATTTCTCGCCGCGACGATGCGCACGCTGTGTTTCTCGCGAGGATACAGCGTACTCGTTGCTCTCGCGTATACTCGCGAGACGATGTATCGAGAAGCGTTCACTTCAGCGGCGCACAGCTTCGAAAGTTGACTACAATCGAACGCGAGGAAACTTTCGGCCGCTGGTGCTCGCTGGTGCTACTGGCAGCCATGAACCTTCTTTCTCTTGCCTCTCTGTTATTATTGTTTTGGCTGTGGCCGCGCATGCGCGCCAGTGCCCGCCGCGCCGCTCTCTCTCTCTCTCCCTCGCGGCTCGTGTAAACAAACCGTTAACTTAAAACCCCCGGACGAATCGATAATACCCACCGCGACCCCGAGACCAGACGGCACATTGAGAGAGAGCTCATTTTTCTTCACCAAAACACTCGCATCGATTCGCCAATCGACGCTCGGTCCTCTCGTGGCATCGAAGAATATTCTTTCGAGCTTTTTTCCTTCACATCGTCGATGTGCGATTGGATCGGGCGAATCACGTTTTTTGGGATTACATTTTTTTTCGTACGGAGAAAACGAGCATTTTTTTTTGGTCGTTGCCGGATTCGTTTGAAAGAAAAAAATAACACCCGCCGTCGAAGGCGAATCGGAAGTGTGGAAGGGATTAATTTGAGAAGGAACGCGCGCGCGTCGTGTGATCTCTCCGAGAGGACGGCGGGGGTGGGGGGTAACTTAAACGTACGGATCAAGGTTACACTCGAGCGTAGGCCATACCTAGAGGCGGCTCTCTCTACGTCATCGCGCTTCTGCGGAAAGAGTTTTGTCATGCGCGGAAAACGCACGCCTCTTTTCATGGCTATTTTATTGTCGGTTGTTTGTTGACAATGTGCATTGTCGATTTACTATACCGCGCGGTAGATATAGACGTCGCGAGTGGCGCAGACGTACATATTGTTATGCTCGGATCGTACTAATATTGTACGCGTTTCTCGCAAGTCTCGTCTAATGTTCTTTCGTGAATGGAGTTGGCGACAACGGGTCTACAATACAAAGAGAAGATTCGCAATACGTGGAAAAGACGTTTTCCTTCGAAAATCACATTTATTCATGTTTAACTGTAATCGAAATATAAAAATACAAAAAATCCTCGCAACGACGTCGACTCGATCGGGCTCGCGATGATAAAATAGAAAAAGATTTGTGTACATGGATACATTTTCAACATATCTAAGACAGAAGCCACGCGGAAAAACATTTCATCCATTTTTCAAACAAGGTTCTTTTTTTAATTTCATTCCTATGTAATCGAATTACCTGCAAATATGCATTGTTTCCCTACCGCGGCAGCAATCGCGGCGAATGTATCGACTCCTCGATCGATAAATCACAACGAAAAACCATTTAACATCGCTTGCCTGGGAAGAGGAAAATCGATCCAATTTATTCGACTATCACGTGGGTCATGCAAAAGTTTCCCCGAGGGCTTTTCTTTTCTTTTTTCAATCTCTGCTTATTACAATCCCGGCAATACTGAAGGAGACGAACGTCTGTGTAATCTCGTAAGACTTTAGTTCCAAATATTGTGTTTTACTCGTCCAAGTTGTCGACGAAATGTGTACTTTCTAATTTTTGCATAGTGACGTCGTATCTTCTCTGCAACTCGACGGGATCGGCGAGAAATCGTTGCCACAGAATTGTCGCGTCTCGCTCGATGGAATTGCTCGCAATGTTCCTCTGTTGACAGAATTGGAAACGTTAGGTACTTTTAAGGTTCTTTTGCATAGTGTTCATTTCCCGTAAGCTTGCAAAAATTGAGACAAAATTGCAAACACTTCTCAAAGGCACCGAATAGATTAATTTTGCATAATAACAATACCAAAATGCTATTAAAAAATTAATCGAAAAGTTCATTTTTCAAAAAATTTCCCGGAAACTCAATTTTTTTTATGAAAATGATTCTTTCATTTTTTTCAATTATTATTATGCAAATAATTGTTATTTGTTATTATTTACAATTAAGTTATTTTATTTATTAAGTTATTATTCATCATTATTAAGGAATTATTATGCAACTTCAGTAACTTTAATGTGCAGCTATTATTCAGTTTTTATACCGTTGAGAAGTATTTTCAAATTACTCACATTTTTCTCGATCTTATGCGAAATGAGCGCGAAGCGACATAAATATTTGTTGGCCTTTAATCAAGCTTGTAATCAAGTTTGTTCTGCTTACGCTCATATCTTTCATCCTCGCGCGAATACGATCGACGCTTTCTTGCATTTCGCAAACCCTCTTCGTGCTCTCCTCGAGTCTCGTAACCAGCTCGCGGGGGGTCGGCTTGAAGCTATTCGTCAAACCATCTTCAACCTCGGCGTTGTACTTCGACATAATTGCATCTTGCCTGTAAATATGAAAGAAACAAAAATACAGATAGCGATTCACGACAATTGGTACATTTTTCATTGCTATCTGTAGTCAAAAACATTTTTCAAGATTTTTTTCACCGCGTTGGGATTAAAAAAACGAACACAAACTTAACAAAAAATGGAACAACACATCATGGAAGATACCGTTCCATATCGGGGGTAACAACGCGTTTTTTTTTTTTCGGCGCGCGAAAATTCACGGCCGCCGTCCCCCGAACAAAACGATATAATTGCAAGGAACAAGAGCATGTTTGTCTGCCAATCAGAGCGAACAGTTAGTTTCCTGCTATTAATTGATGAAAATAATAATGGAAACTTAAATGTAGAAAAAAAAGGGTTGTCAATGAGTTTTTCTGGTGAAACTCACAGCGGTGATAAATTGTCGATTCTTTCGTCGACATGAACGCCGAGAAGATCTTTCCTTCGTTTCGTAAAATCCTCGACCAGCTTGTCGTACTGTTCGGTCAACGCGTTCACGCTTTCCTGATCATTCGTTGAGTTTTCAGCCTCCCGAAGCAAGGAAGTTAAGAATTTGAGGAAAACGTTTTGGTCGCTGGGCGCGCCGTTCATTATGTCGTCGTATTTCTTTTGCTGCTGCTGCATAACATTCTGGAAACGAAAAAATTTTAAGAGTCGAATAGAATTATTACTTGTAAATATGAAAAAAAAAAAAAACCACGCTTTCAGTTTCCATCGATAAAAAAACTTACTGATCTGAGCGCCGAGAGCCGGTACTCCGTGGCGAGATAGTGTCGTGCGTCAGCCACGAATTCGACAATTTCTTTGAGACGTCGCAGCTGGAGCTGCATAAGAACGCAGAGGAGATCCGAGTATGCGTGTCCCTTCTCGCGGGCGAGCGTACGGAGATTCTCCAATTTTTCGAAGCGCAACCTTTTTCTTGCCAATCTCGCGTGGCCGTCGTTAACGAGAATCTTCGTTACCACCAGTCTCGCGTACTTTCTGACAACATCGTCCAACCACGAGTCTCTTGCGAGTGCCACGTTCTGCACGAGGATATCTCTCTTCGACGTTAACGCTGCAACCTCCACTCTATAAAAAAGAAACGGAAATATTACATCGGTCGTCAAATTCGATCGAAACTCGTTTTGAGTAACCCAGTAGATTCCACTGAGATATAATAACGCTAGCTTGAAAACTCAGATTCAAGAAAAGGATTAACTTTTTGCATTTCTAGCTAAAAGTGCGCTTCGGAGAGAATTTCGGATGATCCGATTTATCTTGTATATTAATCATTTAAGGAAGTTATTAATAAAGTGTGAAAATGTGATATGCATTCGACAAAATGAACAAACAAATTTCTGCTGAATAAGAAAGGTATATCACCGGATGATTCTTTGAACAGTTTTTTTTACCTTCTCGACTATTGATACGGTTCGATATCTTACTACTTACTACTAGATTCTTTGTTCCGGAAAGAAAATCAAACGATAAGAGTGAGAAATTTGTGACTCATTACGATAACTAGCGAGATTCTAACCGAAGTTGCGTTTCGGATAGCGGTATTTTTGTGCTGCTGTTGCTGCGAATATCGGCCGCTTGTTCCGCCAACGCTGGGCCAATGGATTCTTCAATATTTGCATTGATCTCGTTGATTTTCATTGTCATGATCCTATGAAAGAAATTTGATAAATTTGAAAAATACGATGTTTTGATTATTTTTGTACGATATTCGCAAGGGATTTTGGTACATATGAAAAATGTTGAATCTCACTTCTGTTGACAATTCATTAATTCGTAAAGTTTCTCGTCTTCGGATCGCGCTTTCGCATCCTCGTTGAGCGTCTCGTAGTCGGAATCGTTCACCTGCTCGACTCGATCGTCGAAATGCATTTTCGCATAAACGGCGAGACATTCGTTGTGCAGCTCCAATTGTTTTATAAAAAGTTCCAGTGGCAGTTGCGTCCAGACGACAGCGTTTGCTTTCTACGGATAAACAAATGAATTAAGAGTGCATCGATGACGATAATGCGAAGCAGTGAAATTTACGTTTTCCGTTGCTTGGGAGTATACGCTGACGAGACATTCGATGTCTTTGAAAAATTCGCGATGCGACGAATCGAATTCTTCGAGAACTCCGACGCAATCCGTGTACGTTTTGTGCAATCGCATTCGATCCTTCTCCAAGTTGGTCTCTTCCGTCTCTGTATCATCGTCGAGCTTTGTTTCTAACTCCCTGAAAACAATAAATTCAATCCGGTAAAGATTAGATTCCATCCATTGCTCGTTTATTGCTCGATAATTAGTATCAATAATCAGTCATTTTCATCGGTATTTTCGGTACAAAATCTTGGAAAAATCTTCACTTGGGGCGTTTATTGTTATATATAACAATGTGCAATATGCCATGTTATATAAAACAACAAATATCGTATACAATTTTTGAGTCTATTTTTGTGATTTTTTCGCAAGGAAACCGTTTTTTCTAGTGCTAATAAGAACAAAAATGAATTTCTAAAGTGTGAATCATATTCCCTGCTAATAAATGACGAACTCTGGTGGAACGACATAATCTTAGAAGTACCAAAAAAATCATAAAGGGTGCAACTACTAATGCAAAAATAGAATATAATGCTAAAAAATGTATATTATTATTAAATAATAATGTAATAATATAATAATAATAATTATTATTATTATTATGTAATTTTCTTTTTTTTTTCTTTTTTCTTTTGTTTAAATCTAATCTTATTCCATGTAGGACGAAGGACATTCTGTGCTCGATTCATAATATTTTAGAAGACGAGAAACATTTTATTTTCAACAGCCAATCATCAGCCAGAAGTATATAAATACGTTCTCAAGTTACCTCAGAATCTCAGAGCTATCCTGGAGAGTCCGGAGATAATCGATGTCTTGTTTGTAATCGTCTTTCAGAGCTTCGACTTTGTCGGCCGTTCGGGTTCCCTTCGTCGAGTCGTCCGCAACGAGCTTGATCAGTTCTGGACAATCTTTCGTCGCGTCGGCTAGAGCGGCATCCAGTTCTTCCCCTACCAACCAATCACCTTTCTTTTTTATATGTTCTCCCCTGAGGTTCAACAAAAAATTTGGCTCGCGTATTATCATAGAAATGACGGAAAAGCGTATAGTCGTTCTATTCGCGAATATTCACAAAAAAGCGTTCGGAAAAATAGGAGAAAGTCGCACTTAACGCGGTGACAAAAATATATTATTATTGCATTATTATATTACGAGAGAAACAGAAGTACTCACAGTTTAATTTCGTCCGGACGTAAAATATTTTCAACTCCGACGTTGGTGCAGAACCATTCTAGAAAGGGTTCGACGCTCGGATCGTCGCAAGTTTTGTTCAATATATCCGGCGAGAGACCGGGCAGTAATTGACGAATTTTCTCGCCGACACTTTGGCGGGTAAAGACCATTCTCTGCTTTCCTTGCCCGCGAAACGCGGCCTTAACCTGAAAACTAACAACCGCTTTTAGCGTCACTTCGTCGCTTTTCGTCACTTCAATAATATCAATAATTGTATCGCAAGAGAAAATGACAAACCGTTGATTGTCGCGTATTCGAGTGCGGGTCGAGGATAGACTGAATTATTAACAGGTATTGCAACCAACGTTTCTATAGAATGAAAAAAACGAGTTGGTTTGTACTTATCCTAACCTGACATGACGGACCAATCGGAGGATTGTGAAAAATGACGCCTTCACTGACTTCGATACTGCTATTGGTTCGTTCCGTCAGATACTGTACTACTCTGACCGATCGCGTCGGACCCGTCAAAAACCGCTAGCTCGCATATCGGAACGAGGCGTTGAATTTAAAGTGATGTGTTTAAATCCTTACTAAATATCCCGGGCTGAGAGCCGAATTTCTATGCGTGAAGCCAACGAATCAGCGTTCGAGGTCCACGAAAATGAAAAATAGAACAGCCGCCCCATCGCTCGGGACGTAACGGAAAGCATGCGCGAGCGCCCTCTGGATTTCGCAACGCAGCGAAATGAAGCACAAAACGGGAGGGCAACAAGCGCTTCACCCCCAAGCTGTTCGATGATTATCGACGTTATATTTATTTGATCCATCTCGACTTTGGAGCTCGCACGATGTATCAGTGAATAATGTACAAATATCTTTGAGAACAACCGAGGGCTTCATCGACGACGACGCTTCCCATCGTTCTGCGATCCGAGGTGAGTCGATACTTTCTTGACGTCAAATGTCTTACGTTTTTTTTACAAACTAACCTCGTTTTTGACAATTGTCTCGAGAAACGGGAGACAACGTCGGAACGTGCACAACCTTTTGAGCTCCCGCGCATCTTGTCCAGTTCCATCGAACAATTCCAGCGCCGCGAAAACTTGTTTCATTTCCGCAAGCGATCGAAAATGTAGCGCGCATTGTCCGCGAATGTAATAAAAGAACCGTTCACTGTCACGTTTTTGACGCAGATTTCACGTTTCTCATTTACGCAGTGGCAACGACTAGTCCTCTTTCCTACTTGCGCATTACTTTCCATGCAGCCCAACCAAAGAATTTTCCTCGTACGCGTTCTCGTCTCGGCTTCGCAACCGAAGGAGAGACGAGTTTCGGCGTTTCGCGTTAAAATGCATCTAATCGACCATGTTTCTAGTATTTATCGTTTTTTTTAGATATTTTTAGCAGATTTCCGAGTAGACATTGAGTTTTAGCGATTTAACAATTGGCTCGTACGTTGTAGAAAGAAAAATGTATTAAAACAAAAATAACTGATTGTCCGAGCGAAATGTTAATGTTGTCGACCGTTTTGTTTACAGAATATTCTACCTTCGGCGTAGGGATCTCCGAGATCTTACTCTCGGAAATGTTCGGGAAGATCGTTGGGAGTTTGACAGAGACGCGAATACGGACAGCCAAACGTCGAGCTGCAGCGCGAGCTCTTTTGAAATTATCGGGTCGAGGCGCGCCGGACTATCCTAGATAAATTAATCGTCGGCGTCGCGTCGATAGTTGCGCAAGCGCATGCATCGCGAGTAAAATCTCAATTCGAAAAGGCCTTTTATTTTTTTCATTTTTCCAAACTTAGAGACAAATAAAACGTTTTTCTGGTACACCAACGTATTTTTCATATGGTGACAAACGAAAAAAAAGTTTTCATGGTTGTTTTTTTTTTTGTAGTGAAAATGCGAGTTTTTCGAAAATTCCTTCCTACGAACGTCGGTAAATAGAGAAACAATCGTTCGCGCGTCCAATGTGTCTCTCGGTGAAATATATTCGTAGTAATTGCTCCAAAATTATTGGATGCACCGTCGTTGCCACGATGTAAAAGAGCCTCGAAACTTTGGCTGTCTGGGATCGAGGACAAATAATAGAAAAAAGTTAAATTTTAATGGGAAGGAAGTGGAGAAAAGAAAGAAGCATGGACAGTTGAAGAAGATGCGAAGAATTTTGTTATATTCGTTTGTTTCAGATACGCAATTGAGATTTTGGGGAAAGATTGCGAGGCGGAGAAGATAGTTTCGTAGAGAAATCTAGAGAGAGAGCCTCGGCGAGAATATATAAAAGCGTTGACCGATAATAAAAGCGCGAATAAAAAAGTTAATCAACGCTACACCGGTGAGTTGCAAGACAAAATATTGCTTGGTAGCGCGGCGGACACTCAAAGCCAACTAACAATGTCTGTACAAAGTGTTGCTCTGGCATCTCTCACGGCCACCTATACCGACTCGGAGGGCGAGGACGGTGTGGATGACGATCAGCAGGATAATTCGAGCACTCCCAAGGGGGCTGCCCCGCAAAATGTCCATGTCGTTCAACCCCAGTCCACTGTCAACAGTCCAAAATTTGGTCGTTCAGCCTCGGCTAGTCCGGCCGACGTTGTCTCCGATTTCGGTGGCAAGTCAAATGTTGTTGTCAACATGACGAACGCGCCAACCTTAGTCACCGACGTAACGTCCAAGGTTCAACGATTGGTTTCGTATTTTGATGATACAGTTGTCTCCGACGACGAGGGGACTGCATCAGCGATAAACGAGCAACAAACGGATAACGGCGTGGTACAGCTGAACAACGACGCTGATCAGTCCCCGAACCGTCACGGAGACTTGGTTTCAGATGGCGAGGCCGACTCTTGGGGCGTCACCATACCGATCGAGCCCGCCACCCAATGTCCGGCCGAGTTGCAGGAAAAAATTACGAAACTTTACAGGAAAATGGAGAGCGGCGGTCTCGATATGAACAAACTCATACAGCAGCGAAAAGACTTTAGGAACCCGTCGATTTATGAAAAGTTAATTCAATTTTGTAGCATCAACGAGCTTGGGACGAACTATCCGCCCGATCGTTTCGACCCGTTCAAGTGGGGCAAGGACTCGTATTACGAGGAATTGGCCAAGGTACAGAAAACGGAAATGGACAAACTGGAGAAGGCGCGAAAGGAGAAGACCAAAATTGAAATTGTGTCGGGAACGGCGAAGCGTCCGAACAGCAGCGGCAACAGCGGCGGCGGAGGCGGAAGCGCCAATTCTTCGGCTACGGCGGCGGGGACCGCCAACACCGCGGAGGACGATGCCAAGAGAAGAAAAAGCAAATGGGACCAAGTCGCCACCGGAACTTCGACCTCGACTAAATCGACCGTTCTCTTGTCGCAACCGACACTCACCACGCTAACGTCCTCGGCTACCGGTACTAAAGCAACTGTTATATCGGCTTTCGGTTCTTTACCAAAGAAAAGACTGTAACATAATTTTTTTTTTTCTAAATCAAATGTATATATTAATCCAGTTTTTCTTTTTTTTTTTTTTTTCATCTTTTAATACAACTCACGCCAATCCGACACAAATTTCACACGCTCGACGTCCAAAAGTCACAGTGTTCTTTTTTTTTTTTTGCTCATTCGCGGAGGGCAAGTAAAATAGCGATCGACACATTTTCCTCTGATCGATACTTACCGAACGATGAATAACATTCCATTGAGACATCGTGAAATTCCGAAATTTCATACCGTGTTTGTCGCCTTTATACTTTCTCGTGATATGTTGAGGTGACTTTTCGACAGGTTCATGCGGTCTCTGCGCACCGAAAGCATCGAAGCTTTCGGCGCACGCGGCGCGTGCGACGCTTGTGCAACAAAAATTTCGCGGCTGAAAAAAAATCGAATGACCGCGATAACGTTAGAATCGGATTGCGCACACTCGAAGCGAATTTCGCTTCGCGAACAAGTCGAATCGTCGACGTTTCGAATTCTAGGCACGAACTGTTTGTAAATGTCAAAACAAAAACAATTGTCCGCCGTTGCCCACTTTTCATCGGTAAAAATGAATATTTATTGTAATGTGACGAAGATAAAAAATGTACATGTTTGCGTCAACTTGTCGACAACATTTTTTTCGGTTCGGATCTGTTTTGTTTTTTTTTTTTCGTTTCCCGAGGTATATCATTGTAAATTCACTTAGAAATAGACACGAGAAACACACACACTGTGCGGGTCCGGTTGCGTGACGCGCAGATGAAATAAATGCATTGATTTTCTTAGCTGGTTCTTCGGATTTTTTTTTACAACAAAATTGATTCTCTCGGAGCGAGAAAGGAACGGCTGGATTGGCATTTGAAAAACGATACATTTGTATTCGAACGAACTGCGCTGAAAAATCATTGCATCACACAATTTAACTATAGTGAATCTATTTTTGCAACATACGAATTTAAAAGAAGAAAGAAGTAAAATTCCAATCGCAAAACACCAGAACCATCGAAGGAATTAAAGTAATTTAAGCATTAAGGCCATCACCGTACTGCCGTAAATTGATGTATAACTACAGCGTGTAAGCCGACGGCACTCTGAGCTATTTGCGTTTTCAGCAATTGTAAGATTGTATAATGAAAAAAAAAAGAAAAAAAAAAAGGAAGTAAGTGTCAAAATCTCTATTCCAGGAATCATTGATAAAAAAAAGCAAAATCGTTGAGAAATCGCGTGTTTCGTCGAATTGTATGATATTACGAATAACAAGAGCAAACATTTTATGTTGACAATTACTTACCTATCCATTGTTGTATCGAAAGAAAGAAAAAAACCAATTATTGCGAACAAAAGAAACTTGGACGATTGCATTATACATGAATATTTTGTGGATTAAACGAAGTGCGACATGCGCATGGCCTTGTCACTTATCGAGATCGCATTTTCGTACTTTTTTTTACGCCCGATACAACTGCATGCTGCGCAGAGAGGAACTCGAATTTCCTGTTACAATTCCGTCGAAGTTAACAGATGGCAATTTATTTACATTGACACGAACTTTTGCGTCGTGTTGGAGCGAATTCGAATATAAGTTTGACCCGAAAAGTAAATAATGATCATTACCTTTACACAATAGCTGTACGTACTTTATTCAATGTACGTATGGAAACTTCGTAATTACCCTGTCGGCACTGGCGACCGGTGGTTCGATCATTATTCAAAGCCAAACTCGACTGATCGGTTTTTTGCCTGAAATTGACCGACTTGCGACTGGCGATTGAACCGTCTTCTCTAAGCCGTCCTACAATCGCAGTTGCTAGCGATTTGCTGTCGATTTATCGTTTTTCGATAGCCATTCACTGTCGATTTCCTATTTTGCTGTAGTCATTCATGCTTTTTCGACCTCAAATTGAAGGGAACCTAAGAGTATATTGCGCTACGAGTGCGAAAAAACTTTTTCTGGTACGAATATCGTACAAAATTTTATTGCACCAGTGCGTAAAGTGCTGCTTTACGCACGGAGGCAAATAATAGTATATTACGATACGAGTGCGACGAAACTTTTTCTGACGAGTGTGAGCTTGCAGCACAAGCCGAAGGCGAGTGTTGCAATCACACAAGTTGAGAAAAAGTTTCTGGCACGAGTGCCGTACACAGTTTTATTGCACTAGTGCGTAAAGTGCTACTTTACGCACGCGCAGCGAAGCGAAGCGTGCGTGAAGTCGCACATTATGCACGGAGTGAAATAAATAACATTACGATCGACTTTATAACATTGTAGTAAGTTAGTTGAGTGGTTAAAGTTACTTTTCAATAGTCCGAATTTCCCGAGTTCGAAACCTGGTGCGCTTTTTTTTATTTTTCGCTATCGGTTCGTTTTGCTAGTGATTTCAGGCAAAAATCTACCGGCCGATCTTGCGTTCCAAAGGCGATTGACGGTGACGACAGGCCGCTTGTTCGACCACGAATCGCAGGGGAACATAAATAGCATTACGACCAAATCTTTAAGGTTTATGTGCAGATAGGTTGAGATATTAAAGCGAGCCCAATTAACATGATCTTCATGGGCGATCCGCGCTTCGTAAAACCGAAATGCGTACGCGCGGCCTCGCACCGTGGCGGCCACGAGCCTCGTCCATTCATTTACTGTGGATGGTAAAAAAACGAAAGATTGACTCGCAATACTGATTAAATCGAATACTAATTTTATTTTGGGATTTAGTGAACACAGATTGCTTTCAACCAGCCTAGAATATTTTTCGAGTAAATCCTCAGATCGTCGTGAGCCTGAATTCGTATTGGACGAGGCGTCGATCCATGACGACGGAATGACGACATTTCAAGACTTTCCGACCGGGCTTTTTGTCGCAAGTATCGTTTGGATCTTGATTCGACGAAGGCTGCGTTCCTAAAATCGAGAGTAATGACTTTTGATTAATTGACGATAATATATCGTAAATAGCAATTGCTTGTTCAAAAAAACTTTAATCAAAAATATAAATTGATGAATAATAATAATGATAATAAAAATTATTTTTCATAAAAAATTACACATATAACGCACCTATATAGCAAATTATATAATTATTATTATTACCTTCGCGCTATTATTTTATCATTATATATTGATTGTTTATTATAATTTTCAAAATTCTTTTGTTGAGAAAAGATCTATCGAGGCTCTTTATATATAAATTTAGTGATTAAAATTTTTTTCGACAACCGTAATGAAAAATAAATTGCCATTTTTGTAAAGAGTTGAAAATAACAACAGTAGCTAATAACGCAAGATGAAAATAATAGTCCAACAGTGTCGCGGTTATACTAACGCTCGACAGCGAGTGACACTGCGCGATGCTATCCTTGTTATCAATCGACCTTTCGGTTGCCACGTAAGATTGATTCCGCGTCACGAACGTAGATCCGTAACTGGAAGGACACGGGCGCGAATCGTCGGACGTTTTTGAAAGCGCCGACGATACTCGACGCGCGAGAGACGAACGAAGGTGATGAGGTTGAGTCATTGGCCTTGCGGAAGCCGCCGCGCTGTTGCTGCCGAGAAATCATCGGAATTATTATTTCGATTTGTTTTCCTCGCTTGGAGACGCGAGGGGACTTCATAGCTCATCGCATGATTCACACGATCGAGCAAACTTTCGCCGTTATTTGTGATTCTTTTTTTTTCATTTCGAGCGATGTATGACGAATCTATGCTGACGGCAATCAGCACCGGAATGCCAGGCAGACATTGCAAAATCATTTCAGGCGAGACACACGAGAAATGCATTATTGTCGAACCAGCCCGACTAGTCCGAGTTCTTCGATCGGATGTAAAATCAAACCCGAGACTTTTGACGGGACGAGTTCGAGGTCGAAATACATAACACAATTCGAGATAGCTTCGAAATATAAAAAGTATGAAAATCTGAAAAAATTCATGCACATTAATTTTTTTTGGAATGAAAAAAATGTGTGGAAAATCATAAAATTCAAAGTCAATGAAAAAATCTGAAAAAATTCATACGTGTTCAGAAAAATAAAATTATTATTTTCATAAAAAAAACGAGTTGTGTTGCCGGGAAATTTCTTGCACAATTTTTTGTTTCATCAATTCGTTAATGACAATTTGGAATTATTGTTATGCAAAATTAATCTTTTTAGTACCTTTAATGTGCATGCATTTTTTCAGATTTTTATATCATCGAGGAGTGTTCGCAATTCCATTCCCAATTCCTTTCAATTTCCTCGAACTTATGCGAAATGAAGACCAGACGCTTGGACTACCTTAAGTAAGAATTTTGTGTAAATTGAGTACTTTGAAAAAGTGTTTTGCAGCATTACCTCTTAAGCGCCTTTCCACCGACGATCGGTCCTCGGTTAGTTTGATCAGACTTGAGTTGCATTTGCCGGAAGTATGCGTGGACAGGATCGATATCGGAAGTCGCATAGGTCGAAGGATCGCCAGCCGATGAGAGTTTCTTCAAGTGCTTGGACGAATTTGTAGCAGCTTTCAAGGTCAGGGTATTCGATCGGCATTTTTCGATCGAGAGTGTTCGATTTTGGTAATTACAAGATTTTGGCAGACTCGTTGCGCGCGACGTCGCTTGTCTGCCAAAATATCTCTCGATCTCCAATCGTCTGTCGAATATAGAGCGTAGCCATTTATTAACTGTAAGATTTTTACACACGGAGCGATCGCACTTTTACGCTCATTGACTAAAAAAGATGAATTGTCTCGCCGAATGTCGGGTTCCTGCAAAATATTAATCACCTGCTTGGCATCGATGATTGACCAAAGACGTCGGTCGACCCGTTTCCGCGAATTCTATGCCGTCTGCCGATACAAAAAATATTAAGAACAAAAGTTCATTTATTCGACAATCGAAAATCATGAATAGTCTTAATTAATGGTTAGATTTGGATGGATCTTTGTTGCTGTTCCATTTTCGCGCACATAACCGAAACCGTATTTTTTAAACAAATTCGACGGAAATAGATGCATGTTATGGTATAAATTTTAGACAAATATGCCATTGTTGCTTACATAATGTTAAACATTCCTTTCATGTCCCCGCATCGTACGTCGCGAAGCTCCTTCTCCACAGTCGTTGGATCCATCTTCGTGGCCGTGCATATTTCTTCGGAAACCTAAAGATCGATCGAACACGGAAATCTCTCCGAGACTCGATCAAATCAACAACTTTTCTCGGCGATTTTGTTTATCTGCAAACAAATCTTTGTTGTTATAAAAATGACTCACAGTTTTGAGTTCTCGGTCCGAAGCCCCTTTCGACGAGTGTAGAATCACATCGGGGACATTCTTGTCCTTCTCGTAGATCCAAGGATGCCGAAGGATCTGCCGTATCGGTATTCGCCGATGCGGTTCTATCTGGAGAAGCCGCCTCACGAGGTCCTTGTAGTGGCACGACGTGCCGGATATTTTTTTCTCCTGCATCGTCGTGAGACCGTAAGAAATCTGTTTCATCAGCTTCTCGCGCCGTTCCTCGACGGACGTTCGCGCGACTCGGGTACATAAAAATGGCAATCGTCCGGCCATCATTCCGTACAGAATTACTCCTCTGCGCGATCGACAATAAAAATCAAAAGAGAAGAGGCTGCGTTATCGAATTATCAACCGGTCTCGACGATATCCAGTTCGATCTGATTCGTAATGAGCCAACATCCGTATTTGAACCCGTTGCATTCAGTCCTACTCACAAACTCCAGAGATCGACTTCGGGTCCGTAAATCCGGCCGTCGCAAAAGAGTTCCGGCGCTGCGTATTCCGGCGAACCGCAGTGGGTCTGCGGATTTTTGTCGCTGTACCAATTGCTCAGACCGAAATCTGTCGAAATCGCGTTACGATAGAAATTATGGCAGAATGACCATGAAAGCATCAGCACAAAAAGTCGCGCCCACTCACATACGACGGATGACTCACCGATTATTTTAATGTGCTTCTTGCGCGAGTCTCTGAGCATTATATTCTCCATCTTCAGATCTCTGTGAAAACGAACGATAAAGTTCATTGAACGTTAATTTCGAAGTTAACGTTTTTTATGAATGTTTCGTCTGAAAACTTGATATTTGGCAATTATATCCGTGTACAATTTTCTGGATGAGTATTTTGTATCACGATATTTCAATTTTTCTATTATCGATTTTATGATGTATGTTTCATATTACTTTTATGATAAACAAGTTAAAAATAGGGCCAATCGGCCAGTGTAACACCCGACTATATGCATGTGTGCCGGCTGTGTTTACCGATCGCTAAACTATCTCGGTTCGCAGGCGAAACAAATAACATCCCTCGTTTCTGTAGAGGGTTGAAAATGACGTCAAATGAGAAAGTTGGAAAAGTAGCGGCGTCACGTTTTTCACAATGCTGTGACAGTTTTAGAACGCATCAGCAATAAGAGCTCAAGGTTCCCTCGGGCGTTGAAAGCTCATTAAATAGTAAAAAAAAGTTTTCTTTTTTCTATTTTTTTTTTTTACAAAAATATACCAGTTCTCGTCGATAGGCAAACGCCGGTATGAAATTCTCTGTAGAGCGCAAGAATTTCCGCGGCCGGCTGACAGCAACGCGATAGTCCGTCGGTGCAATCAAACTGTCAGAGGCGAGACTAGGCGAGACTATGTTGCGAATCGATGCGACACAAATGTCACTGGCTGCCACAGCGTGGGACGGAAAACGTTGGGGCTAAGTTCTACAGCTTAATGTTGCGTGAGGGTGACCTGGAGCGTGCGTTGATTTGATACTGCCTTAATTCATAATTGAAATGTGGAACGGCATGAGAAACAATGTAGGGGAGAGCGGGGCAAAATGGCATACCGGGGCAAAATGGTACGAAACGGTCAAATGAAATCCCCCGTATGATAGAATTCGGGCAAAATGGGACAAGAGAAAGTCCCATCGAAGTAGATTTTCTTGCTGTCCCATTTTGCCCCAATACTATTCTGCCCTGGTCCCATTGTGCGTGAATACCGTTTTGCCCCGGTATGCCGTTTTGCCCCGCTTTCCCCCTACGCTCAAGAAAGACGTCACACCGCCGTTTGCGGCGTTCCCGAGTTCGAGAATTAATGCAATGCACTCCAGCCGGTGGAAACGGCTGCGAAGTCTTTACTATCGAACTACGTTCAACTCGCACAAAGTAAAGATATCGTGAAAGAAACGGGAGGCCGTCAAATCTAATATTCTGATTTCCGGTTTGGTTGCTGTTTATTTTAAATGGAAAATATCAACAATTTGCTCGTTTATTTTTCATAACAACAAGAATATAGTTGGACTGTAAAATTTGGTAACAATACAAATATGTCTCACCTCGCGGTTGTTTTTTCTAATTTGAACAGAGTTTCACGGGTCACTTCGTTGGGCCTTGACGTTGCCGTAATTTATAGTCGATACTATAATAGCTATTTTTTGATTGTCCACCTCTAAGTCGAATAAATCCGAGAATCTCGTTGAACGAGTTCGGAGAATAATTGTCGGTGACAAATGAGAAGAATCTTGCAGTGCCGGAGCGTGGACCGATGTGCGCAGAGCGGATTTCGCGAAAGAGAGTGATTTAATTAAAGAATAAAAGTACAAGAGAAAAACCGAGCGGCGCGAAGAGACCGCTGACGTTTTGATTCATTAGGCGATTACGAATTGAACCGGATGAATCGCGAGTACGGCGCATTCAACGGGGGTTGCTTCCGGCGGGGGGAGGATTTTTGTGTTTTGTTTTTCACATTGAAAGCACGTCGAGATGGATCCGTCGATTGAACGCGTGTACGAGGGGTCGACCGTAGTCCTGCAGTGGATGGCGAAAAAGTTTTCGTGTTTTCTCATTTGCCCTCTCAACCTATCCATCTCTCGCCGATTCGGCAGGGGAATGTTTATGGGTTTCGGTGCTGCAGGTTCCTATTTTTTATTTAGTATAAAATCAACGCGCCGGAGAGAAGAAAGGTCGAGCGAACGTGCGAGAGGGAAAGCGAACCAAATAGTATACGAAACCTCTCGTTCTCACCTCGTTTTCCGCTTTTCGTTATTTTTCTTCCCCTCTGCCGCTTGTTTCGCACCACGATAATATATTGCTCGAACGGTGTACCGCATTTCGGGAGGAGACTGCTTCGCAGGAAATCTGACTCCGTGCATTAAATCTTAGCTGTTCTGTTACGCTAAACCGTAGTCTTACCTGAATCTCGCTACTCAACGGCTAACGTAGGGGAGAGCGGGGCAAAATGGTACGAAATGGTCAAATAAAGTCCCCCGTATGATAGAATTAGGGCAAACTGGGACAAGAGAAAGTCGCATCGAAGTAGATTTTTTGCTGTTCCATTTTGCCCCAATACCATTCTGCCCAGGTCTCATTGTGCGCGAATACCATTTAGCCCCGGTATGCCGTTTTACCCCGCTCTCCCGCAGTTAGTAGTGGAGACGCACCGCGTCTCTTCCTACTTGTATTATACCATGTCATGAATTATGGATGCGCATCGACACCTCGACATTCACGTGATTACGTTTTTGCCCATGAAATTACGATTTTTTTTCTCCAAAGCAAATTCCATATAATTGCAATTAATTTTCGACGTTTGCCGAATTTGTGTACAATATTTTACATAAAGTTAATGCAGTAAACGAAACACATTTGATTTAATATACTAATGACGTCTGTTTCGAAACCTGTTCAGTATATCTCTGATCTTCGAGAGTGGCTTACGGATTGTCATTTCGATGATGAAAGTTACGCTAGCGCATACTAGGCCAAGTGCCAGAATAACGAATGCGAAATACATCTCGCTCAAAGTGATGACTTTGAACTTCTCACTTTGTTTCAGTTTCCTGTTTGATTCGAAGATACTGGATGCTCTCCGATATTTTTCCATACTAGTGTGCCCGATGATATGAGCCTCCGTGAGTGATGCGATGACCTTGTTCAATCTCTGTTCGAGAGGCCAGTCCGGTCTGATCACGTAAATGAAGGCTATCTTCATGATCGTATCGCTAGAGAGATGCAACTTGAACTTCACAGCCTCGTCGATGATCAATCGCCGTTCCATCATACAAGCAACCGAGGGGTCCGCCAACACATACGGCAGACAGTCGAAGTCTTCCAGTTGAACGTAACGTTCCTTGAAAGATGGTTCGTTGAAGAAATGAGCATACAACTTATATCCATAGATCGTGTGTCCCGAACCAGCAAGATCCTCCTTAGTGTCGACGCTTGGAAGAGGCAAGTGCTTCATCAGTAACGACGTTAGCTGGCCTTGATAAAAAACTTGAAAGGTTATCACAAACACGAAGAGGCTAGTCAGAAAGATCCTGGCTGCTTGATCATTGGGCAAATCTGGGAGAGGTACATTACAGATGATACGAAGAGTATTCAAGATTGCTGGCATCAGGGTTCGATTGTGGAAGTACTTGAAGAAAAGTAGAGTAACCAGCGTTACCAGATACATGCCATACTGTGATCTGACATCGACCAGAGACTGAAACTTGCTGAAGTGCGATTCATGACCACTGTACTGGGTTATAGCCCCCAGTCCGCCATGCCAGAGCGGATACGTCCTCGTCACATTCTCCAAAACCAACTGATCCCGAAAGTTCAACCCGATGTCGCTATGTCCACTCATGATGTCCATCGCTATATCGCCAGCTTTTACCCGATCATGAGAGAATCCGTTGTTGCCCGTGTGGACTAAGATCTTTGGTGTCGCGTTGAGAGCGCGAAAAATGATTCGAGCGGTAATGCCACTGAATCCGCCAAAAGAGTCAACACCCGTCTTATTGGGTATCGTGTACCAAGACTCGGGAACGTTTTTCGCGATAGACCGAATCTCGTAACCACCCAGATCGTCGGTTACGTCGAAATCCAGGTCTTCGCAAATGGTATCATCGTTGCGATAACTCCGCATGAACAATGTCCAAGGATGGCCGTTTTTAGCTTTATGAGTATTCTCCAGTTGCCATAATTTCGACGTATACGCGGTAAATGGATTGAAGCCGTAAATCAATCGGCCTCTCGTTGGATGAAGGCAGATGAGCTTCGCTTGCAGTACATCCATATCCCAGGCTGCATTCAGAATTTGAAAGGCGTTGGAACATCCGCGTATTTGGACATCTGGCATGTCCAATAGAAAAAATGATGCCATATGATTCCACCATAAGGAATCCTTGAGCTCTTTGAAAATTGTCTTTAGCTCTGTCACCGAGGACATGGTGATCACGAACACTTGAAGTCGATACATCGATTTCCGACTGGTAGGTCTATTGTTTGCGAGCCTCGTAGTATTCGCAACCAAAGTGACCGGCATCGATGGCTGCGACGACAGTTCCTCAATGAGAATCTCTGGCGGATCGCCAGCAAGGCCTATTGCGCTTGCTCGGTACGCGTAGCAACATTTCAAGATATGGACCTGGAATTCATTTCAACCGAATAGTTTTTATTCCGTCGCATTCGCAGTATATCAAGACCGGGTGAATATTCTTACCACTGCCTTGACTAGAGAAGTCACTCCATCGGGTTCTGATATATCGGTGATGATTCCAGTTAAACCCATCTTCACGGTAAGCATCGACAATAGAATATAGGGCGTTACGAATTGCATGACTCGTTTGTGCTAATGTTAACGGGACGTTAAGGCCTAGTCGGTTTTGTCCGACGAGTTAGTCAACGAAGCAACTGAGAACTGAAACGATTGGATCCGATTAATCTCAGAATAGTTTTTAATAATGCAAATAATATCAGAGCCGCGGAGATGGGCATGCGAAGAGTTACCGTTTGCGCGGAAAATGTTAAAACGCCGAGGTTTATAAATACGTTGGAAGCAAGTTTTTGCGTTAATCTTACATCTCTCTGACTTCCGGCTATCGCGTAATATGGCTGTTTTCAAGAGGTCTCGTGGAACTGCGTGATATCCCTCGATGGCCATGAAACCCCCGGCGAGTGAAAAGCACAGAACCACACACCTGACATAATTACATGTCTTGTCACAAAGCTCACATCGCTGCTGACCTCCGAGCTTACGAATTGTTGCGATAATATCAACGCAAAATGGTCGTAAATGAGTTATGTCTGGCGGAGACTCCGTCAGCTGGCTCGTAAAAATACTGCGTCAAGTTTATATTTACGTAACTCCGGTATTTCGCTAATGTTTGTCGAGGGGACTGAGTCACCGGGAAAAAAACAACAAAACACTTTTTTTGGTTCCTCGAGAAGCTATACGTTGGTGAAAAAAAAAAAATTTCACCGAAAAAAATTACTGCGCCAGAGGAGAATCGACAGGGTTGATCACTGACCGGTAATCGCAGTTTCCAAATGCCGGAGAGGGGCTTTGTCATATCAAACATCGGTAACAGCACAAAATGATTCGCGGACTTCGATTCGTCATATGCGGGAACCAAAGTAACACTTTCATCAACTCAAAAATCATACTGAAGAGAAACTGAAGGTCTGGGAGAAAACCTCCCGTCCGGTGATCTCGAAATTTACAAAATTACGACTTCGATAAATTCGCGTTCCTTCGCCCAAGAACTCGCTCTCGATCTCACAATCAAACTCGCACACACTCGGACAACGATAAATGCTCGCATCGCGGGGCAAGTTCCGACGAAATAATGCAATTGTGCGAACAAGTAATTTCTCAGAAAGCACTCGATGGTACGAATCTCGAATTCTACAATACTAATGTCTCGAATCACTCCATTTCTCAGACATTCTCGGTAACCGATGCAAACGCGCGCTAGAGCAGCCCGCGAACGACGACACACACGAAGCTCCACGACACTTTTGTAGTAATTGAAAAGTCGTATGCGCTATGAGATCTGCCTGCTGGATTAGCTTCATCGACAATTTTACTTGGGGACGTCGATGCGTCGAAGTTGATGGCGTTACACTGAAGCTAAATGTTCGGATTCAAAGCGATGTGACTTCTCCCCTTTGGTTAACCGACGGAAACCAAAGATATTGGACGTTTCAGTTTTCGTCGCAGATTGCCGGGTATGGCCGTTACACAGAATTTCAGCGTCGCGAGAACGATACACCTGACGTTTCCCCTCGCTGATTGCGATCGCTTAGTCATGGCCGACAATTGACCTGGAATCTATTTCATCGGCCGCCCTGGACGTCCCATTTACATTCAGGGACTGGTTGGTGTAGCGAACGGAAATTGCCACGACGTTGGCGAGAAAAGAGAACTCATCTGATTCACATATCTCGATGGCGATTTGTCACTGTAACGTTCACCACCGATCTTCCGGTTACCCAGCTTTTTTTCTGCGCTATACCCGGTAACGGGACAAAAAGTGGCGGAAGTGCATTTTTCGCCACTTTTTCGATAGCTCCGCCGGGAAAGCTTGAAGAAAATGAGCGAAGATTCATTATTTAGTTCGGTTCGGAACCAGCGGCACAGAAAACATTCTTTCAGAAACTGCACTACAGAGGTTAAAAAAAATGAATGCGGATAGTCTAACATATGTGCTTTTGACCTTGAAACTTAATTATCATTTACAGTAATGAATACGGAAATTTTTGTTGAAATTTTCATTTTTTTTCGGTGACTCAACCCCCTTGATAGGCAGTCTCTGCATATTTTTGATCGAGTGTCCAAAAAATCCTCGCTTTATAGTTTATGGTCTCCGCGATTCATTTCGGGATTGCACTGAGGTCGGCTGTGCGAGGTGAGGGGCAGACGGCAGGGGGAATGAAAGCCAGCTAGCCGGAAGGTTGAAGGAAGGCAATTGAAATAAGTCACCGTGCGCGGTCTCGGCCAATTAATAAAACGGCTGACATCGGGTGAAATGGTATTAAATCGGTGGCTGCCCGGACAGCGTCTGGTGCAGCCGAACGGGGATTAGACGGTTTGGTAATTTCGCGAGTGCTGACTGTGCCCAGGAGCGTGGAAGGAAAGAAAGGAAGGAATAAGGGAGCTCGGAATTTCGAAAGGATGTCGCCGAAGAAATCTCATTGATTTCGGACCCTATCGAGCAGTGCCGTCCTACCGAGCTTTTTCTTCCTCGCCTCAATTTCGCGGCCACAATTCCCGATTCTCCATCCCGTTCGACATATAGTGCACGGTATTAGTGTTACATAGAAGACACTTCTTGTCTTGCGACAGTTTGTAGAGAGCGCGCTCTTATGACGTCGAACATCAAGCGATTAGCTTCTAATTCAATTTTCTTCGAATCGTTTTTCCAAGCAACTGGTAATTAATTCTACGTGAATCGCAGAACCCTCTTGAACACTTTACACGCGGTATCGACTCGTTTTAGGGAGAGCAGATGCATTACGGAGGGAGGGTTTGAAAATCCGATTTATCCGCTCTAAAATATAAACTTTGGTCAGTGCAAATCTTTCGCGGATCGTAATTCGGGGATTCTTCGGGAAGGCAAATCTTACTAAGGACAATAAAAAACGGCTACTTTCCGCCCACCACATGCTCACTCTTTTACCTATGGTCTTGCCGGGTCATGGAATTGCTCCTTGGAAAAATTCCGTTTATCTTCTATCACAGATCTCGGATAATCGGTGCCAGGCTCGGGGAAAAAAACACTCAAACTGACGGAAAATCTACGCCAATACGGCAATAACACACCTACAATAATCCGTATAAGTTTTGGCACAAAATTTACAATAGTTGTAAATAAGTATTGCTCGTTATCACACACACGTGCACTCAGGCAGGGATCTCGATCGAAGCTCTCTTGCTGTATCGGTCAGTTTTCTTCGCCTAACAGTGCCGTGAGCGGTTTAGGCGAACGATAGAATTCGGTACTCGGCGTTGGTCGATAACTACCGACGGGTCGACGGGTCAGTGCGTAGAGGGCGGCAGCTGACCAGTTGGATCGTCGCTCGTTACTCTTCAGCACGGTAGCGAGCGGCCCGGTTGGCGGGGGTGGTCAGTAGCGATGGCAACTCAGCACTGACGATGCGCAAGGGAGAGCTTTTCCCCTCGTCGTCGTTCGCATTTCCTTCTGCCGTTTCTCTCCCTCTCTCGCCGTCGTTGTCGTCCGATTAGGCGATGTTCTTCGTTCTCTCGAGTAAAAGGGCGGGGGTCGCGGTGAATGTACTATATGATATGCTACCTGTCTTCCTTGGCGAGTTGCGGACTCGGATCGAGATATTCCCCGGGCTCTGTACCGATCCCAGATCGTTAAAACGCAAATGAAACTGGACAATATCGATTCGTCCGCAAGTGAATGAGAAAAACTCAAATTCACCCGACTGGTCAACAAACGTCGAATCACTCAATTTAATAGGTTTTTTTACGCAATCTATCGATTTGTACCGAAAATCACAAGAAAATCACAAAACTGTAGAACTTCGATCGATATCGATCGTCGAACAGATAACTTTTTCGCGATTTTCACGATGCAACGGTGACAATAAATATGATCAGGAAGAAATTGATAATAATTACAATAAATTGTTAGTCTATGCTATCGGATGGTAATTCACCGATGTCTTCATCAGCCTCTGGCAACATCAGTGAGGTTTGTCGGACGGAATGAAAAGAGCTTCGGTGATGGAGTTTCCTCGACGTCGTATTCTAAAGGAAATACTTGGGAAGTGTCATTAGCGTCGAATATAATCGCGCGAGGCTAATCTTGCGTGGTACGCAACGGCTTACGAGGAATTTTTAACCCTCGACGGAATAATGATAGGGCTGGAGGGTTGTTTCGATCGTACGCGTGACCTTCCACCCGGACCTACGAAGCGGCGGCGTCTACGACGATCTATCAACATCATCCGAGATTGAGATTTTGCACTTTTGGCAGACAGAAACTGCTGTCACTCCGCGTAACCCTCCTCGACGCGCTCGCTATTACATATCGTAGCAGTTACCGGGACTGCTTTATATTCACAAATATCTCTTCTGGCTCGCGATCTATTTCTCTTACGGCGCGAATTCCGCGACGTGGCGCTTCGTGAGCGTCACGTGTTGCCGTTATTATCTGTCAGTTCCGATAGAGGGGTGCGACGTCAATTTGCTTGCACCCGACCATCCCGCTCTGCCCCTCGAGCAACGAACGACATATTTTCGCCGAACGCCGCTGACGCAGTCGGTGTAAATCGGCATTTTTCTGCGAACCTTAGCCGAGCCCTATGGCCAGCAGAATTCATGCAATTTTTTTTTCATGACCCCACGGTTGATCGTGAAAATTTCGGAACTATTCGTATTTTATGGGGATTTTAATCAATGGGAAGAACCAACAAAACTGAAAGTACTCACCGATGAATGATCCCTTCGCGATGCATATGATCCAGCGCTGAAACGAGTTGCCTGGCATACGATTTGGCTGTTTCCTCGTCCAGATGTCCAGCGGGTTGACTCTTTATGTGAGTGTACAGATCGCCGCCAGTAGCGAGCTCGGTCACGAGACAATACGACGAATGACACTGTGAATGAAATTTTTTAACGTGTTCAAAATTTTGATTGTGTAGCAAAAGAGGTTCACTAATTCTAAAAATCGCCAATTGAGTCCAAAATTTCGTGGAGCATCGCTTAGGATGACAAAAGGGTCCAAAATTGCTGAATGAAGAAAAAGACCGAACTAAATCTGAAGCAAGGTAAAATAACACCGACATTTGCGAGAGAAAGGAAAAATACCAACACTCGATAAATTCAGTTGTCTTCTCTTGGCAATCCAGCCTAATACGCGTGTTGTATTACTTCAGTTGAATGCGTACATTTCTGATTATCTTTTATTCCACCGGAAAGCATATCAACCCGATAGAAACTAATTCTACGAGTGATTGCAACGAGTACAAGCCGAACGGCCTCGTATATATTATCTCGTTAAATCTGTTATTCGGTCGGTGCCGGTGTTCTCTTTGCGATTGAATGAAATAATTGGTGGGTTTGGGCTTCGTTCGTCAGAAACACGCGAGACTCGTTGTCGTCATCAGCTAACGGTCCAATTAATTTTCCAGGGAGAAAACTGACCCCCCCGCAATTATCGGACATGCTATCGGCTCGATTCTCCTCCCTATCATAGTTCCTCCCCTGGAATATCGAATTACACTTTTTTTTCCGCACTCCGTTCAATCACCAGCCACTCTTTTGTGTGGTGCATCCTTTGGGAGAAAATTCGACGTCGGGCATCAGTTTGCTTCGATTATTTTTTTTTTTTTAGAAACACAATGTCTTTGTTTTGCAATTTTTTGGTTCGGATCATTTTTGTAATATGTTCAGTAGTATCATCACTATTGTTTAACTCAATAAGATTGTATAGAAGACAAACTGGTAAAATAAGTATTGATAATGAATTTTTTTATTCGTGCCCAATTTTCCTGCCCGCGGCATTTGGAAACTACATCGCTAGTCTCCCTGTTGCTCGTCTATCTTTTTCCGGCTTGAAATTAGTGAGGGAAGGTGCTCGAGAGGGGAATCGAAATAGGTTACCCGCGACTGAACTGGTATGAAAGACATAAATCTCTTTGTATGCGAGTACAATCGAAGGGAATCACACGACGGCGGGCGGACGCATCGGAGATAAAAGTGTTGCGGGCCTTCTCGTTGGCGCCTTCTCGCTTCCTCCACTCCGCGTCTTCGCCCCAAGGAGGGCTTTTATAAATGTAACTAAATGGCATATTTAATTAAACTCGGTGGAGAGATGGATCATCGTTGGAGCATTTGGCGTTGCCGCGCATTCATTCCTTCTCTCTATCGCACGGGTAGGCGCACGAAAGTGTTCCGTTCACATTTGCGAGTTGACTGGCTTCCAGGGTTTTGAGAAATGTTCGTCTGTTCTCGCGTGATTCGTTATAGACCGAGAGGTTGCTCACGTATTTAGGTACTTACTCGAATAGTTTCATAGAGACAGACTATGCTGGGATGCTGCAGCTTGGCGAGTAGCTTAGCCTCGCGTGTTAAATTCTTGAGGACGTACGGCTGGACGACGCTCGCAGTGTCTATTATCTTGATCGCCACCTGCAACCAAAAGCAGAAAGGCTCTTCGATTCATATATTAATTTATATAACGACGATGTTTTTTTATTTATTTTAATTTTGTATTTTTTTTATTTATATTAATATACATTAATTTTTATTTATTTATTAATACTAATTTATTCATTCATATTTTTCAATATAATGGTATCGTGATTGTACCATTGTAAAAGCTGAAAAGCTTTCACTATTCATATTTTATTTTTCAAATATTGTTGATCAAACTTAAGATTACAGTCTCGAATATCTTCGTCGACACTTTGCGAGATATGGCAAATATGCGTACCTCACGCGAGTGAACTCGTTGAGTTTTTTTTTCGCTATCCGCAGAGTGAAAGAAAGTAGAGAAAGGGTGGGAATGAGTGTCGAGCTCGGGCACGCTCGTTACAAGCAAAGAGGGGCGAATGACGCGAGGCCTGTTGACCGGTTAATGACCCTCCAATCGTTAATAAACCACGGAGCAGAGGAATCAGCAGCTACAACGAAAGGGTATATGCAGGGTAGCCTACTCTCCCCTACAGAGGTTGGTCTTACTTGATGTATGTACACATAAACAAAAAAAATCATTTTTCCACGATGAATTGCCCAAAAGGATCAGTCAAAGACAAAAAAGCCATCGAGGCAGCTTACACAATTTTTTTTACCAATCTGCATCTCCCCTGTTCAGTCCTTCAAACTCTCAACCGTAGCGGCAAAACCCAAAAAACTATTTGAAAAAAAAGGTACGCGAAGTACTTGAAAATCAGTTCCCACAAAAATTGAGTGTATGAAGAAATTATTTCCAAAAGCAATATCTCTTAGGTCCGAAACAATCCCAACAACATTGCAGTGAGACCTCGAAAAGAAAAGGTTTTCATGAAAACAAAGCTTAGTACGGATAAAGGAAGGGAACTGTTACGAGAGGCAGTCGAAAATCCTTTATAGGCGCACGTTCCTTGCAAAGGGAGATCCAACTAACAGTGTTGCTTTGGCGGAGGAGAAGCGAAGAGAGGCGGGAGATGGCATTCACGTGCTTCCGGGTTAAGGCCACTACCATAAAGCAGCAATGGCACAACGAACAGCGGTGTAACTTTGGTTCACAAGTTAATTTAAGTTCTCCGTTGAGCGGCAGTTTCGGTGCGACGTTGACGCCGGCTGGCGGTATTCCCTTTGCCGTTTTCCTTCTTGCGTTTTGACTCTGTATGGGAATCCTGCGAGGCAGCGACGACGCGCACAGCCTACGACTCGCGGGTTTCAACCGTAAACGAAGGGAGCTCAATATTCGCCAAGACATCCTCCCTCGCGCCGAAGCACCGTGAATTCATGGTCACAAAGACTACCATTCCGGTCGCTTAGCCTCGCGCGAATTGTAGCCGCAAGCAACGCGACTCTCCTTCGCAACGGCACATCAAAGCCGACGATACCGATGAAGCGGGATGGCGATGCAGAGCCGAAGGCGCGAGACCCTTTACAGTATCGTGGAGAAAACCCAATGCTTATTTCACCGTCGATACTGTTGATTGAACGGTGATTGGCTTCTCGTACGGGACTTTCAATTCGGGCGGAAATTATTTTCCATCAACGACAGGTTTCTGGAGAATATTTTATCGAGTTCTAATACCGAGTCATTGCACATTTAGTATGTTAGGGGAGAGCGGGGCAAAATGGCATACCGGGGCAAAATGGTACGAAATGTTCAAATAAAGTCCCTCGTATGATAGAATTAGGGCAAAACGGGACAAGAGAAAGTCCCATCGAAGTAGATTTTTTTGTTGTCCATTTTGCCCCAATACCAATCTGCGCTGCTCCCAATGAGCGTGAATACCAATTTGCCCCGGTATGCCGTTTTGCCCCGCTCTTCCCTATATCGATGCGAAGAATTTCTTGCATTTTATTGACACGGTTTTACCGAAAAGATGACCTCTGGGGAGTTCGTTAATTTCATCACTGCAGCTGTGTAGAAGTTAATTTTGCTCGATGGCTCCGTGGAATTCTGACTCGTTCACGTTTGCATAAGTTCGTGTGTATCCGAGCATTATCGTTCGATGGCAGAGTTTTCGTTGGAAGTCAATAGAAAGAAATTTTGATGTTTCGGCAGCCGCCTTCCGTCCTTTCCCATCGTCAAATGCCACTTTTCTGGTCGCACGGCTCGAGTTCAGTAGTTCAGGTTTCTTGAACACGTACAGAGGATGCAAATGGCACTCGTGCGAGCGTAACAGCCGAATGAGTGGTAGAAGCAGCATCGAATAGCAACGATAGCCGCGAAATCGCGTATCGTTCGCATAGCTTTTGCTGGGGCGTTCGGCTACCGGCATCCTTTGATCCTTGGAACGCCTCTGCGTGGACGACACTTTCGCTCTCGTCAGCTAATTCGACGTTTTTTTGCTTCCTCGAGAAGCTTCATTTCCATGATTTTTTTTCGAGATTTGCATGTAAACTTAATCAGAATGTGCCAAAACGTCGAAAAATCACATTTCAAAAAAATTTCCGACCGTATATGCGTTTGTGTGTGTGCGCATCATTTCACCTCACAATTTGAGAACGGTTTGAGATATCAAACTGAAATTTATACCACATGTTGAGCAGACAAGTCCCCTCCATTTGATCCAATTTTTACCAAATATTCGGAGTCGTTCAATTTTTATGCAATATTGAATTTTTCGAAAATGTGTGGACGAGCTCGACTTATGTTTTTTGAGATTTCGGGCTAAACTTAGGAAGGAATATGCGAACTGGTGCTATCACATTTTTTTTTCTCTCATATAACGCATGGAGCGATTAACAAAGAGAACATGTCGATTTCGCAGATTGCGAGTCGCCACGGGTTCGGATCGCTACAATTTTAGCAATACCCAAGATGCCTTAAAATTAAATGGAAAGGATTCTTCTCGAAGAGCTCTTTCAGATTCCTCTCAAATTATCGATGAGCTCGGATATACAACATTCGTTATCCCTCGGAACGTTTTCTAGGTCGGTCCCACGCCATTTCGCACTTGTTCACCCATATTCATAACACAAAATAATTGTACAAACACACGTGACTTCAAATCTGCAACACTCAGTTATGTACGTGTACGTATTCATCGACGAGCCGAAGCATGTGATTCTGGGCTTGGCCTGTTTATATCCAAGCAACATCGGCGCTAAACTCGAATCTGCGAAACTCATAGAAACGACGAAAGGTCTCGTGGTATTTGTCTCGCGCGCGCGGTTTCGAAGTTCCAATGGCGGTAATGATTTTACAATGAAAATAAAGTGTTTTTGCACAATGGAATAGTCCGAGGCGCGACATTTCGCACTCGCCGAACAATACTCGCGGGTACTCACATCGCGCTCTCTCATCGCAACCGAGTCCTTTGCATCGCAACCGTTCCCCCGTTTCGCCACGATCATCCGTAATGGCGTGCTTGGAAGTCGTTAGCTCATTACTCCGAGTGTCGATCGCGTCAATGAGACGCGTGCGGTCGAGTCTAGCGTTCGCGAGCTATGCAGGAGTAGGTTCAACCTCTCTCAGGTGGAACAGAACCGAGAGCCAGATATATTCTTCGCTGCCTCTTCAGCTTCGCGTGGGCGGAGATCTATGATCGACGTTCGCCAGACCCGCGTGACCGCTACCCAAGCCTTCAGGCTTCACCGTACGTGACCAATTATTTTTTTACTCCGTCGTTTTTTTGTTTATTCTGCATGATTTCTTAATTTTTGCAGATTCGCGTTGAACGTCCATCACGCCCCGATTCTGCTGATGCCACGTTTTGATCCATGGATTTCCAATGTATCAGGATCAAAGGTAGGCAGAAAGCAACCTTTGTATGCCGATCGGCCAGAGAACGTCACGTGGCACGTTCTTGCGGCGCTACTAAGCGCTTAAAAGAAGCTTCCTTCCAGGACCAAAAATCCAGCTACTCGGCCCTCGACCCAGACAACCCCAGTGGACTTCAAAAGGAGAAATGTTGCAACTTTTCCCATCGAGGATTTCCCTTTGCAGGACGAATGTTTCACGACGATCATCCGTGTGTACACCAATCTCTCTTTTACCACAAGACAACTTTCCGAGGCGATACAAAATCCTCTAAGCTCGCTTTCTTCCACTATCGAGAAGCGCGGGGTTGAAAGAAGGACACAGCGGTTGGATTGCGAGGCTCTTCACAAGATTCCATTTTTCGAGAGCCGACGAGGGTAGGCGCGAGAGGTTGAAAGTAGATTTTCGCGACAAAGTCCCGGACGCCGTTGGAATTGACAGAGGAGTGAATTTTTCGTCGAAAGCCCGAAATTCGGCAAGGGGGATGGTTCAGCCGCATCGCACCGTTGGTGGTCCATCGGAGAAGGACGCGAAGATGCTCGTGCAGCGCAGTTATTGAATACTCGTGGGTGATTGGCTGCGTCGCAGTTATTGGCCTATACGGCAAGTTATGTGTCTATGCCAATAACGGGTCGCCTCGGATGAGCTAAAGTGCCAACCGACTGGGTGCTTCGCGGCGCGTCCTCCGCGCCCTTTGAGCCGTAATTCATACGGATGACCACGGCCTAATCCACCCTTCGTTTTTACCATTATCTCGTCCTCCTCCCTCTGCTGTTCCCTACACCGACCTTCCCTCTCTCTCTCCCCCAGTTATTTTTTTTCCCCGTTCCATGCCACAGTTATTTATTCCGCGTGCAACTCGTAGCTTTTTTCTTTCTTCGCTCCTTTTTTTCGACCATTTTATCGGGCATCTCTAGATTTATGTTCTCGGTTTCCGAACCCCGATTCGAAGCTCTCGCGGGCCCTAAATATCATACAGTTAGGTATGTCCCTTTGCGCTTATACATTATACATGTATTCAACTGTTTCCACTCTATCTATTTATGAATACATAAATTCACGAATAAACGCGAGTCCCAGCGGACTTTTACATTGATATCCTATATACATATTTCTCTGTATACATATAAACATCAATTTTTCTATTACTGGTGTGAGGGGTTCGACCAACCCCCGCCGTCGCATCGACGCCGTGGTCACGACGATCCGTCGGTTATGCTTTCAATGCGGATTGCCGAGACTGGTCGAAACACGGCTGAATCGCAACTATGAAAATCGAGAAAATCGCGGATGGCTCTTCGTGGTGCGTGATTTCTTGAAAAACTAAGTTTCATTAAAAAAAAACAACATTAAACAATTTTAAACAATTTTTATTATTCATCCATTTGTTTATAACATTTCGCAATTATAATGCAAAATCAATTTTTTTGGCACGTTGTGCATGCTTGATTTTTTTTCAAACTTTCATATCCCATCGAGAATTATTCGAAATTCTCTCCGAAACTCACGCTAACTCGCGTTTAGCGGGACTGTACCCTCCATACATCCTGAAGCGACCCGGAAGGGAGGCGTACTCGACGAAGCGTCGACGCGGGATCCCCGAGTGAAACTAATCGCGATTCGGTCGCCGCTGCGCCTCTCGTCACTTGCGAGCTTTTTTTCCGCAGCCTCGATGCACAGCGTTTCCCCTCAGTCTCAACATACATGTATATTCGACATAATACACACACACACGCACACACATACACGAAGAAAAATAGTCTCCGTTATTGCGACGGCGAGAGCGAGGCGCAAGGGATGATGTTCTTTAGACTCACGCCCCGCTGGAGCCTTTCGGGCTCGTTCCACCGCGAAGGGATTTTTAATTCCCGGGTAAATATAAGCTCCCCGAACGCTCGCGTATATCCGAGTCCCGCGTGCGTCGATGTATACACATCCGGCTGTAGGTACTACTGTATCGCTGTTTGACCAGAGTGGGCCGCGCGCGATGCACACACGACTCGAGCTCGGCTGTACGACCTCATCAGTGTGTTTTCCGTGGAGCTCAGCGAGATGTATGTCTATCCTACCGTATATACTACACCCTACGTTCTGCAGCTTCTCCGTATACGCCGTGCAAACATCGATCTACCGCGCTGATCGGCCCGCGAGTACCGGCGGTTTTTACCTCTCCGACCGCTCGCGATGATACGTAATTTTTTTCCCCCAAACGCGCGCGTGCAAGTCCATTCTTCAATTGTGACGATATGAAAATAAAGGCACTTTTACAATGTAATTCATTTCGAATAGAGTACATATGGTGCCGAAATATTTTTTTCGTAACTCGTGCATGAATCGCGGCACTTTCCATGGCAGTCTTGCGAGCCGCAAGTGGCCAATAGCATGCCAGTCGCGAACCCGTGGTGAAATGATAAAGTCGCGCATGCGCAGTTCGTATTTTGTTCACTTTCGGCCCTTGGGAGTTTACTTTCGACGTTTTCGCCCCTAGAGTCATAACCTCACTTTTCAGTGTTCGTCTCGCGCGACTGCCATTCCAAGTGCCGCAGATTCATGCACTCGTTACGAAAAATATGATGTGCAACGAGGGTCGAATTGGCGATTGCGACTCGTGTGATTGCAGCCCTCGCTTCGCTCGGGCCGCAAACCTCACACTCGTCGCAATCGCCAACTTTCGACCCTTGTTGCACAATATACTATTTTTTAGGTACCAACGATTTTCCGGGGTGCCTTGTCACGTAATGAGTTTGATTGTGAGACTACTTTTTTATGAGATTTATTTTAAAGTATTGCATCCAGCGCGGCCGGGGTCGGAGGCTGCCGGGGCTGTATTTGGCGAATAAATTATTGTTGAGCGCCAGTTAGTTTTACGAACTAACAAACGAATTATTTTATATTTTACTTTTGACTAGCCGCGGTAATTCGCATGGGGTTCCGTTGGAGAACCCGAGGGATTGCAAGGATCAGCGAAAGCGGAAAAAATTTCAATGGACAAAATTCGACTTACGTTGCTGATTTATAATCAATCTCAGCCGCAGCTCGCTCGACGTGACCGTCGAATTCTTTCCACTCCGGACACGGTGGATTCCACAATTGACAAAATGTTCCAAGATGATTGACAAATAATGATGAACAGACCACACAAAGGATCGAATTATAATGATTTATACAAGATCGACAAAATAGAGCGAGACTCCTCGAGGTTTTACAGCTATGACTGCCTTTTACAGAGGTTCAAAGGCAAGTGTCGTTCTCGCTCACCCGATCGCGTTACGTTACGTGTTCGCGTAGCACGCATCGACTCGACCCTTCGCCCTATTGGTCGATATCGGCGATCTATTTCGTCGTGGCGCTGTCGCGGCCGGCGGTCTCGCTATTACACATCTGAGTCGAGCGTCTCGAGAGATTAGGCAGATTCACGCGACTTATAATTAGAGGAGAGCAGGGCAAAATGGCACACCGGGGCAAAATGGTACGAAATGGTCAAATAAAGTCCCCCGTATGATATAATTAGGGCAAAATGGGACAAGAAAAAGTCCCATCGAAGTAGATTTTTTTGCTGTCCCATTTTGCCCCTATACCATTCTGCCCTGGTCCCATTGTGCGTGAATACCATATTATGCCCCGGCATGCCGTTTTGCCCCGCTCTCCCCTATTTCAATTTCTCGCGAAGAATTTCGGGGAGTCAATTCGCGGTTCTGACGTCGAGGTAGAAAACCTAAATTGTCACTATTGTAATTCGCATTGAATGGAAAAACGCGTTCTTGACCGAGGCCCTCCTCACCTCTGACATACCGCCGTTGGTCACAGCTCCGTTCTCGGCGAGCTGAAGTATGCCGGTGCGAAATTGAGGTCGTGACTCGGGCCGTAAACCTCTGAAGCACACCGGCACTTTTCTGTTTCCCTTGCTCTCCTGCCTTCCACCCGTCACTCAATTACTACAATTATTCGCGAAGTCATAAGGGAATCTCTCGTTTGCCGCGAGGAACCGATACTCCCGATATCGAACGCGATTGGACCACGTTGTCGGCTTTGTTTACGATAACATAATGTATATCTTTGTATCTTTATTTATCCGCGCTCTTCGTTCGGCATTTTTCTCTCCAATCCGGCGCTCGGCGAAGCGTAACTAGATAGCTTGTTTGCAGTTCCGGAGCGATATCCTTGCAAATACACAGCCCATGGAACTCCCGCATGAGTTCTCCCGCAACGGCATGTTTTCATTTATAAAAAAAAAAAACCCGATAATATTAAAAAAATTATTCCGCCAGTGCGATCATCCCGCGAGCTCGTCCCATTTCAATCACCGTTAGCCAAAGTTGCATTGCGTTTTTTTTATCATATCGATGAGGCAAAAAATTATTTAACCGGAACTGACAAATTGCCGACTGAAACGGAAGTACAACAAACATACTTTTTGTGTTTACAGAAAAAAGGGATATGATACCGAACCATCGAAAAAAATTGGGATATTCGCAAAGCCATGTGGGAAAACGGTATATCGAAAAATATATCTGATATATTTAATATATTTCTGTCGAACGATGGTACATTACCGATAAGCGAATGGCGAAAAAATTATGCGATTAATCATATGAAAAAGGCAGAATTTTGTATATTTCTTGCGTCTCCGCTTTTTTCTCGCGCGGTCGAAGATAGCCAGCCGACTGGCAATGAAACGATGCATATAAAGCGTTATCGCGATAATGAAGGTGATGAAATTGAATCAAAAATAGAATTTCTTCGAGGCAACGGGGTTGAAACGAGAAAGACTACGAGAAACCAACTGGCGCCAGGGTTCCTTGGAAATACCGGTACGAACAGCGAGAAAAGCGAGTACATATTTGCCAGGAGTTCTAAAACACTTTAGCGCGTAGCAAGAGCGACCCCAAGCCCCGGAGTCTCTCATGCCCCATGGAAGAACCCACCGTGAAATTCTCTCGGTCCAACCGGGCCAAAGGAAATTTCGAGCAATCCACTCAGCTGATTGCGTCGAAATGGAGCAAAAGAACGAGGTGTCTCTTCTGACCAGGCGGGGAGCGTTGGCAAGGGGTTCGATGTTACTTCCATGGCAGTTGCCTGTAACCTCGTAGCCTCGCCGATACGATTTTCGAAGGGTCACCCCGACCGGGTCACTCTCGCATCGTTGGTCCGCGAAACTTTTACCCAAATTTGGCCCTTTCCTCGTAGGGACGGTCAGCGGAGAGGACCCAGCCGAGGAATCGACAACGCGTGAGCGCGGGGATTGACGGGGTAGTTTCTTATTACGTAAAATGCTTTCCTGCATGCGTGCGCGAGCGCGTGGTCATTCAATTCTACGCACACCGGACGCGGACTTTCCATCCAAGACCGGCGGTGAGCCCAGTCCTAGCCTCATAAGCTTTTCAATTTCGAATGGACAAAGAACCAGAGCGAATCAATCTCGTTCGTGCGAGAGAAGGACCGACCGATTGACGGCGAAGCAAAGGATTTCCTCGATAAATATCGGTTGCAATTCCGATATTGGTTTCTGTAGATGTGAGCTTGCATTTCACAGCATCGAGGATTGGGGGATGCGTCGTCATTCGAGAAACTCAAACATATTCTGTAATGTTGACCTTTGCTTGCGGACAGGGACCGAAAAATTCAGCATACTTTTACGATTGATCAATTGTTAACATTCATTTTGAGCTCGCTAGAGTATGAAGCGGAGTCTTATACGTTTTGCCGATCGATTTATTTTTCCGGTCCGTAAAACTGCAATTTCCAGCATCTCACGTATATGATTAACCTTTAATATTTCAACATCTCTGAAAACAGGAACTCCGAGAATCCGCGCATCTGTGTCTAAGTATCGATCCTGAAAAGAAAAGAGAAACAAACGAACTGCCGCAGAGTGAAAGAGTATCCTCCTATTTATCTGAGTCGTCTTGGCGATCTGCTTCGTCACTCATGCCAGCAAGACACATCGAATCGTGAGGATAAATAATAATAACCGAGTCGGTTCGGGAAGGAGGGAGAGAAACTTATAGCCAGTGATATTAACGCGACGGGAGGAAACGATCGAGAAGAGGCGAAAGACGAGGAACTTTGGTCGTGTGCATGGTGGAACCGAACTATGATAGGACTGTGCTGCTCGATGAGAAGGGGGGTTAGGGCGACCGAGAGTCGGCTCTTTCGTACGGGAGCAATATATTTCGAATGCGAGGAAATCTACTCTCCGATTGTATCGAATTGAATCGCCGAGGGGGTAGAGCGAACTCGGCTCCTAGCTGATGCTGCTGTCGCTCCTCTGCACCCACACCCACCCGCTCGTCACTAGCGACGGTTTTTTTTTTGCAGCCCTCTCTTTTGTCGACCCCAAAGCGCCGGAGTGTCGGCTATGAACACTTAGCACCCTCTTTGAAAATTCGTCGATTCTCGGGTAAACGGGAAGCTATTAATGACGGTCGTCTGATTTCTTCAACACTTGTAATTCGGGGACCGGAGATCATCCGACTTTAAAGAAGCACTATCGTCCGATCTAGGAATAGGAAGAAGCTTAAGCCGAGACATGACACAGTTGATCGTTTAGTAAGCTGGGCGAGCTCACGAGTCACGAGTGTTGGACTTCCGCACAAGCGTGGAGAATCTAATGATAAGTATGACGAACGAGACATAGCCTGGGCTATGCTTGGAGAAAATGTTAGCGAGTCGAGTGACCGCGATTCAGTAAAAAATCAGAGGTCAGCGTATGAGAGCGAGATACTCGTGAAAGTTTGATTGTTCGTGTGGTTTCGGATCGTTTCAGAGGGATTAGGGTCGATAGGAATGTGGGAACTAGTAGGTACGGCGACGCGCTTTCGCTTGCGCGAAACCGCCGGAGTTTGGCCATCTAGCGGCCAAACGCTTGAAACTACCAGAAAGTAGGGTCGTTCCGTTACAATGCTGCGCAGAATTTTCGGCGCTAGATCGATGAAGATTCGATGCGCTCAAAGATCGTTTCTAAACGATAAAGATATGGTTGTCGAAAACAAATTTGCTTAGTTCGTCGATCCGCTCATATGAGAAAATCTAAAGTTAAAACAGGCGGGAATTTAACTGTTCATGATGTTTCGTCACGGGGTGAGTTTGCTCGAAGAGGAAGCGAAGATAAAATTCGAAGTAACACGAGCCAGATAAGCCTCGTGAGTGTCGATCCACGTCTCCACTTTCGCGAACCGCGGGCGACAAGAGTCGGCGAGGGTTACCAAAGAGCGTAGATACTGAAAACCGAAACTCATCCATTTCGAATGTACGCGTGTCACGCGCGCTATTCTACTCTCGCGAGGGTGCCTTCGGATCCTTTTCTCTTCTTTCTTTTTTTATCTTCCTCTTTCCCTTTATACTACTTTTCTCCGTTGCCGTCCCGCTTATCCCTCGTGGGAGTCATTTAATTCTCCACGTGTTGTCGGGATTTCAATTTCGTACGAGAAAAAGAAGCGACGCTGCGTTACGCAGGCATGACTCTCGGGGCTGCAGAGTGCGAGAAGAACAAAGTAAAGCATTCTTGGAGCGTGATTAAATTGAGTGTTTTTTTTTTCTCTCTTAGCGAGCCAACAGCGATAAAGTTCTTGACGAATGCCATTCCTCGCGTCAGAAAGATATTGTAAATTTTCTACATTGAAGAAAATCATAGGAATTTGTCGTTTTATTAAAGTATTCAAGGGCACGTCGAAACGTTCATGTGGCCTTGAGTTTTATATATTCGAAACTAAATTCAGGGTTAATGACCTATGTTCTGCTATTTTATAGAAAACGAAAACTCAATTCATTATGCGATCTTTCGAAAATAAAAAAATGTACTTGGTTGGCGCACTTTTTTGGAGCACGACGAAAAAAAGTGAACATTAGAGGATTATTCCGAGGCTGTGAGTGAACGCGAGCGAGGACCTTCTTCGAATTCAAGTCACAGCACTGATAAGATCCAGCGAAACAACAGCAAGCTCCTAATTCAGTGGAGACCTTGCCTTATTGCGTGGGAAATTAATTCAGCTGCTTTAATACAGTACGCTTGTTTCGCCACAAGTTTAAGTCTTCCGAGAGGATCTCACTGTTTCGGATGAACGTGCATATTTCACTCGAATTTCCGTCGTATCGGTTCTGCTTGAATAGATACATCATTTGCGAAAAATGAATTGATTATTTAACTTTTTCTCATACGAATTGGAAGATGGAGTCTGATTATCTTTTCCCTCCTCTTTTTCCTTGTTCTTCTTTCTTTTATGCTTGTATTGTTTGTATCTTTTGTAATCATTTTGGTAGATCGGCCTTTCAATGTACGTGCTTTACAGGAAAAATTTCATTTCGTTTATTTCTATAAACTCAGGACGAGGTTGAGTGAAACCAACCATAGATTTTACCATTACAATAACTGAGAAAAAAGTTCGACTCGAATTTATTTAAGGTGTAAGTGTAGGTATTCTTTTGCACATAGAATTGAAGTCAGCGGAACCACCTGAAGGGGATTTTATCACTCGGTTGATGTAGACATAACGGAGTGAGACTTAAAACGTCGTCACCAGCGTCATGCGTAGCAACCCTCATCGTTGTTTTCCCGCCAATTTACATTCGTCGCAAAGCGATATGAACTCGCTATCTTTCGTTTCTCCGTTTTCTCGACGAGCCCATTGACAGTCGCGCCACGAGTCGGCATGCTAAAACGTCAGACCTAATCTATCCCGACGCTACTCTGCGTCGCGCGTCAATCGTAAACACTGCTCCTCTTCCAATTTCGCTCGTGTTAATGTTGCTTTCCGCGAGCGACGTTATCGGGGTTCACGGGGGTGATTAGAACTTGGGGGAATTCATCGAGGGTGAAGTCTCGAGACGAAGCCGGACTGCCGGATGTGTTCCACGGTTATTTCGCCACTTGAACGTTGCAAGGCCGGCGGCCCGTTATTCCTCGGAGACTGAGAGAAAATCCACGAAACGAGAAGCGCGTTAATGGTCGATAAAACGAGCTACGATTCTTCGAGGTTGAGGACCTGAGAGGAGCCAATGGTATCGATAACTCTGGCTACGCCAGAAGAAGCCAATCTCGAATCGGAATAGTCGTGTACGAAATGAAAAGTCGTTAGAAAAACATGTGCATTGGATAGGGAAGAGCGGGGCAAAACGGCATACCGGGGCAAAATGGTATTCACGGACAATGGGACCAGGGCAGAATGGTATTGGGGCAAAATGGGACAGCAAAAAAATCTACTTCGATGGGACTTTCCCTTGTCGCATTTTGCGCTAATTCTATCATACGGGGAACTTTATTTGGCGATTTCGTCCCATTTTGTCCCGGTGTGCCATTTTGCCCCGCTCTCCCCTAAAACGAATGATACTCCAGCGGGTTCCTCTGGTTTCGTCCAAGCTACTCGGGACGAAAAAGAGTGGCGCTCATCTCTGGAAATCGTCGTCACGTACACGAACAGGAAACGAGATAAACATAGCAGCCGTGTGTGTTCCTAAGCATAGGTAAAAAGCCCTGAGCGTTCTGTTTGTCGACGGCTCGATTACAATCTACCCCGGTGCACGGAGAGACTCACCGACACGGAGGATCTCGCTTACAGGCTCGTTTCATCTGGACTTTTGCCGAAATTCCACTTGTGATCACTCGCCATGCGCGATACTCTCGGTACCTGAACTTTTTCCCAGAATAGTATGCATATTGTACGTGAGAAAAATCTTTTTTCGAGTACTCGGGGTCAAGATCGATTTGTACAAGCGCTCTAAACCTTAATGGATGGAGGAGATATAAAACAAGATTCAATCCTATTCGAATCCTGTTTTTCTGAAGCGTTGTCTATGAAAAATTTTCACCAGGGCAGGCCAAAAAGTCTTTTTCATGATCCACACGTACGATCTACGAAAAACATGAATACAATTTGTCAGCGATAGCGAGCCGAACAAGCATCTCGTATTTCACTTAAAAATCGACAGGTATCCGTGCCTTTGTCTCATCTCACATTTCCGACGATTTGTGGTATGAAAAATGTTGAAGGCTGCCTCGTTAACCGCTCGTATTGTTGGAGACTGGAAATTCTTGTAGGTAACGTCGTTTTCACGTTACTCAATCGAAGAGACGATCTCAAAAGCGAGAGGCATTCTTTTTCCTCCCTTAATTGGAAAATGGCGGGCAAAGAAACGAGAAGATAGAGAACGCCGAACGTTAGGTGCAAACTAACAGCGATAGAGAGGAATCTAAAAACAAAACAAAAACCAACGCCTCCGACCCTCGACGGAGCAAGAATTTCTAATTACCGGGTGTCACTCGTTTCAGAGAATCTGCTCGAAGCCGTTACGAGCACGTTGAAGTATGGTGAAAGCGAGGCGCGGGTGGGTCGGGGAGGAAACGAGAGACAATCGTTTGATAAGATTGACTATTATATATAAGATTATTCTATTCTCTAAAACTGTAATGGTCGAGCGCGCCGCAGTAACTGATCTTGCTTTCTTCGGACACTCTTGTACTCCGATGGATAGGGGAGAGCGGGGCAGAATGGCATACCGGGGCAAAATGGTCCGAAATGGTCATATAAAGTCCCCCCTATGATAGAATTAGGGCAAAATAGGACAAGAGAAAGTCCCATCGACGTAGATTGTTTTGCCGTCCCATTTTGCCCTAATACCATTCTGCCCATGGTCCTACTGTGCGTGAATACCATTTTGCCCCGGTATGCCGTTTTGCCCCGCTCTCTCTTACTTCAAATTTCGAAGGAAGAGCGTTAAAGTATTAATTTAATGTTACGTATTTTGGCTCTGAGGTTATCTGTTCCTGCTTGTGTAATAAAAAAGAAGTAGTCCTCGATTTTTCAAACGAAGGATGAACAAGAACGACATCGGGGTTTCCAGGAGGACGATGAAAGCATTCCATATCGAAGCACTAAGGGCTTCGGTCGTAAAACCGAAGTACGTAGTCCTGGCTACAGCAATGCCTGTACACGAAGAACGTATATCCGAGCGACATGACATTATTATGGAGCCAGTAAACATCCATTTCTTGACGGACCCTCTCCAGGATTCGACATACTGACCGAACACGGCGATGTCCAATTCATGGAACTCCAGCAACGCCAGACAAGCCTGGCCCTCTCCCCATGGCAAAAGCAGCCCCTCGCCAAATAACACTCCGCGATCGCAATCAGAGAGCCATTGAGAGGCGAGCCATCGATTGCTCGAGGAATCTCGTTACTCGCTCGCTACGCTTTAGCGCAAACGAAAAGTCCTTGTCGTGCCATTGGTCGTTGCAATCCTTTGATATATTTTCATTGGCCCGTTGGCCTTTGACTTTGCGTCGATTGATGGCGATTTTGTCATGCATAGCAGTTCGCGGAACGAGCCCTCCGTTCAACATTCGTACTAAGCCCCATTTCGCTTCTTGGGCGTCGTCGTTCCGCGACCGAAGTCACGTTCAAATGCCGTCGCCTGATCGATACAACTCTCATCGGAGCAATTCTCGCTTCTAATGGGTAAAACTTATTGATGGAAAGCCACAGCGAGCATTTCCCCTCTCGAACATTCGTCTATACTGCATCGAGAAATAAGAGCGAAGTACCAAATGCGGTTGCTTAATCGATACAACTCTGGTTGTATCGTGAACTGCTATTATTTCACTCAGTGCGTGAAATGCGGTTTTACGCAAGCATTGCGCGCGTGGGCGTTTAAATAACCCAAGACGAAAAGGTTGACACTGAGGCTTGTTGCGCGAGAGTACAGAAATGCGTGCAGCAGTCGCAGCGAGAAGAGGCTCGAGACGGAGGAACGGAAAGGGGGCAGTGGCGCGTCGTGTAAAAAGTGATCCGACCCGGAGCGGGTCGGAATGCAGCCACTCGCAGGGTGGTGGTACAACCGGGTAGGCTTAATTAACGACAAACACGGAGAGCTAACGCAACGCAATCCGCGACTGTTGCTCCACGGACGTTTAAAAATATATTTCCCCGAGAAGAAGAAGAAGAAGACGAAGAAAGTTTTGACTCTTCTTCGCGTCCTTCGCTGTTTCGCATCGTCCGATCTCTTCTTTTGGCTTCCGACTTTTTTTCTTCCGATTTTCGGAAACGTTCCTACGCTCGGTCTCTCAGTCATCTCATTCGTGACGGTACTTCACGAGTTCCCGGAGCGCGTTTCAGCATTTTCCGCCGGCGGACGGAAGGGCGAGAACGCTCCACGCGCCATCTTTCCTCGTCGTTCCGCTCATCCGCTCGAACGGAAGTGCGAGGAAGAAGACTCGGCGCGTTTCGGAGTACACTACTCTCTGTCCACCGCTCGACTCTTCGCGCGCGGCTAATCTCTCTGATTTATGTTCGACACTGCGCCGCTGGGCTCCGCTAGCTCACACTTCCGAGCCGCATTCCCGGCGCTCTAATGAAGCTATTGAAATAATCGTTCCGCTCGGATTCACCGATTCGTAGTTATTCGTCGCACACGTACCCACTTTTATTCTTCGCCATTGGCGCGCCCGCGGGCGCTCACACACCCCGACACCCGGCTATTCCGCATCCTCTTCCGTTCTCGCTCCCTACAGGCTTCTTCGTATTCTCCCTTCTTCTTGTTCTTCTTCGACTTACCGCGCGTTCCCATCGTTCGAGCACGTGCTCACTGAATCTCGGAGTATTGTCGACTTCGTTATTATGGGATTTACTGCCCGAGACCCGGAATCGCCGCGCATGCTTTTTGCATCTTTTAAATATCGCACATGAGCTCGAGTGTTCGCCATTTCGATTGTCGGTCTATTTTTCTTACATTTACTTCTTTATTGATTTCTCTATGAACGAAAACTCCAAAAAGAAAAAGGGTTTTGATGCCAAAAATTGCAAAAAAAAAATTCCGGAAGCGACGCTACACTGTCTGTCCAAAATTGCCGGTCCCACTTTTAGAGGTAATTGACATACCGATTGATGTGACCGATCGAGCAGCATCTTTAAGATTGTGACGAATATAGGTTTTAGTTATCGATGTTAAGTCGTAAAAAAAATGAAGAGAGATTCGGCTTGATTGGTAATGCGAGGACACACGAAACACGAAATAACCATCGGGAATTCTATGACGTGGACTATCTTGGACGCAACGAGGAACTCAAAGAAATGGCGTTCGAAGTCCGGGTGCTGAATCGGGGTTGCTCTATCGGCGAAGGGAAACCACGCGGAAATTCTCACCGCTATGACTTCAAGAATGCACACATATAGATATGTATATGGATATTTGGGACATATACATATAATACGTATAAACAGTTTTCTGGCAACGATTCGCCTACGCGTTATCGTAATATTCGTCGTTTCAGTCGCCTACAGAGATTGCGTCTATACGACGGCGAAGGTCGATGCGTTACCAAGGTGATAGCCGACGAGGGCGCTGAGTTTAGTCCGGGTTTTAGGGGAGGTAGAAATATGACAGAACTACCGCTGTCGGTTGTCTCTATCTCGCGTAGGGCGTCACTGGGAAGTACAAAACTCGATCGACGTTCAGCTAAAAAGTGGAACGACATTTTAGTTAATGTTTATGTATTAGGTATTTTACAAAATAGTAAAAAATTACGCCGAGTACGCTTGGAAAAGTGAAAAAAAGTCTTAATTAAATCAATATAAGCCAAATATAGTAAGCCAAAATCAATATAAGCGAAAATACACGTTTTTGGTAATAAAAATCGTCTAGCCTAGCAAGAACTGTAGGGGAGAGCGGGGCGAAATGGCACACCGGGGCAAAATGGTACGAAATGGTCAAATAAAGTCCGCCGAATGATAGGATTAGGGCAAAATGGAACAAGAGAAAGTCCCATCGAAGTAGATTTTTTTTCTGTCCCATTTTGCCCCAATACCACTCTGCCCTGGTCCCATTGTGCGTGAATACCATTTTGCCCCAGTATTCCGTTTTGCCCCGCTCTCGCCTATTTCATTATTTTCGTTCACATTCGAATGTTTCACTTCAACCCCGCTCGTTCGATAGAAAACAAATTTCGCAAATACGCATAACTTAGATTACAGAAGAATGTACAATTAAAGTGACGACAAGCGTTCCAGAGCGATGGTGCGAAGCGTTTCGTGAAATTAAACATGCGCATGGAGAGAGTGCATGTCCGCCTTGGCAGGAAAGCCTCCTCTTTATATATTCATTCGATCCAGATTTATAGTTGATGCGCTATACGTGCAGAGGCTCGGCGTCCGGTCTCGGACGTGCGCGTTACACGACCGAGAATTCGCGGGGGTTCGTTTTGCTCTCGATGTGCTTTAAATTTCATAAAGTTGACGAGACGTACTACGGTGAGTTGGGTTCTCCGGTAGCCCCGATCGAGTTTTCGAAAGCCGTGCAAAGCGACGCTAAGTTTTCAGAGGCGTCATTGGCAATGCATGGCTTGTTGTGATCGCCTCCCATAACGCATCAATCTCGTCGGTCGGATCCCTCGGGATCACCGTATGGGGCCCTGTCCAAAGCTTACCCGCTCTCATCCGTCACGAAAGCCGCGTACGCTCACTCTCGAGTGCCCGACACGAAGACTTTCCTGTATTCGCTCTTTGTGCTACATTGGCACGTAGAGGCACCTTGTATTATAGGCGATGCGGTTCTTCTTCCTATCTCATTCGACTAGCTTAACCTCGTTCCTTTCATACCTTTTTCTTTTTATCTCGCGCGAAACAACGAGTTTCCTCGCCGAATCACCGTTTGGGCGCTATGATTTTTTTATATCCAACATCAAAACAAATAGTGGGCGATGTAACGTCGCAATAACGCTGAAGCTTAAGCAATGGTCTGCATCCTCAACGAGACACGGGTAGTTCGTATAATAATGGCAGAGGCAATGAAAAATCTTTTCTCGAATCTTTCGAGACCGATGGAATAGCATACGAAATAAAAAATCGGTATCTCAAACTTCATATACCGAGAACAATGATTTATTAGCTCATTAGCATGCGTGCGATCCCGTTGCGATTGAACCTACTGTAGAAATACTTTTAAATACATGCTGGTATGAACCGAACCTGTACCTTGCACAGCAATTTTTTAACGAGTCTTACATTATCAATTAGATTTTACCTATCTCGCAATAGTACATGAAATATTTTAGTTGAAATAGATTCAAAATATGAAAAATGTAGTTAATGATTATTTGAAGATCGATTCGATATGAAATTCTATATTTTCACTATAAATCCACGGGGCTGAAATTTTTTTGAATGACCTTCCTTTTCTACAGATAGCAATTACTGAATCATTCTATCCGATGATTCAGACACCACGCAAATAAATATATACATATCTTGAAGAAACGAGAGACCTTGTCGTCTGACCGATGGAAACAAAGAAAAAAAAGGAGATCGAGCCCTTCCAACGGAAGCCTCGCATGCTTCCGTTCTTAACGCTGATTTACGATGTCGATCGCGAAATCTCTCGACCTCTTTTTTTCACCCCTCCATCTTCCCTATCTTTAACTTTCAAATCTGCCAAATCCGGGCAAGATGCAGGTTAGAGCCAAAACAGAAGCATTGGATGAGACGCTCAAGCATAGAAGCAGGAATCTCTCGAGGCGAGTGGAGCAGTGACTACGAGAGTTCAAGATGCGGCGGCGAAGTATACGCGAAAAAGCCCGCGACGGGGGGTTGGTTGATCCCAAGATCGATGCCCGTGTGTCAACCGGACGTTGAGGGTTTTCGTCCGCGTCGTCGCGGTCGTCGACACCCTCGGTCCAAAGCATTCCCTCTCCAGGATCATGACCGCGACGTAGGCCGTCCTCCTTCGAAACTATTGTAAACCCATTCGCTTATCTACATAAGCGTGTTTACATGGAGATCGAGAAGCGCCGCTGGCACGTTCACGGTCGTCACGGTCCCACCCCAAAGCGCCCCGCAAGCTGCGAGGGTTGCCGAATAATGGAAAATCGGAACGATGACGAAGGAGATGGAAGGAAAAAGCCCCGATGATGCCGATGGTGCGCGGCCGGTGGATGGCCGCGGTGATCTCCATGTCGTCGTCCAACGAGCATGCGGGGCAGGACACCGTCCGAAGGATCCAACGCTCGTCCCGTCCGAGTGAAGAGAGTCGAGAGGAAAAAGAAAGGAGGATAGACCGCGAGAATCGCTGGAGAATCCCTCATGTCCGTGCTAGTGTTCGGGGATCAACGTTTGATCCACGATATACGCCACTGTTATAACCGGATCGACGTCTTTCTTTCTCGTCCGTCATCGCATCACCTTTCGTCTCTTTTCGCCGGGGACACGACCGGATGTTCCGGGGTGTGGACAATCGACGACCGCTGTGCTGTCTCCGGGATTTTCAGTGGAATCGTCCCGAGTCTTCCCGTAGAGCAGGAGTGAAAGGGGCATGGAATGAGGGATTCGAGCACACGATGCACACTCCGGACCGAGTCTAGAAGCAGGGTAGGATTTTTTCGGACCTATCGATCGTCCGTCTATGGAATACGGACATCGGAAGGGGATGGCCACAAACCTAGGATAATACTCAGATCGCATTACACTTGCTAGGATTTCGCTACCAAATCGCCTCAGATATATGGTGGGAACGTGCTCGCGGAAGATCGCGGTTTTTTCGATAACACCCGCGAATCTTGCGAGCCGCTGGGGTTGGACTCTGTTGAAATATTGTATTCGTTGCACCTACATTTTTTCGACATTTGGAAACATTGTCCGAGGGTGAAGGATTTTCTGTGACACGGGTTCTGACGTACTATTATCGCGCGGCTCTGTGTCAGAAAGGTTTAGAGATATTACTCGATTATCACTCCGGTTTAGCTTTTTTTATTCATTTCTCATTCGCTCCCGTTGAGGCTGAACAAACGGATAAGCAAGTCAATTTTGGAACAGCTAAACTTTTCCTGAGGTTGTCTGAAATTGTTTCTTTCAGTATATCACGGATTCAAAGGTGTAGGGGAGAGTGGGGCAAAACGGCATACCGGGGCGAAATGGTATTCACTCACAATGGGACCAGGGCGGAATGATATTGGGGCAAAATGGGACGGCAAAAAAATCTACGTCGATGGGACTTTTTCTTGTCCCATTTTGCTCTAATTCTATGACACGGGGGACTGTATTTGACCATTTCGTACCATTTTGCCCCGCTATGCCATTTTTCCCCGCTCTCCCCTATATCGCAGACATGTGTATTTACATATCGGAAGCTAGAAGAGCAGGCAACTCGACAACTTAGCGACAACGGTGAAACTAACGAAACTCTTTCTTTCCAATCGTTGATTGAGCTACGCCTAAACGTACGCAAATAGCTGCGCGAATACGGCCGAAATCGTGTTTCAGATGCCTGTTTTGGCATGCGGTAATTAGATCGTCGAATGCATAACTCAACGCGAAATTACACAATGATTCAATTCGTTGCGGGTATTGATCATCAAAACGGGCCCGGTTGCCCACGGCAAACTCGATAATGTTACTCATAGCGGCGTATATTTTCCCGATGCGAGTCGAGACGGGCTGTTGCAGCAGCAAACAGCGGCAGGTGCGCGATCGAGTAGTAAATAATGCAGGCCGCCTCGTTTCGAGTGCCACCGTGCACTTAGCCGTTCCACAACAATACGTTCTCACTTTCGGCACTCGACCGATTGATCTTCTTGGCCGATCGGCTTTCTCCCCAACTCGGCGCGCATTGCGCGCGCGAAAAGGTTTCTGACATTTCGACTGCAGTCCTGCCGCCTCTCGCGGCGAAAGGTGAACGCGAAACGGCTAAACCATTTCGAGGTTTGATCAATTTAATCCGATGTTTTCATCTCGCCTCATCCATCAGCACCAGTCTCGTTCGTCGTTCGCAACCGTTAACAATAACACAATGAATTTTCGAACGTTAACCGAGACATTGCGTAGTCAATGACTTTCATGACCAGACATCGGTCCATCATACCCCACTGTGTGCTCCTTCATTTAATCGCAGTTCGCGCTCGTCCATGATTCGATAAAGCGTTAACGATGCCCCGTCCGTCCGAGCGATCGAACGCGCGCGTCGACGAGCGCGTCTATTGCGCCGTCGAACTCAAATAAAATTTGCCCTCGAATTGAAAGAAAAATAAAAAAAAAGCAACTTTTACCGCTCGGGTTCGTATCCGCGCTTGTACAATTTTTCCAGCTATCCGCGTCGATGCGAGCCTCGATTAATCACGTCGGGAGGCTCGAGGGACTGTATTTTCATGCAATTACCCGATCGCCCTCCCGTTAGCGTCGTACCTACTAATACGCGCGAAGCCGAGCCACTGCTGTCCAAGGGACGATTAATGACTGGCACTAAAATGTAATATAGTGGAAAAACCAATGGATACGTTCCGCGGTGCCGTACACCGACGCGGGTCTCTCAATTTCGTCTTCTCGTCCAGTTTCTCACCTTGGTCAGCGAAGCCTTCGCACCTTTCGCGGCTCTAAACACGGTAGAACGTTGGAAGAGGAATCAAAGCGAGCGAATTGCCGTCGATCGAATCACTGCAGTTTTCTACGCTTTGCCGATCAGCCTAAAAATAGCGGCGAAAGCATCCTTCAGCGGGATGGAGCTGCGTGAGAATCGGTCGCACGAGCATGGGATAAATTACGATGCATATGATCGAAACTAGTTGTAAAGATATTGAGGTCGTTCGCCCATCTCGATCGCTATCGGCCTATCGGTAATCGTCGTCTTGCGCCTTCCTACCTGCGATTCATGCTTGCGTGACTACCGGAATACGACGTCGCTCGATAAGGATAGACGTTGATCTAGACCTGGATCGATAAGCTCGTTGGGTTCCGCCGGCAGTTGCTCTTTTAAGGAGATTTAGATATTTTCAGATCTTCCGAATTGATGACCCAAACTCGTCACGTTTGCGGGAGCATTCGCGATTCTGTTCGGTACCGTTGGAGGAAGAAACCGAACATTGCTTACTATTTTACGGGAACTCATTCGCAAGGAAACCGTTGTCGTTTCGAGCCAATTCGGAGCATTATCTTCGGTGGGGATTTTCTGGAAAGCTCGAATTAACGAAAGGTGTTACGAATTGCCAGAATTGCAAATTTCGGGAGTCCAACGTAACGTAAGCTGCGGGAAACGCATTGAGCTCGAAGTGTATTAACGAGCAAATGGGTCAATGTCGAGCGCCAGGGATCGGCCGAGATTCGCGAGAATGATAGTCGCGCTGTATCGAGAGAGAGAAGCTCGTCCAATGCCGCTGTGCACGGACCTAGCGCCGAGTCATTCATCATAGTTAGGAGGCGGATAACGAGTGACAGATTGGATCGCTTTGGCTATTATACGCCGATCGCTCATGTACGCTCATTTACCACGTTTTTTCTCCCAGACCCTGCGTCGCGCGTGATTTTCCAATATGCGCATACTTTATTGTCTTGTTTACTGTTAATAAGACGAGCGTCAGGATCTTCAAGCAATTCTGTACGAAGGCATTTCCGAATGAAAATCATTATTTCGGTGTCGGACTCTGTTGCAGCTAAAACGTGCGCCGAATCGTTGACCAATGTGGTCACCTTCGATAAATTGTGTTATTTTAACACATTTAATTCCTATCAATGATAAAATGAAGATTCGTATCTTTTTTAGAAGAACGTTGCAAAAAGATCATTGATGTCTTAATTTCATTCCTATATTTTCTTTTCCAAAATAATCTCGGAACGGAAGCGCTGGGCCCGAACGTGAACAGCGCGCTTTCGGGGCAAAACCGCGAAGCGCCGGAATAGATTTCTCACGGCTCATGTCCCCGATAACAAAGACTCGATGCCCGATACGTGTATAACTGTATGGGCAAGCAAGATCCAGCGAGCAAGAATGGAAGCTCGAGGGTTAAGATTTGCGATGTTGGGGTTCGCGCTATACTTGGCGTAATATCGCAGCCTAATGGCGTGTGCGCAAAAGCTCATGGATCTACACCACCGACCTCTGCGACAACTTTCCCGCTCGCCAAGGCGACACGTTCGCTCGTACAGTTCGGATTATGAAGGCCGCATATCACACATCCCCTTACGCTATACGTAAGAAGCAATGTCGAAAAAAAAGGTTCTACGGGTCGTTCCCCGGACAATAATCGATCTGGAATAGCATATTCGCCATAGGGGAGAGCGGGGCAAAACGGCATACCGGGGCAAAATGGTATTTATGCACAATGGGACCAGGGCAGAATGGTATTAGGACAAAATGGGACAACAAAAAAATCTACTTCGATGGAACTTTCTCTTGTCCCATTTTTCCCTAATTCTATCGTACGGGGGACTTTATTTGGCCATTTCGTACCATTTTGCCCCGGTATGCCATTTTGCCCCGCTCTCCCCTACTGCTTTTGGCAGCCTCGAATAGCGAAAAGAAGGAATGAAAGTTCGTGTTTCTTCGATATTTGAGGAGAAAAATGAAAAATACCGCAGCTGAAGGAATAACGCTGAAGGGGGACGAAAAAGAAGATGCGCGCTGCTACGTAATAACGGATAGTTTGCTCGATTGCGTTTCGCTGATCGGACGATCGGGCAACTGATGAGCAGATAATGTATCTGAGCATTCGCGCGGAACGAGATCAATCTAATTTATATGTGGCACATATTATTGAGAGGAGGGGAGATTCGGTGTAATAACAGGGGAAGACGGAAAATGACGAGATACGTTAGAATAACATGCCGCCGGTCTGGGTTATCTCATTTGTAAATCATATTACGTGTATCTACTGAGGTATATATGTCTACTCAGCGATTCGTTTGGGCGCGATAAATCCGATCGGACGAGCCCTTCGGTACTCTTCTCGTCTCGTCATTTTTATATCGTAATTTTTATATCGGAACTACTCTGCGGTGAATAATTGACGTTTTGTGGAGTCACCTGGGCTAGAATCGCCGCGTAATAGCCCAAATGAAATGTCAATTAAAAAAATTCCCGACTAGTGTTCGAACCATTGTTAGATTCTTTGAAAAAAAAAAAAAAAAAAAAAACAAAACAAAGATAATCCACGTTGTTATAAATTCATAAACATATCATTGGTACATTATATCAGTTTTAGTTCAGGGAACTTAAAAATAATCCATAAATTCATTATATTTATTATGTAAAGCTTTATCACATATATATTTAAAATGAAATAATTATTCAATCGGAAAAAAAAAAACATTACGCTAAATTGATTTATATCGCGCATCCGAACGTGCCGGTGGCCCGCATAAATTTGATTTAACCCCGCAACACGGATGTTATCGATATTTTTTTCAATCGACGGACGCCCTCTCGCAGAGATGGTTCTTTTGCACGCTGCTGACAAAAATCTCATCTCGAAGAATTTCGTTAGTGAAAGAAAAAAAGGACATTAACATAATTTTGTACGGCAGAATTTCCGAGGGTTGTGGCGGCGAAACGATCACGTATTTCCACTCAAATTCGATCGAGCCACCGCCCCATTCCCTATCGCGGCGAGATCTTTTTATCGAGATTTTATATTATTCTGCTTATCGCGAAAAGTGTTCCGTAGATAAAGGGCATACAGTATGAAAGCGAATGGTCCCTTCTCGACGGTTCCTTCGTCCCTCGACGCGTCTCCAAGAATTCGACACTCCGCGCGTCACCTCGAACAACGGCGCGCCGAGATCTCTCGATCGCGGGATCTATCGAAATCTCCATACGCGAATTTAGAGCGAGTTGAAAAACGAAGCGACGAGCACGCAGACCAGGCGAGTTGGAGAAAGACAGACGCACGAGAAGATACGAATCGGTCACGTAGCAATACGAGAATGAGAGTGCAGTTTTTCAACAATCGTTTATCTAGATTTATCGTCTGTGGTACAATGAAGAAGGGCGATAGGATGGAGGGCCAGCAATGCAGTGACGCGAACGCAACGTCTTAACCGGGGCGGATTATGACTCTAAAATAATCGAAAATGTAGGGGAGAGCGGGGCAAAATGGCATACCGGGACAAAATGTTACGAAATGGTCAAATAAAATCCCCCGTATGATAGAATTGGGGCAAAATGGGACAGAGAAAGTCCCATCGAAGTAGATTTTTTTGCTGTCCCATTTTGCCCCAATACCATTCTGCCCTGGTCCCATTGTGCGTGAATACCATTCTGCCCCGGTATGCCGTTTTGCCCCGCTCTCCCCTAGTTGGCCGTAGAAAAAATCATGCAAAAAAAGGTCCGGGGAAAGAACAGCCTGGAAAAAAATGCTCACAGATCTTGTTCTTTTTTTCGCAAATGAACCGCTTACGAGCATGTGAAACACCATTCCGAGTGCACAAAAATATTGTGTCTTTAATGAATATACTGCTTGGATTATATTATACATATGTATAATATATATATTGTATAATAAGTGAAAAACGGCTACGCCGCGCTGATAAATTTTGATTGTTCTCGAGTACCTTTTTAGTTCTTACTTTCAACTATTAAAAATATTTTTTTTTAGTTTTAACTGTTTGCTTTTTTTTCCAGCCTTGTTATCCAAAGGGATTAAATTTTCTGTCGGCGAAACTTGTCGGATCCCTTTAAAGTAGCGGCGCGGTGAGGGACGCTGAGAATGAAGTAGCGAACGTAGGTTTTCATGTCTGTGAGCCTGTAGGTAGATACAGCCTGCGAAAACCCTCGTCAAATCGAGTCTCACTTTTGCTCTCGTGGGACACAATGACGTTGGTCACGTGTTAACATCCCTCGTGTCATAGAGCACAGAGGGCCGAGGGTCGGCCGCGTGCCACCGGCAAACACGTGTCACTCGGTCACACCTCACGATTCCTGGGAACTATGATGTGTAAGCCAAAACCAGAGAATCTCCCTGGGCTCGAAACTCGCCTCGGAAGCGGATGGAAAAACTGTAATTTTTAGCCCAACGTGTATAAGCCGGATCGAGCATTAACCGTTCACCCGAGGGAAATTATTCATTTTCCTGCTGAGGCTTCGGAACGACTTTCGGTTAATTCAACACACGCGCAAATTTTCGATTAAAGTTAATAATAAATCAATCGAGAATTCACCTACTCAATTTCACGTAAATAAGTGCCTCGGTGCTTAAAATACTGCGCAGCTTAGGTTTAGTTTTTGTTACTTATGATTTTTCTATCTTCATGACAAATCGATAATTCGTTCTCGAAAGCCCTCATCGACCGGCAAATTATTTCGCGTCCTTCGTGGATCGCCGCAAAGCATTGATATAATGATTATTTGTTGCCATTGGGGTATGCCGAGGGGGAAATAATCGAGAAGGCGCAAAGCAGGCGCGGAATCTTCTCGTCACGCCGTCGGACACTGTCATTAAAAACTAATGGTCGCGCATCTACTTATTTTTCAATTAAGCGCTCAATTAATCACGCGATTCTTTCTCGCTCACCGTCGCCGGCGTTCTCTCTGTCTATCATCTTCAACGCATCGCAATGAGTTGGTTGACTGTTGAAAAATCCGAGGAGGGTGCCGCGAGATACTCGCGCGTTGCCGCGCACGTCCCCGACTTTTAATGAAGATTAAGGGGATGATGTTCTGCGAGTAATGGCGAATCCGGAGTTCGGCAGTGGTTCGCCACGACGCTTTAAAAAGCTATTGTCGGTCTTACGCAGGCGAGGGTGTATAATCATATCCTCGATCATAGGGGAGAGCGGGGCAAAACGGCACACAGGGGTAAAATGGTATTCACGCACAATGGGAACATAAGCGGAATGGTATTAGGGCAAAATGGGACGGCAAAGAAATCTACGTCGATGGGACTTTCTCTTGTCCCATTTTGCCCTAATTCTATCATACGGCGGACTTTATTTGACCATTTCGGACCATTTTGCCCCGGTATGCCATTCTGCCCCGCTCTCCCCTACCCTATGTATTATATTATCTCGGGAGTGACCAAGTGCATCACGTCGTGACGGAAACGACTGCGACGTTGAATAGAAATTCGCTGTACAATTGGGGCGGACATCGAGTGTTCATTACCTACGAAAGAGGTTTGTAATTAAATGGTGAACAAATCTGAATTCCAGTTCCAAAAAGCAGTCGACAATCTTCGCCGCCAAGTCCGCTGAATCGCATTTAAGAACCACTATTAGGGAATGGTTTTCATTGATTCAATTTGTATTTTCTTGCTGTCATCATCGTTGTTGTGGGTAACGAATTTGTTGCATTGCCATTTTACTGCTTCTTATAATCTCGGTAAAAAGTCGACTCGTCGAACTTCCCGATTCTTCTGTTCCACTCGCTCAATCTTGAACATCTCGAACAGTCACGCAAATTTCGGTGTCTCGTCTTTCACTCCCAGGCACTTGGATTCTTGACGATTGTTATCGTCGTCATTGGAACCATTCGAGATTATTATTGCAACGACTATTGCGTCGATTTCGTTGCTTGTCGGAAACGATTGCTAAGCCGAGTTTCACCCCGCTAAAAGTGCGGACACGAGTGCACAACTGGGAAGCGTATTGTGTCGCCATTGGTGAGCTGTTGTGCAGCCGTAAAGGCGAAACTTGCGAATGTCCACACGCGGGTCTCCTCTTATCCGATCTCTTTCTCTCCGTCCCTCCTTCTCGCGCGTCTCGTGAAGCTATCGCGCTCTCGCACGAGAGTGTATCATCGTAATAAGGGAACAGCTGACAGTGGCACATACTACGTAGGCTAAAAGCAATTACGTAGCTGCCATCCCGTGGATGTCTATGGGTACTTCGGTTTGCCTTCTCGCTTTCGCCCGTCTCTCTCGTCGCCCGACCATCCCGCATGGTTCGGCCCCGGCCTGTTGAGTAATAATCCACTACTGGGTCATCAGATGTGTGCGAGTCACTCGAGTGGTCGTTCGTACGGAGTCGTATCGGGGACCAGGCTTTTCGACCGATGTCCCTCGTCTTTCGCTCACCAGCATCCGAGCCGCGCACGTCGCTCCAGAGCGAGCGCACGTGTGTCGGTGAGTCGGTGAACCCTCCAGCGGGCATTCTGGTGGAAAAATAAAACGCCGGAATACACGAAAAAACCGAGAGAACGAGCGAGAGAAAAAGAGTGATTTGACCTGTTCTCGGGTTGTCGGAGAGAGAGAGAGGAATAGTACACGAGGACGGTGGGTTGTCGAGGGTGTGTGAGTATTGCGTGTGTTTCGACGGACACCAGGGAGTTTCCACCCAGCGTTTCCCGGTGAGGGGACCGAGCTTTATGAAGATTAGAGGCTTTTATTGTTATTAGGGCTAGCTAACGTGCAACTTTTCGTTTTTTTTTCGTTGGGCTTTTTTTTTGCTCTACGCCCTCAGCAGCCCAGCAACAGCCGAGCGAGGAGACCCGCTGGGTTTTCCTATAGAATTCAACAACCCTCCCGTCGCTGCTTCCCCCTTTCGCCAAACTGACTGGTTTATTTAATTGGATCTAATTACGGCGGTTTCCTTTTTTTGGCCTCTGACCTCTCCCCGGCAGCTCGAAATTTAACAGAAACGGCCCGATGCTCGGGGGAATTGGGGGGCGCTTCATTCACACAGGAATGAAAAAAAATAGAGAAAAAAGAAAACCCCAAGATATTTCGCGTAGAAATGGAATTCGTGATCGGAATTAAACGCTTTTCGCCCGACGGCTCTTAGAGAAGTGAAGATTCGACGTTGCCCGTTGCAGATGGAATTGTACAACGGATTCAGGAACCGAATTTCCAGTCCTACTCGGATGTAATTTTAAGTTCGACTTTGCCAGTCGAAATTCTTGACTCACTTCCGTTTAAACAGAATTTTGAGCTCCTTGAAATAGCGAATTTTAAAAAAATACAAATTCGTGTAAAAACGATGGAACTGCAGAGATTTTGCTAAAAACTGGAGCGATTTGAGCATAAGGCATCGACCTCTCAACTAGAAAGAGGTAAAAAAATACAACAGAATTTTATTTTTATGATCCAAGTGCTTGAAATACTTGAGAAGTATTTGTGTATTTAAAATACGCGTATTGCAAATAGTCAAAATAGATGATGGCTTTTAAGCCCAGCTCTGAGCAATTGGCCGTCCATTACTGTAGTTGATTCGATTACCGCGACGGCCTGCTGATAATTATCGTTACGATTGAGAGAGCAATTGCCGCAATTCCGGTTACCGTCGAACGTCACATGTGCGTTGTCGTCCGCGAAAAACGAAAACTGCGAGCGAAAGGTTCAATCGTAATTTACCGATTCGGTAACAGAAGAAACGGTACACTTGGCGATGAGGCACGTTCGGCTGGACTGTTGTTTGTCGCGTTGGCCCTCGGCGCCTAACGAAAATCAGGGCATCGGCCATTACGGTCCGTTAAGTGGTCGAGAACGAAAGAGCAGCGACGAGCTAGGCAATATAAATCCGGCGCCCACGATTCGGCTATTTCAGCTCAACTGTCCATTCGCGCGATACGACATTTCGGCATTTCTTGTCCGCACGATCTTGGCTCGCAAATTTCCCACGTGTGCTCGGCCTTAATGGGCATACGGCGAAGAAAATCGTTGATTTTCGATGAATTCGAACTAATCTCCACGACAATAGCGCTCATCAAAAATGCTCAAATCAAAATATTCATGACTTTCGTCCAGATTCAATTCATGTAGTTCTCAAAAATTTGCCTAGGGGAGAGCGGGGCAAAACGGCATACCGGGCCAAAATGGTATTCACGCACAATGGGACCAGGGCAGAAAGGTATTAGGGCTAAATGGGACAGCAAAAAATCTACTTCGATGGGACTTTCTCTTGTCCCATTTTCCCTAATTCTATCATACGGGGGACTTTATTTGACCATTTCGTACCATTTTGCCCCGGTATGCCATTTTGCCCCGCTCTCCCCTATAACGCTCGTTTCGAGTAATAATCACATCATTCTTCTCCATCATCCGAAAAGCAACGAAACTGTGCTCCACTCGTCAATCCGGCTGGTATGGACACAAGACATCAGTTGATTCGTCGGACCTCTTAGATATCGCAGCGCAGGTTCTGGGCAGTCCATCTCTTCGGCTCTATGCTCGAGCTATTGCCCGTACAAATAAAGGGACGGCGAGATGAGGATTAAAAAGAGAATAAGAGAAATGAGTAGAGAGAAAGAGAGAAAAAGGGCAAGACGAGAGAAAAGCGGTACACGCCACGTACACGCGAGTTATTCCTCGTACGCTCGTTTGAGCCGCGCGGCTATTATGTCGCGGGGTACTTCTTGCTCTCGTCTTTGACATAAATCGTCCGAGAGCTTCCAGCGCAGGGTCGACCACTTGCTGGCCAGATGACAGCGACTCGTGTGTTTCACCGTGACGCACACCAGTCACCCGTGTGCACGAGCATGCTCCCGTTCCATATACTATACCAACACACGACTTTCCGCCTCGTCCCCGCATACGCGCATGTACCCAGTACACATATGTACCGGCTAAAATACATATGGGCGACTCCTCATCAAATCGAACATGAAAAAATACTCTGTTGAGCCACAAGAAAGGAAAGTGCGACTTTTTACCGAGTGTGAAAATGCACTTCGGTGACGTAAAAATGAATTAAATGCATCTTTCACGCCAACTCGAGGGAAACTAAGAATATCGTCAAAGAACTAAATTCGCTGAATCGCTCAAGTGTCAGTGATGATTTATTAGAAAAATTAGAAATATTTAGGCAGCAAGCTCATTGTTGAATGGACGAAGAAAGAACCATTGCGAGTGAAAGAAATTAGAGTCCTTGTAATATCCAAAAACGGACCCAATACTTTATGTATACGATTGAATGCGCTGGGGAGTTATTCAATTTTCCCTTTGCGACTCATCGTGTCTTACTCGAGTCATACTCGAACGGACTCCCGACAATATCGATCGTTCAACTTTTCCATTTAGATATCAGCTGCGACCGTTTACTTGAAACAGAATCGCCTGTGCAAGTCTGTGTTATGTATTTGTGGGGGCCACGTGGCTCTACTGGCGATGTTTTCGGAGCACAGCTCACCAGTGCTCTTTTCCTCTTATTCTTCTTCTTATTCAGCTTCGTCGCTTTATTCTCTTTTTTTTTTGCACGCATCTCCGTCGCGGAGAAGGCCTCCCCGGCTTAAACGTAGGCCGCGAGCGTTGTAGCTTCTTTTGCCTTACTTCTCTTTTTCTTCGCTTTATTTTTGCTTCTTTTCTCTTCGCAAACCTCTCGCGATGTGTCGCGTACACCGCGCGCCCTCCCTGTGACCACCTTCCGTGTATACCCACGCTCGTGCTTTCTGGACTCCCCCATTACTGCGATGAGCCAGAAACGAAATTACATCTGTGTGCGCCTCTCCTTCTTGATACCCCCCGTCGAGCACGCCCGTTTCGCGTACACAAAGTACTCCGACTGCACGATGTATTCGCGCTTTACCCTACACTCAGTTTTTCCCGCTGACTTCTTCACGATCGCAATATTAGTCTCGTCTGCACAAACCGCCTGATCAACCAAAATCTTTCACGCTAATGTTTTTTCTCGATTTTTTTTTACAAAAAACAGAAAAAAATTGATAGGGGAGAGCGGGGCAGAACGGCATACCGGGGCAAAATGGTATTCACGTACAATGGGACCAGGGCAGAATGAAATTGGGGCAAAATGGGACAGCAAATAAAATCTACTTCGATGGGACTTTCTCTTGTCCCATTTTGCCCTAATTCTACCATACTGGGGATTTTATTCGACCATTTCGTACCATTTTGCCCCGGTATGCCATTTTGCCCCGCTCTTGCTTACTTAAAAAAAAACAATTCGATATTTGCAAAAATTTATTTGAAGAAAACGAACAAAAACGAAAGCCCGGGCTTGTGGTCCGTTGCGCGGGATGAATAACCGGGAACGCGCTCGGAGAACGAACGAAACGCGAAAGCCGTAACTCAACACCGAGAGATTTTGAAGCTGCGTCTCGTCTTACGCAACTGGCCCACGACGAAAACTTGCCCCGCTCGTGCGATCGGATTGACAAAAAAATAATGAAAACAAGAGAAGTCCGAGCCCGGGGTACGAGTTGGCAAATGTGCAGTGTTTCGTATAGGGGAGAGCGGGGCAAAACGGCATACCGGGGCAAAATGGTATTCACGTACAATGGGACCAGGGCAGAATGGTATTGGGGCGAAAATGGGACAGAAAAAAATCTACTTCGATGGGACTTTCTCTTGTCCCATTTTGCCCTAATTCTATCATACGGGGGACTTTATTTGACCATTTCGTACCATTTTGCCCCGCTCTCCTCTACACCGTGACTGGGAGGTCGATGAAAAATCGGCGTATTCAGGAGAGCGCGTAGCGAAGCGTGGCCCACGAGCGAGTTTTCTCGGTTCTCGCGTTACACGCGAGTAAGCAAACGCATCGGAGATACTTTGCTGGCTGGGGAATCGAATCGGGCTCGCAGGTCGCGCGCACCCGGCGACACTTTTTTTTTAATCATCCGAAGCCTCAGCTTTTTCTTTCATATAATTTTTTTCTTCCCTCTATACCTACGCTAGGTGCGCGCTAGGATGATTTATGACGAGTTTATGGAAACATCGAGCGGGACAAATTGAGGCGCCCGCGAGGCGATGTAACGATAGCGCTCGCTGTTGCATGTTTTATATATTCGGTTGTTGGTTCCCCCCGACGCGCGAGCGAAAGGCGGACAGGAGCCAAATCGAAAAGCTCGAAGCCTCGACACGTTCTAGTGGAAAATGGGTTTTTAACTATTTTGCAGCTGTTCGGTCTCGGATATGACAGATGTCATTTCACGATAGTTATTGAATTATCGTGATTTATTAGAAACGCCGAAAAACTCGCACCGATACTCGAACTGCATTACTGAGCATTCGCACGTGAATACACTGTAATGGTTCGAATATTCGCGCATCCTCGATTCCCCTTGAAACTCAGTCATTCGATGGCCATCGAGATAGGAGAGAGCGGGGCAAAATGGCATCCCGGGGCAAAATGGTACGAAATGGTCAAATAAAATAATAGAATTAGGGCAAAATGGAAAAAGAGAAAGTCCCATCGAAGTAGATTTTTTTGCTGTCCCATTTTGCCCCAATACCATTCTGCCCTGGTCCCATTGTGCGTGAATACCATTTTGCCCCGGTATGCCGTTTTGCCCCGCTCTCCCCTAAGGGATATTATCGATCCGCGGATCTAGGAGAGATCGCCGCCCGACGGCGGCAGTTTTTTCGCCTCGAATAAGTTCATTCGCTCGTTCGCTGCCCAATATCGAGTGCGTTAAGAAGCGACAGTCGTTAGTGGCGAAGTGCATCGACATCACACGGAGCGTGCCCACCGTCGGACGGAGGTGAAACCATCTTTGGCCCTACGCTCGGCTCTCTCGCGCGCCGATCTCGCAAAGTGCTTCGATGGTTATTGCACAAAAAACGTCGCCGGCGAAGGCGCGCATTATTGCACTTTCAAGGTGCGCGATACGTTGGACTCGGGAGCGCACGCCACGCGAGTGAAAAAATGTACTGACGCATCGCGGCGAAGCACCGTAATCAATATTGCACTCGCGGCCCGCGCGCTGCTTCTTCGGCGAGCGAGATAAGCGCGCGGCAGTATCGGCGAGAGGAAGAGAGTCGAGGGAAGGAAGCAAAGCGAAGGCACTCCTTCGGTCCCTCGGGCATGAGCCACCTGATAGTCGTTACGGGATCGCGTTTCTGTGCCACGGCATATAGAAAGGCGAAAAAAAGGGCACTTCGGATGTTCGAGTGAACCGACTCGCCACTGTATAGGCGCAATTTGGTACGAATGAGGAATGGCATCGGGCCATTACAAATAACGAAACTTTCACGCAGTTGGAACTCACGAATGATAGAAAAATTAAATGATAAAACGGGCAGAAAGAGTTTGTTGCGCTCGGATTAGTCGTACAATCGAGAGGGTTGATACAACGCAGCGATACGCTTTCATCGAAGGGAAGACAAACCGACGATGTCGTTTATTGGAGTCACGCGAATGAGTGCTAAGCGCGATGATAACCGAACGATTGGACCTCGTTCTTGATGGTCATTGACACGGAATCGAGATATTTTTTCACATGTAACGATGATCCAGTCGAGTCAATAGAAATTGATTTTTGAAATTTTTTGAATAGAATTTATTTCTGCAAAAAAATAAGACCAATGTATACAGAAAATATCTGATCAATATGTGAATCATGTGCAATATTTTATCTCCAAGAAAAATTCAAAATACGCCTGAATGCGAAAAAAATGGAAAAATCACTGACTCGCCGATTTGTGAAAAATACAAAAAAAATGTTTGAAGATTATAAAAATGTTGATGATCACATCTGAATTTCCGAATGTTGTACATGCGTTGGTGACCGAACTCGACATAGGCACGACTGCGCCGCCAGAAAACGATACGGACGTCATCATTCTTCCCGGTCGTGAATCGCGAGGCTTTCGTCGGTAACCAGTGCGTCCCGAAGCTCCTCGTCTCTGGATACAGTTATACGACAACGAAGACTTTTCAATGCAGCAAATTCTGTGGTGTAAGCGGCTCATAGGACTGTCTGCTCTCGTCGTTTTGTCGTACGCCCGAGCCCGGGCGTTATTCCTCCCACAACGAGAGAACGAATGAATAACTTGAATGGCATCCTACATCAGGCGGACCCGAGCTCTTTTATTACTTTCAGAGTCTTTGGCTCTTCTCCGGGTCTGCTCACTTTCTATCTTTTCCCTCAACGTTCCTCCTCCACCCCGCCTCGTCTCATCTCTTTTTTCCATTCTCTCGTTTCTCTCTTTTTTTCCTCAAAGATCCAACCTGAGTGCGCGTACGCGCGCGCGTTCCACGTGCATTCAATGCTCCCCATCTCAAGGGTCTTGAGTTTCAATGCATCTTTCGATCTGTCTGTTTCACCGTCATTCACGATTCTTCGCTAGAGCGGACAAGAAAACGTCGGGATTTTTCATACGCGGCCCAATGCAGGCATTCGAAACCGAAGGATTTTCGTCCAGCCTCGCTCAATCTCTGGGCACTGCACGCCGAAAGATTTTCATCAATGAAAATTTATGTTCTCTCGGGCCTGGTCTCTCCAGTGAGATGGGAGAGGAGATGCGAGCATAGTGCGATGGATGTCCTTGAACAATCAAACAAGAGACCAAGATTCTCTTCTGCATCGACCAGTGCCTGTTCAAGACATTCGGACTCGTTTAGAGCCCCATCGATGGCTTGAATCAAATCGTGTTCCGATGTAATAAAGAAATCGCTCAGAATCCCTAAAAACCTTGAGACACTGCCTATGGATCAATCAAGATAGTATTTGACGAAAAATAATCATGTATCGAATGGAAAAGAACAAAATATTGGCGCAGAGCACTGCAGAAGCAGTTGAACTATCATTTACGACCGAAAACTTGGGCTAATTTAGAACGTAACGCGAGATATCACATTTTTAATAAAGGATGGAACGATTTTTCTTGAAGGGTTCACATTTTTTTTAATTTTCTTCATAAGGTCTCATCATCTCGAGTTCGAGTAGAAAACACCAAACAAAGCTGATCATTGTAACAAAATAGAAATCGCTAGTTAAAGATTCTTCTCGATCATTTTCTCAGCCGTCTTCTCAATCTTGACGATACAAAATTCGTCAAATGCTTCGACGACGTTCCCGTTTTAAGAAAACGTTTTCCCGACAAAACATTCAGTGAGAACCATCGCGCCCAGACTAAGTAATCACATTTTTTTCTTCAATTACTCCCGTTACACTTGCGGCCGTACGCGCATCGATCGCTGAGAAACAGAACTCGTGTTTTACGCCATTCGATCGGTAAAACCATGGCCGAATACTCCCTTCCGCCTCTTCGCGCTCGACGTCATGTAACTTTCCGTTCTACTGAATAATAATAGAGTAATTAATGTCGCGTATGGAACAATACTCATCCGTCAGTCGGGAGAGTTGATGATCGATTCGATCGACAAAACGGGATCGATCGACTCGGCAAGGATCGCGCGCATCGTCACGGGAATATCGAATTTACTATTATGTCCGCCAGCTCATTATTATTAATTATCGAAGTCTCTTAATTAGAAACAATTATGAGAGGAGAGAGAGTTGCGGCTGTCGATGTCGCCGTAATCGCCGCCTCCTTTGGCAAGGACTAACGAACGAGTTCGGGTTAATCGGCGCCGCGGTAGATGGACATTGGAACCACAAAGGCTACGCGACTCGCCGGTGGGACGCGAAACGCCGGTTGCGAATTTAATGGTCTGTCATTGAGAGTGCAGCATAAACGAAGGCCCGGAAAAGCCCGCGGTTGTCCCCACGGCGAGTCTTCGAAGATGATGGGAAACGACGAAGAAAAACGCTCCGGGCGCTTCGTCCATCGTCGCGATCGCCACACCAACCCCGTTCGCTAAACTCTGATCGAACGATGATCAGAGAATCTTGCGAAACGATGAATTGGCCTGCCGTGAAGTTACTTCATCGGGAATTATGGGCATGATTTTCTTCATACAAGTCACGAAAACTGCTTTCGGAAAAACCGAGACTATATTTCCATTTTCGTAAAACACGAAAATGCAAGCTCTCTCATCGCTTCGAGGCTCGTTAATGAAAAACTGCGAGTCAGACAATTTCATTCGTGCGCAGCGAACGAAAGATCTATTGGATTTTCATTGGTTGGAAGGTAAATCATGTTTTAATCCTGTCTTTTCTATATGGTAGACAATCTCCGCGATAGAATCGAAGAGTAAAAAAGAATGAACGAGCAGAGCAAAGTATAAAAAGTACAAGAGGAGGCAATGATTCGATGCCGAGGGGATTATGGATAGAAGGAAGAAGGATGAGCGCAGTCTTCGTGAACGATCGTCGGAAAAAGTTGTACATCCTCCAGAACTGTCGCTGCTTTCGGGGATCCGCGTGCGTGTGCGTAGCCGAGATTCGGCAAGAAGACTATCGCGATGCGACACACGAGGCGGACGGATATCGAATGCGTCGCTCGAGTACATAAACAACGTACGTGATCCTCGGCGCCTCGCGACGACAACGCGAAGAAAGCGCCTCGAGACGTACGACGACAGCGCAAAGTGCAACGTGGCCATTTATTTTTAGCCTTCCGGCTTTCGTTGGCATTGAGATTCACTGTCATTCATTTGATTGCATCCACAAATGGGCCACTTATTGTTCATTCGTTACTTTCGTCGACAAATAACAATGACAAATAAATTGCTCATTGAAACGATTATTTTTACGAAGGTTGATCCTTTGGATTTATTTCGTCCGCGATTTGGTAAAGTCACCAGCTAGAAAACGATACCTCGAATATAACATTTTCTATTATTATTATGATTGCTATTTATTCTTCCAATTCGAGGAAACGCGCACTTATTTTGCACTCGTCACGTCGCTCCGAGTGATCCGCATTCTATCGTTTGATTCCCGCTGTCTATAGACGAATGTTTAAATAAATTATGGGATTTACGGGAGCCACGATGGCAATTAGGTTGCGGTGCACTTAAAAAAGTGACGTGGATCTTTCGCGAAGGGAAAACTTTTCGTCATTACGGTAATGTTTGTTCGATCTCGAATCGGGCATAAGGTTGAGGTGGAACGAAGAACATTCGCTCGATAGTTTACGTGGAAATCGGCTTACACGATGGCTTCGCGAGTTGCGCGTTGTTGGAAATAAAAAATGCTGCTATAAAGAGCGATCGCGTTGTTTACTCGGCTATCTCTAGTTTGGTTTATTCATAGTCGAGGCTACTCGTGCGCCAACGGAGTGCGGTGCTAAAGTTTCCGATAATTTTAGACGAGATGTCACATTGTTTTTCGCCTTTTTTCTATACCTCTCGCTTTGAACGGAATGCCGTTCGGTTATTGTGTAATTTTTTATGAATTAGCATTCAAATATATTATGCAAATATTAATTCATAAAAATATACATACCTAATCGTTGCCACCCAATTATTTTCATTATAATAATTATTGTACGAGTGTGCATTAATTATAATAGACAAATAATCTGTGTCAATAGCGAGTGAAAGATGATGGAAAAATACAAAAGTCTGTTAAAATTGAGAGTCCATCAAGAGGTTTAAGAATTTCGAGAACTGATGATTTTTTAGGGTTTTTGTTAATACGATAAAATTGAGATTTCATCGAGAGGGTTGAGAATTTTTGGGGGTTCCGTTTTGAATTTTTTCATTCTCTCGACGTGTCGAGAAGTAACCCTAGGAATGATAATTTTTTCGAGGTCGAAGAATAATATCGGTGAAAAGTCAGCGACGAGAAAATATTTTTCCGAATCGGGGCGTTGAACAGAATGATTGGCATGTTGTCGGAAATAATATTGAGATCGATAGTGACTCGGAGTGAGTGGCTGGCACGAATCAAACATAGATGCAGATATGAAATGTTCGTCGGTCGTAAATTGAGAAGGAAAACTTCGATTACCGTCCTCTATAATTATAATAATTGCACCGAAAGCCGAAGTGGATATACCGGCGGCGTTGGGTGAGTGGCGTCATTTGTTCTCCGCTCTCACCACTTTTTTCGTGCTACACCTACATAGTACGAAGGGTACGTCGTAAGCCGGATCGTGCGTGTATCGCGAGGCGCTCGCTCTTCCGCGTCTGTGTGCGCGCCCACTGTCGGTGAGCACTCTTCGGGCTCGTTACGCATCAACGAAGAAGAAACGAGGAAGACGGGGGGGAAAAAATGTTGAGAAGAACGAGTGGCATGCAAGGGTGGATGTTGCTCGCGGGTTCGTCGTTCTACTGCGTGATCGTTACGCTCGCTACTATGACTGTACGCTATATCGGCATCAACCCACAAATCCCGCGTGAAACCGGCAATGCTCATGAACGACTTATCAGCACTATTTTTCACTCCAGTCTGACCGGTCCGAATCGGGCTTTCGTACATCGAATCAATTAATCTCGTTGCAGAAAGTGAAAAGCCATTTCGTACTCGAACCCTTCTTTTGAAATATAGATCTGGAGCTTCAGAAGCTAACGTGGCCGGACAAGTCATCAAATATTTTTAAATTTTTCGGCCAAGTTCGGGTCTTAAAGGAAAGAATGAAAAAAAAGTCCAACATATAATTTTTATCAAGGTAAAAAAATTGTATCCAAAAATTTGAGTAATTTCAGAAAGAGAATAATTTTTCAAGTTTTGATGTTTTGGTTGATACGCTTCTTCGTGCGCTAAATTCGGAATTTGGTCAAAAGTAACGTTTTCGGGGTTGAAGAAATTTTTTTTAAAGCGATGGAATTGAGAGAAGCGGATGAATGAGATTCGTGGCGTATTCGGGCCACTTGTTCGACGAGGTGGCGTGACCCATACAATTCGCCGGAATCTCGACAAGGGTCTCCGGCGTGACGGTCGTTGAAGGAGTGAGACTGCAGATTCGATTGAAAAGAAGTACTGTACCCACAACAGAGTCGCGTTACTCGCTGTGTATTCGTGCATTGTATTGCTCGGAGCGAGGAGGCCGTCGCGCGCCTCTGCGCGGTCGCTAAACCGGGAAAATACGAGGCTTTTATAGTGATTGACTGAAAAATCCTCGTGCTAACTTATCGCAGAACGCGACTAGATGTGCGCCCGCGAGGTTTCTCGATTTTTCGTCGTGTCATTCGCGTGACGAGGCCAAAAAAGGACCATTCGAGATTCATTCGCATTTTATCATCGAATACTATCGCAATCGATATTCGAAAGACGGGGCCAAACGGCTCACGGAAGGAAGACATTTCTTCAGTTGAATTCCATTCAACGATCCGAAAAATTAGAAACGTAAGAAAATTTGCTTCGAATGAAGGATAAACCATTCTTAGAGAGCACTGTCCGTAATAATCGCAACATTAGTTAATTAATCCGAGATCGCCGGAATAACTTTGTTAGATCCGATGGATTTTGATCCTCTGAACACGAATATATAAAGTGTTTTGCGGAAATCACGGTCGTTGAATTATGAATCGCAATTGTTTATTATATGATATAAAAATTATTATACATAAAATCACAATATATTCGACGAAATAGTTGAAATGAGAAAAAAAAAGATTTTCGTAAGCCGATTCGCTGTGCGACGATGACCGAATGTTCCGTTCGACCGTTTTGCCCCAGCCTTAATTTTATCCCGAGCATCGCCGCGTTGTTATTCCCCGAGTTTCTTATTCCGTAAAAAAAACTATCTTCGAGATCGTCCCGTGAGTAATGTTACGTGTGCGCCTTGCGTTATAAGCATGAGGGCAGCATCTTAAAATGGTGCACACTCCGGTTCTGGAACTAATGACCGACATGGGATTCCGGGCTAAGAAAACACGTGGCAAATCTCGCTCGCTCGTCTCTGCACGAAAGAAACGCGAACGTCAGTCGTACCGGCTCGGGCGAGATATGGGCTAGGAAAATATTGTGAAAACCCGTTTCGTGTAATCGTCCGTCGCCTCGTGGCGCCGCTCGGAAGGAGAGTCGAGCGAATCGACGGAGCCGCGTCCCCGCGGCGCTGAAAACGATCCGCGTCCAACGGCGAGCGGTGAAATTAATTTATCTAATTGCGCACTCATACGCGGGAGTGACAGAAGAAGGCAAAAAAAAAAAAAAATGAAGAAAAACATCAACGATGACTGCCGAGGGTGATTCCCCGCAGTTTCACGTAATTTCTCACGACTTTTCGCTCGCATTTCGAGAATAAGAGCGTCATTGCGACACGCGCTGTCGAGCTTCGAACAAAGCGTAAAGCCGAGGAAACTAAACGGGCATGAGAAAGATAAAAAAAAAAGAAGAAGCGACGATAAATAAGAAAATAAGAAGATCGGACGAAACTGGCGGGCAAGATCGTCGCTCACGCGGACCGGTGAAAAATCGTTCGCGGCGCGCTGTCATGGGCGGCTCCGAATCTCGGAATGCTAAAACCCGTCGGCCCGGCATCGCGCACCGAGAGGCGATGGCATCGTCTTGACGCTAAATTTGCCGCAACGACCGAGCGAACGTGCAAACACTCGTAGTTTGTTTCGCGCGTTTCTTTTATTCGCAAACGCGGATGTTGGAGCTCTCGTCGGGTGAGCTATAGAGCGGCCGTAAAGATTCAAGACGCATCGGACCCACGCAATAATTTCATTGGGAACAGGATAATGGGACAATAAGAGAATTTCCTTCTCTCGCCGAGTGTGCCGCTCGCTTATTTCTTTATGAATTCAGCGCTTTTGCACGGCGCAGTGTCTGTGTGGTAAACACAACGATATTACCGTGTGCAAAACGATCCGACGAAAAAGTCGTCGAGAAATTCTCGTTATCCGGATTTTGCTTGCTCGAGAAGCTTTGTTTTGCTGCAATTTTTTTTTTTCGAGATCTTCGTGTAAACGTGTTCAGAATGTGCCAAAACGTCGAGAAATCGCATTTGGAAAAAATATCTGTTAGTGGGCCCGCGCGCATCATTTCCCCTCATAGCTTGAGAACGGTTCGAGATATCCAGTTGAAGTTTATACCATGCATTGAGGAGACAAGTCCGCTTCTTTCAGCTTCTTTACTCACGAACAAGCTTTTACAACTGTGAAACAAGAATCTTTTTTAAAGGACGGATTTTAACCGAAAAATAAAGGTAACAGAGGAAACAAAAGACATGGAGGAAATGAACGATCAAATGAACTGAAGAGACCTTCGATCGAAGACGAAACGTCTTGACCACAAAACAGAGATTTCTGTGAAAATTAAGGTCGTTCCGTGGCCGCAGCAGAAGGAAAGAAAACCATTGTTTATTCTTTTATCGTCAATTGCCGGACAATAATCGGACTTCTGTCGAGTCACTTCTATTCGTAGCCCCCGATGAAAGCATGCCCGATCAAATTAACATGCTTCGTGACATGCTTAATAAATCGCCCCCCCCCCCAGTTCATTCGATGTCAAAATATTGGAATGCAAAACTCTAACTTACGAGTTCATACGCATCTCGTCCTCATCAGTCGCATTTCAGTTCCCTCCCCGTTTGTAGCCCACGTGGTCGCCAACTACGCAGCTAGTGAGCTCGAGTAGTGCGACTCGGAGTGAAACAAGAGCAAGTAGGAAGATGAAGAAGAGGAGGAACAAGAAGAAGACGAAGCGCGTGACACACTGGGAAAGTCGAAGAGTGGCCACTCCTCGCGCTCGTCCCTCGCCGCGCTCTCGCGCGCACACCATAAGAACGTGCAGCACGAAGACTCGCTGGTAGCGAATCTCGACTGTGTACGTGCTCGAGGATCCCACAGAGAATACCCTCGCTTCTCTCGCAACACTTTCACTCTCGAGAGCCGCTACCGTTTCCGTTGACTCCGATGCTTCTGCAGGCTGCTGATACTGGTATTAGAATTAGATAAATATAAACCGGCTCGTTTTACTCGCTCACACACACGCACGCATCTAACTGCGATCGTATTTCTTATACGCTTGTCCTTGTGCTTCGCTGCTTCGTCAGTGCACTTCTGCGATGGGTCTCTACAAGCATAGGGGAGAGCGGGGCAAAATGGTATTTACGCACAATGGGACCAGGGCAGAATGGTATTAGGGCGAGATGGGACAGCAAAAAAATCTACTTCGATGGGACTTTCTCTTGTCCCATTTTGCCCTAATTCTATCGTGCGGTGGACTTTATTTTACCATTTCGGACCATTTTGCCCCGGTATGCCATTTTGCCCCACCCTCCCGTACATACTTGCTCGCGTAGTTCGAAGTCCCATCGCATTATGTCGAGGCATGTCGAGTGTAAATCGCACAGAGTACACTCGCGCGCCTCTTCGCACCACTACGGTTACGTTAATTTTTCAACTCCGATAACTACGCCTTACTCCCTCCGGGGCTCCGTCTCTCCGTTCCACGCTGGCGCGAAAGAGCGAGCCGCGCGAACAGCTGTTGGCGCTTTGACATGTCACTGGCCTTGCCCATTTCGGTAACAGCAGCGTCAACTCGCCGCCGCGCCCGCGGTCGCCGCCACCGCGCTCGGCCTCTCTCGCGCGGTCTTTGCCCATTCGGTCATTTAACCGACACGAGAGCGCCACGCTTTGCCCAGTGAATCACATGTGTATTCACGTGCGCTCTTATTATACGATAAACGAGCGAGCGAGAGAGAGCCGGCCAAAGCTCCCAAAGTGGCTCTCTTGCGCTGTACTCGGCGTAGCTTTCGTTTTGAAATTATCGCTTCAAACTGGCTCGACACTCCGAACTCTCTGTGAGCGACGGGGTCGATCGGTTTACGCACCTGATATTGAGGGCAGTTCAAGCGAATTTCAATTACACGGCGGAGCGTGCTCGGTAATAACACTTTTTTTCTCAATTGTTTCGACGCTTCGGCACTGCGAATTCTGGGAGTGACGCCGGTGATCGGTTTACACACGTGTTGCGGGCGGTTCACCCGACGTTTAATTATACAAAAAAGTGTATAGCGCGTCGACGTGACGAACGGGGCAGTCGTATTAACCCTTTAACGGCCAAGCCTACTGCTCGAGACATTTTTGTATCAAAATATGTCAAAAATATCACTTTTGAGAAATTCAGTTTTTCAATTTTTTCGCTTAAAGAAATCATTTTTTAATTGATATTTTGGTGGAAAAACTTTCATATGTATGCACTGCTAGGCGTCAATAAATATACTCATAATTATCCGGCTGATAATGTATTCACATACATGACCTCAGGTTTGTCGCGCACAAGTTGACAATTAATTCTGAGCCGCGCAGACGCAATGTATTCTATAGTTATGCTATATATACATAGATATAGCGTAAAAATAGGTTCATCCCTTAGAAGAAATTAATATTTTCGGTACCTTTAATATGCATGAATTTTACCAGATTTTTTGCCATCGAGAAGCATTTTAAATTTGCTCTCATTTTTCTCGAACGTGCTTTTCTCGACACTAACACGAGCATCACCGGCGGCCTCGAACTGAGAATCCCGTGATATGGTCACGACGATCATCAATACTCGAAGCCAGCGTCATCCCCAAAGCTCGATAGTAATTCCCCCTCGCAAAAATGTATTAAAAAAAGCCCCCTAACGAAGCGACCGTGTCCAAGGAATTGCGGACTCCGCGCAGCAGTCGCGCTCATTACAGTGCCATAAATTATCCCCGAGCGTATATCCCCGATAAGATTTCCCTCGAACGCCGAAAAACACTCATCCTTTTAATCATTTCGATCATTGGACGCGCGGACAAAGTTATGAGACTCTTTCCTTTACCAATTAACGTTATAGTGTCTCCACAGATTCACGTTATTTACGACTGACGACGACATTGTAACGGAGAATCGAGCGTACGCTATATATATACATTGTTATTATTATTATTATACGATATTATGAGAGTCCCATGGACCGAAAGGGACACACAAGTGGCTCTGCCGTTCACAGGGACGAGGCGCACTCGCATAACTCACACAGTGTGAGAGCCCCCGAACGCACAGGATGCGGGAAAAAAATAGGAATCCGTACGCGAGCGATGAAAGCGACTAGACAAAGGACAAGACGCCGAGAGAGAGAGAGAGAGAAATGTTTCACGGTCGTGAATGGGGAAACGCATAAATCGCGGGGGACCCACGTGCTCGACGTACCATGGGCTCATCATTGACGTTCATATTTTTCGATGCCCATCGAAAGCAACGCACGAGAGGGATGCCGCGCGATGAGGCGTGTGGCAAAAGCGAAGAAGAACCGGGCTCCCCGTCGTGTTTTCCCTACACGCCGACATAGCTAGGCTCTTTTTGGTTTATCTCTTTGGTATTGTGTCGCTCGGTGAGGTAAGGGTGTACACACAAGCCTTGTACCGCCAGTGGCGAGGATGCGCCGCGTGTATGGGCAACCGGAACACGAGGACTTCTGAATTCTGAAGGCTCCGCGGGGTTCGACGATTCTAATGCAACACGGGCATCGGAATAGGCGAGGGTCAACATTCGGGGCTTCCCCCGGATTTCGGAGGTCGACCGTCGCCCTTAGCGGAGCCCGCGGCGCTCGGCCCGACAAAGACCAAAAAATATTAGCGGTTATTAACGCGTGCGGACGACACGAGGACGACGAAAGGACTATGAGAGAAGAAAGAAAGAACTTGGTTTTACCTAACGTTTCTGGGAAGATTGGAAACGTAATGGGCAGACATCGACGACACACTCGCGTTTGGGGACACCTTCTTAATCCCCGTAGGGACGCGTTATTAAAGACACATTGATGGCGCAAAGGTTTCAATGAACAAGAGCTCTTCCGGGAAATGTAAGATCATTCGCGTACTTAACGCGACGCCGCGCTGGCTAACGTTAGGCCGGATTCGGTCTTACGGAAGCTGTGCTTTGGGCTGCGATGTGTTGCAGCTAATTATTTTCAACTTAGGCACAAAAAGGATTGCGGTATCGCGCTCAGGAAGAAGCGCAGCATCGGATTTCGAGAGGCGAACAGAAGGTTGACCTTGAATTTATTCGATCACGATTCGATTCGATCTCGAGGCGACGAACCACCAAAGCTCAAAAGGTCGGCCGGAATTTTCCATGTGGCAACAAACTGTGCAAAATGGTTAAACATGAGCCAATTCGAGATTTCGCTGGTAGAATTTACCGCAACAGTATGAAGACTATTTAGGTATTACGCCCGCACGTGATACTCCAATTGACTTGATCTTTATCGCGACTCTCCGCGAGAACCGCGAGTTCGCACCTACGACGCACACTTCCACAGAGGCGTGCACTCGCCAGGATTGAAAAGCAACGGGCAGGAGCGAGAGGAAAAGTTGGAGCAACCGCGAAGAGCCGAGCGGGTTCAACACAGCGCTCGCATGTCTGCCGGTTATAACGAAACGCTATTGCTGTACGCTGTGTACAGTTGGCGGCAGGTGCTTGGCCCCTGTGCAAGCTCATAATTCAGAAAACCCGCTCGGCTAACGAAGAGAGGATGAGAATGAGGAGGAGAGAGACGGAAGGGGCGATGCATGAACCTTTCTCGAATAGCTAGCCTGGGTAGGTTTAACCACCGTGCACACGTTCGTCGCATTAACAGTCGATCGACGATAGCACACCGAGCACAACGAACGAACGAGAGAGCCAGTGCACACACTTTCGCGTCTTGCCACTTTGAACTTATAGTCCCCTCGCGGTATCGCTCTAATGCCCGGCTTTGCGCGCACTGTATTTTCCCGGAAATCCACTTCGCACGGGACTCGACTAATTATCCCGGACGAATATTTATATGCAGCCAAATATTGAATTGGCAAAGGACCTTGTTCCGGTTGACTCGGTAGCTAGTCAAGATTGCGGGTGTCGATGACCGCGGAATTTTGTGCGACAAGTCACAGAGTAATCAGTGTATTCCATTTCTATCGAATCTTCGTTGAATTCGAATAATTCATTAATCATTTGAAATTAATAAACGAATGACTATTTTTTCTTTCACTATTGTTCGATGATTTTTCTTTCCAGTCGGGAGTTTTTGTCGTTTTTGTAGAATTTTTTTTAGTTTTCCGTAGTTTACAAATGTTTAACGAAACTATTGAAACCATGCAATTAATCGCTATAGCAACAGTTTCTCCGGCGTATTGCTGGAAGATAATTTTCCGCGGAACGAACACCCTCGGAATACTCGGGGTATAATTTTTTTTAATGTTCCAACATCGCGTCAGCTTCGACAATTTTCATCGTGACTCAGAGACGCATTCGAGCGAGCCCATCGAAGTCTATAATTTTTCACCGATCATTCGTCATTAGCCAGCTCGAAGGCGCTTTTGCCACCGGCGATTATTGGATTGGATTTGGTGGAGTAAAGTACCGCACGAGCCGAGCATGCAACAAAGCAATAACGGCATAGGCAAACAGCCCATTTAGGAATTACCCTCGGTGGCTAAGCGTTTTTTTTTTTTTTTTTTTCTATTTCCGGAAATATCACCGTTTCTGCCGCTGCTGCGTAGACCCGTGTCTATGTGCGTGTTTTTGTTTTCCTGTTGTGCGGGTGGTGTTCTTTAACCACTGACCCAGTTATACCGAGGCACGAGTATAAAGCGGCGTCGAATCCCGGCGCAATGCCCGGCATGTGGCGATTTACGACCACTGACATCGAGTGACGCCTTCTCAGCTTCGGCTCTCGCTCGGCCTGGTTGACGTCGGTGCTATGCGGCTTGTACGGCTCAGAGTACCGAATCTCGGCGCTACTCCCGGCTGTTAAAAACCTATGGGGCGACGAAACCGCGGGGCGGAATTGCTCATTGTAGCGAGGGCTGTCCGCCGCAGCGACTTCGCGCGACAGCTGTTTCGAGTATTTAAAGAGCCGGGAAAGGGGATGACGACGACGACGCCGAACGATGACGACAACGACGCGCGGGTAAAAGAGTAGGCCGGCCGCTCCTGTGGGTAACAGCCTGTTGCTACTGTGTGTAAATTTCATTTTTTTTTTTTACACATTGAAAAAATGTTTCGCGTTCTCAGCCTCACTCTACTACGGCACTTCCAGGTCGTATCGCGCTGCACCGGCGCTTCTCTCAACGTCCTCCATTTCGCATAAACTGATCTGGGTTAATCCGGTTGGACCGCGTAACATTTAGTTGAACTTTACCGAGCGCGATTATTGTCGAACAGTCGTGTGCGAACACACCGAAGTTCTCGCGCAAGACTCTCTCGATTGTGTGGAGAATAGAGAATCCTGATAGTTCTCGCTACAGTAGAACTTATCATAATTCAGCCAACCGATGTTGATTTTTCTTCTTTCTCGTTTATCATTGGTTTATAAAATATTTTACTTGAGACCAGAATTTTACGCGGTACGCAAAATATGACTGTATTATATGTACAGTAGGTTTTCTCGCGCATTAGGGGAGAGCGGGGCAAAATGGCATACCGGGGCAAAATGGTATGAAACGGTCAAATAAAGTCCCCCGTATGATAGAATTAGGGCAAAATGGGACAAGAGAAAGTCCCATCGAAGTAGAATTTTTTGCCGTCCCATTTTGCCCTAATACCATTCTGCCCTGGTCCCATTGTGCGTGAATACCATTTTGCCCCGCTATGCCGTTTTGCCCCGCTCCCCCCTAAGCGCTTTTTTCGTCTATATTATGAAAATTCTTCAAAATACACGAAAAGAGCCGAGCGAGAAGCGAGTCGCAAAAACGGCGCGAGGGGTCGGCGGATTCGACGGCGAACGATTCATCGAAAAGTGCTCTTCGGGCATTCTACATTCTCATGGATGGCGAGCATCGACCGAGCGTCATTAAATTGCATGGAAAGCAAAGTATTTTTCTTATCCAACGAGAAGGGCTGGTTCCGGATTTATGCGCCGTAAGACATTTCTACGGCTCTGACATAACTCGAGTTTATTCCTTCTCGAAATTCTCAACCTACCCTTGCATGGGAAGCTACGCGAAGACACTTTCGCCGACGAAAACGAAGCGTCAAACTTCGGCATCGAACAATGTTTCTTCCCTCTTCCAATTTTGCGCTCACGCGCTTTATCGCGGTTAGCTGGGCTCTCATTTACTACTTTTGCAACCGCAACGTCGATCCGCGTTAAAGTGTTACGCCGGCGAGCGCATAAATTCAGTCGACGCCGTATAAAGGAAGGAAAAAGCGCACAAAAGGACACGAAGCCGCGCACACTTACGCGTGGATGGATGACGGAGATTTTCGAGAATTTGACTTTACAAACCCGCTTATCGTTTATTTTGCAGTTACGAAAGCACGCGCGTCCTTTTTTTTTTTTTTTTTTTTTTTTTTTTTTTTTTTTTTTTCATTGCAGACTTTTCGCACATTCGCGAATTTACGAGCATCTGCCGGTGTACGGCGATGCCTCTTTCCTTCCTCATAGCGGCAGCTTATGCTCCTCATGTTCCAACTTCAACGATGTTTCTCTCTTTCCCGGGCTTTCGAGAATACCGAGCGACGTATAAGCGCGCGCAAGGGAGAAGAAGAGGAATAAAAAGACGCGGGAAGCGGTGAAAAAGCAGCTTCTTTTTTCGGGACCCGAGTCGACGCCTCGTTCGCGAGCGTGTCACCCAGACTTTGCCTAGTTTAAAGGAAAAGTAAATCACGCTACCGCGAAGGATATATTGCCCGCCGGCGGTGCCGGCGAGGGAATCGCGCGGAGACGAGGAAAGGAATACGAAAGGAAAAGCGGGCAAATCGCAACACCGAAAGAGACCCCCGCAGTTTTTCTATGCGATTTTTTTTTTTTTTTCTTCTTCTTCTTTCCCGAGACCGAGTTTCTCCTCTCCTCTTCGAGCGCATTCAACCCTCGGCAAACAAGCGCCCGCCGACCTATGAGACATATTTTTCACGGTCGTGAAAGCATTCCGATAGAACGAAACGCGGGCCGAGTCAGCCAGGCGGGCGCGGGAGGAGCCATGCGGAGCTATTAAAAATGTATGTAATTCCTCGAGCATATAATCTTCTGGAGAAGAGGGTTCTAATGCTCACGGCGGAGATGGGAAACGTCGTCGAGAGACACTCCGCTACGTGCGGCGCACACGTGGGCGGCGCGGCGGGCTGTTGCTTATTAAGCGACGAGGGGCTGCCGGAGCTCCGCTCACTGGATTCATCATTACACTTTTATGCTCGTCTATGCGACATCGGAAAATTCATGACAGCGTTTTGATTTTTGTAAAAAAAAAAAAATCAGACGATTCGAACACATGAGAAAATCACTTTCATTGAATTACAATAGAATAGAATTTTGCATGAATTTGAGAAATACATTTTTTTTTGTTTCGAATTTTTTGAAAAACGCCCGGTTTTGCTTTGATGCTCACGGTTTTTGAAATCTCGGGCTCAAATTTGGCCCACCGTTGAATTATCGTCACATTGGAATCTAAAAAAACATAATTGTTTACCGATTCGAATAATTTGTTCCTCGTATCTAGAAATGTAACTATTTGAATGTGCAATTTGCAACTAAGAACACAGCAAAGCTTTATTTATGAGGGAGCAATGTTGCAATTTTGATAGCCGTGTTTTTTTGTATCATCAATAATAATATGAAATATTCATATCGGAGACGAGAAACCGCGGGTGCTGCAATATGCGAGATTGCAGAACAGATTTCTCAGTTATCTTCCGGTAAACGCTGGCAAAGGCTGCGATGTACAGAAGGGATTAGCTCGCGCGGATCCAGCGGCGCGCTCGCATGTTTCACGAAGTGGCGGAATATCGCAACGGGTAGGAAGCAAAGGGAGACGGAACTGCGAGAAATTTATCGCCCGCGTTGCCGCACAAACGAAACAGAGGACTGTGCGGCGCGTACGTGTGTTATTCGAGAAAATTAATCCGTCGGGATCGTCGGAAAATTTTCCGTTGAATTATGAGTTAAATTACGAGATACTTGGCGAAGGGACAAGCATTTGTGTGCGTGCGAGTGCGCTTCGAACAGGCGAGGAGTCTGTTCGTCTCGTAAAAGCGTAGCGGAATAATTCCAATCGCGAAGAAGTATCGCGGACGGGCCACCCCGGCGTCTTTGGCACGGGGGGTTGCGAGTAGATGCTCTCGTCTCGGCGGAGAGAATAAGTTTCGGCGAAATACTTTCCGTCGAGCGGTCGTGGCCCGCCGTCGTTGTTGCGATGCTCCTACGCGATTGCTCGTACATCACTTTCGCTTTCGCGAGACTTCCCGAAGTCTTTAATTCCGTGACATCTCGAGAGGCTTTTTAATTCCGGCTCTTCGAGAGACACACTGTGGGAATTGAGATGGACGATGAAGACCCCGAAAACATTCTCGATGATCGAGTAAGTTTTGTCGAGCTCGAGCCGACGGAAGAGAAAAAAAATACATACTATTGATAAAAGATTTTTTTCATATCAATTTTTTTTTTCTGGACCTAGAAAACTTTTCGGAACAACGATTTTAATCGCGGGAATAATTATTTCTACGTCGGTGCGTTTTTGAAGGCTTTACATCAGCCTTGAAATATTTCTTCCCTCTCAGAGTTGTTTTTCCTTGGCGCGACTTTCGGGACGCGATTATAATTGCGTTAAGGCCGGAGGAAGTTGATTCCGGATGCGCGAACGTAAAAACTTTACAACAGGGAAAATACGCGGCTCGAGGTGGAAAACTTGGGCGATCACCCCAGTCGCGTATTCGCCTGCGATCTCTGGCGTCGCCCTCGTCGGGTATCTCTCAGGATAGGCAACGTCTGGCTGGGACACTAACACCGAGAAAACGTCAGCCGCGATGGTTGCCAACCGGCAACTTTGCTACTCGAAGCAAGCCGAGGCCTCGCCCGGAGTTGAACGCCGACAAATCTTGCACGCACGTGAGCGTAATCCCTTAATTAGTCTTAGAAGTACAAGGCGAGCGCTTGCGGGCGCGCTATAAGTTACTCGACCCTTTCTGCGGTCGGATGACCTTGCGCGATCCGCGAACCGCGCGAGCTGCGCGTGTCACTCTCGGATCGATTCGCAAAGACACTCGCGAACGATCGAAGCAATAACATAACGAATTCTTCGAATATTACGGGCGATCGAATTGACTTAAAAAAAGACTTCGAGCAAAACTTTTCTCATGTTATATTGTTTAATTACTTCTATTTCCATGTGTCGATTTTTGTCAATTAACGAGCATGTTCGTAATTAAAGGTTGTGTAGGGGAGAGCGGGGCAAAATGGCACACTGGGGCAAAATGGTACGAAATGGTCAAATAAAGTCCCCCGTATGATAGAATTAGGGCAAAATGGGACAAGAGAAAGTCCCATCGAAGTAGATTTCTTTGTTGTCCCATTTTGCCCCAATACCATTCTGCCCTGATCCCATTGTGCGTAAATACCATTTTGCCCCGGTATGCCGTTTTGCCCCGCTCTCCCCTATTGAAAAATTTTGAATTTCACCTTCACTTGACGAAGAAGTTGCGACACCAGCGCGAGCCTTCACTCGGATCGCGCGAGCGAGTTCCATGAAGAATATTTGTCGTTTGAAGCAATCCGGTCGACAAGCGTCGAATCAGTGTTCCGGCTTCGTTGGCCTATCGGTCTTCGCAATCAAGGAAAAGCCCGATCGTTACTGAATAGCCACGAAATTTGATCCGAAGCTCCTGAAGCCGGGACAGAGTCGAGCCCTCGCGCGCTCGCTCAGTCGTCGGAAGGAGAGGAAGTTGAGGAAATTAAATGAATGAAGTCAAAGGTTCCGTTCCAAGTATTCTCAAGTAATTACAGGTCGACTTTTCTCTCCTCCCCCCGAGGGGCAAAACGAGAAGATTGATTAAAGAAGGAGTAATTGCAATATTTCAAGGTTCTCCGAGTCCTCGATCGGGAAAGAAACCAACCTCGAGACGAGGGCGGGACAAACTTCGGCTGATCTCATCACGACGAAAAAAACTCCGAGAGCAAACTTCGAGTGCGAACAATCGCGGGTCTTCTTATTCTCCATCTATTCTATTTTGTCTATCTCGCATGTACGAGCCTGCTTAACAACAATATTCGCGAAGGACAATATTTTTTAACCGACCAAGTTGAATCGCGAAACCCTCGAGCTGAGGGCCATCGCAGGACTAGACACCGAATTCAACGACCCGTTGTCCGCCTGGCGAGGTCGTATAACAAAATTTACGAGGGTAGGGGAGAGCGGGGCAAAACGGCATACCGGGGCAAAATGGTATTCACGCACAATGGGACTAGAGCAGACTTTCTCTTGTCCCATTTTGTTCTAATTCTATCATACGCGGGACTTTACTTGACCATTTCGTACCATTTTGCCCCGGTATGCCATTTTGCCCCGCTCTCCCCTAAGTGCCAACGCTGTCTCGGTGCTCGCCTGAGCATCGGACCTGCCAGTTCGAACGGCTGTTGCGACGCCGTGTACGCGATATACTTGTCGAAAAAACTATTCTTTTAGCGACCACACAGTGGGAGTAAGAAAAATGTGAAGGCAATTCGGATGTAGGTACCATCTGGCGGGCAGTGATTATCTGATGTAAGCAGCGCGTTCGGGGAATTCAGCCGGGAAGGTGATTCGAGAACAGCGAAACGTTCGTTTCGCGTTTGAAGATAAACCGCAATGAGAACGGGAGGGCGAGCAAATCTGGACGACAAAATGGGCGAGGGCAGGGTCAGTGTGGAACGGAGCGAGAGGGTGCGAAGAGGGCTTTCTCGGACGGCCGAGTCTCCCTCGAGAATGACTAGGATAAAGCGTCTCGAGCGCAGGACCCCGCAAGGTTCCGCAAGCCCAGCATACAAAACCTTTCGCCTCCCTTCCGACGATCCTCCTCGCGCTCAGCCTCCCGCCAATTAAATATTCAACAAAATGTTTTTAGTAGATTTACCACTCTCTCCGACAACCGCACAGAGAACGCTGCTTGATACGATACATTATTGAGCGAATACGACGAAGCTGAGAACGGAGAATAAAAACCGAAATGGCCGACTGCCAACAGTGTTTGCCATGAATGTTATAAAATTGTGTGAAATACTTTTTTTTCGATTTCTCCGATTAAACAATTGCAAAGCAGTTGTCAAACTAACAAATAGTTCTCTCGATTAAAAATTTTGTTCGGTCTTTCGAGCTCGAATCTGAGACACGAGCGGACTGGATAGAATTCTTCTCCGATCTGCTCGAAGATTCGTAATGCGTACCTATGTGTGTAAATCGACGCATCGGGATAAAGAATGTGACAGTGAGCGACCGAACCTTTATTTTTATTCTATCAACATCCAACCGAGTGATCGTGCACTTCTCGCGTTGCAAACAAAGGCACTTCGGGCGTCGCGCTTCAATTGGAGATACCTCGCAAGAAGCCTCGAAATAAAACCGTAACGATGAAGTAAAAACTGCGGAAGGAGATTAGAGGAAGGCTCGTATTCAGGCCACGCGAGAAGGAAACTAATTTGGCAGGCGTGGCCGGGGTCCAATTTGCCCGATGTCTCGTAAAACTGGACATACTGTATTGCCAACGGATTGGTTCCCTCGTGAGATAAAGAAACAACGTGCTCGAAGGCTTTTCACGTTCTTGCGGTCACGAGGCTCATCGTCGGTTTTACCTAAATGGCCGGATAAAAAAGAAACGAGAGAACGATGTAAGCGTAAGCGAATGAGTCTCCGAGAAGTCACGAACGGCGGACCTTAATCTCCCGTATGTACACCCATTTCCGCGATAGCCTCGGCTTTTCTTCCCATTCAACCCGCAGCGCCGCGGTTGCCAACGCGAGACGAGTATCCGCGCGATTGTTCCCGACGCTGCGCTCCCCACCGCGGTCCGCGTCGTGTATACTCCGGGGAAATACGTTTACGAGTGGAAAAGCGATGCGTACTGCGAACGGAAACCCGCCGCTGCGGGATTCTGCCGGTGTAGAATCGTTTGATATGGACGATGCAAAAAAAAAAAAAAAAAAAGACAGAAGAAACGGAAAAATGAAAGGGAGGAGATAAAGAATACGGTGCAATAAAGGGAAGTATCGACGGCGCGTATACAGGGAAGAATAAAAAATAATAATGCAGGAACACACCCTTCGCTAAACGATGTCCCTTCACGGGAGGACGTTGCCGTTTTCACGAACGAATGACTAGTCGCAGGAAAGTCACGGTTTATGCGGGTCAATATTTTTTGCATGATGCTCCCAATCAATAATAATCTAACAATAATGATAGTAATTTTTGTTATTAATGTTTCAAATTTAATATAGAAAAATCGGTGAATTTTCATAATAATAATAATAACAATAACAACAATAATTATTATTATTATTATTATTATATTTGTTAATATTTTATAAGATTATCATTATACAATTAATCGATAATAATCGATCGATCGATAATAAGGATAATAATTATTATTATTCGATTAATTGATTTTTCGTTATTGAATTGAGGACGTTTATCCGAGGTACAGTTGATCGAGGATGAAAGAGCAGAAGTGCTCCATTGCTTATACATCCAGTGAGAATTGACCGATAAAAACGCGCCGTTCGCGAGGAAAGATTTTAGGCGCGCTATTGCGTGTCACGGTGCGTTTAAGCTCTCATATTGCCGGCTAATACGGGAGTGCCCTGCGGGGCTTGTGTCGGGTGACGGGATTGTCTCGTCCGCATGTTGCGCTACAACAGTACGGTATGCATAATAAAAATTGCGCCTGGGAATCGGGACACAAAACGTATACCCCGGCAGAGGCTGGCGCGATCGCGCCGAGGCGCCTACCTACCGTGTACCGAGTCGGGAAATGCGAAAACTCATTGCCGGGGCGTGCTCGGATGGGTGGACGCTCGTGCATGCTTCGGGGCGCAGGGGTTGCCTTTAATAATGCATCATAATATCGCCGTCGATCGGGGGTGCCGCTCGCACGCTCGGTATACATTCAACATAAATAGTATACCTACAGCCGGCGACGCGCATAACCCAATGCACGAGGCCTCACCCGCACTCCGCAACACGTTACGCCCAATGTCAGTTATTCGTATATTAGAATTTACATTTACACGCCTTCGCGGAGCGCCCGGGCTCGCTCTTCGTCGCGCTGGTAAACGAAAAGACGAGGCGGATCGCGGGGACGAATAGAAAAAAAAGGATCTAACGTTCTTCTTTATATTGTACGGAAAGGAAATTGCTGTCATCGAATCCGCGAGAACACGGTGTCTCAACGAAGCGCCTTGTCATTCGTTCCCCTCGTCTCTGACTTAACCCGCGAATTGGGACTCGATGACGCGAAGGGGTGCGACGACGGAGGATCCGAGACAGCTTTCTTTGCTCCCGTGGAAATTGCAACGCTATTGAGATTTCGAAGGTTCGCGGGTGAGGCGCGAGTTAGATTCATGTATGGAAAGAACGAAGGTGGAAGATAAGCCTACGTCCTGGCGTACGCGGGGGCGTCTGTCGGCAGGGCTGAGCATACGCTTCGATATTGAAAAGTTTATGCAGCGATTTTCACCACGCATCCTCGCGCGCTACAATATATTATTTTTTCTTCATTCGGCAGGCTCGATGAAAAGTTCTCTTCGCGCCTCGCGATTGCCTCGCGAGGACATAAAACATATAATAAAATTGAGATTGCGTTATTATTCGGCATCGGTTCGGCTTTGTTCCCTCGTGTACGCGCAATCGGCTGGCTAAGGCTCGACGGAACGACGGGAAATAAATTTGCAATGTAATTGAGAAATCTTTAGAGGTATAGCGAAGATTCGTTGAATCAGCGAATACCCTTCTCGACGGTGTCATTTTTATTAACGGAAAAAAAAATGAATGAATGCAAAAGTACGGCAAATGCTCGAAAAGTTCGTTTACAAACATTCCTTTGAAAATTAACAAAATGCCGAGTGTTTCCTCGATGCAAAAGAAGTTGTAAAAAAATGGCATTCACCGCGAGTGCTTGCATGCGGTTTATCGCGAGCAGTTGCAAATACCGCTCGATCAACGAGGATTCGGTTGAGACGCCGAGCTTGACTCTTTTGCGAAGACATGAATATTCATTGTCGAGTACTCGGCAACTTTGGGACGATTTTCGTACTTAATACCGGAGATCTTTTTACGGCTCTGTTCTTCTTGCTGTCGGCAAATTTTCCCGAGCAATCCGGCAGAACAATTGTGACAGCTATATATATTACAAAAATAAAACAACGGTAACGAGTCCAGTTGGGGGTGGGGGGTTTGCTGGCGCTAAAGCCGAGGTAAAACTCGAAGGCGTCGCTCGGAACGAGATTCATTAAAATGCTAATGCGACAACACGAGAAACGAATTTCATTCCGCTCGGTAGACGACGGTACATTCTCGAAAAGAGGTTGCGGGAGGTTGAGGGTCGAAATATCCGTGCCCAGCGCCCCTCTCCCGTTCCACCCTTCCAGCGATAGAGGAACGCGGAGCACGGGGGGGAAATGAGAGAATCCCTCGCGGGAGCCAGTAACCAAATTAGCCGATACTCTGATTTATTAGTGGCGTCACCGGGCCTTCTCTAAACTCTCCGCCGCAGCGGTAACGTTCGGTAGAATTCGGCGACTCTCGTGAATATCGAGTTATCCGCGGCATTATAAATGTATGAAACATAACTCGTGAGATTGGCTCCCGAACGAGCAAGACCGCCGAGGGGAAGAGGCGGTTCTCGTTTGATTCCATTCGCGTTGGTCCTCATCGCGCGCGAGAGGCGAGTCGATGACGAAGAGAACGATCGGCAGCTCCTTCGGAGTTCTTCGATCCTTAATCAACAGCGGAGCGGTAGAAACAGCGGGAGGGAATCGGGTTGAGCGCGAGTATCGCGCGAAAAATTTGTGATTAACCGAACAGGTTTTTTTTTTCATTTCGCGATGTGTGTGAATGAAAAAAAAAATGGTGAAACCCAGTTTCATTTTCGTGATCTTTTCGACCATTCTTAGTTTTGCCATTGTTCGAACTGCCAAATTCCTCACGACAGTTCGGGGAATCGCGACCATATCAATTAATTCTGAATGGGCTCTCGAGAACCTAGAAAATTCATGACGTATGGAAAGTTCGGAGCGTCGCGATGCGCGCGCGATGTATGTAAGGCGAAAGCGGTAAAACACGTACCTATGTAAATCCTCCGAGTGGGGCTTACCGAAGGGTTTACAGAACCAGCAGTAGTAATAGTGGAAGCGGCAGTCGAATTAGTCGGGTTAGTAATACGCAACTTCGTTCCCCCTTGACGCACACCCTCGTAATGTTTAGCGCTCTCGAGCACGCCGCGTGTGCTCACTATCATCGTCGACTTTAGTAACGATTACGGTAGCAGCGTTTCCGTCGCTCCGACGCTGCGTCGCTACGTCGCGCCCGTGCTACGCACTACACATACCAGGTACGCGCTATAACTGCGGGCTTCCGACCGTCACGCACTACTATGACGCTTCGTAATTGGGCAAGTGAAAGAGACTCGGTGCGATAAGTGTTAAGCCACCGCCTAACTGCGCGCCTCTAATGCTTCTTCGGCTGATTATTCACCCTTTTCGCGGCAATTTCGCGGCGCTGGTACGATCTCGCTGATCCTCACGATTTCCGCGGACGTTACAACCCCTTCGCAACTTCGCCGCGTTGCTTTACAGCGAGAGGTACAGCGATGTGAATAAAACCGGGGACACTGGAAAAAATCAACGATCAAGCCGAATTAACGAACGAGACTGCGTTAGGGCTAATCATTGTTTCGAACCGTCACTCGGGCCTCGGACAAATTTTCGTCTTCATCAATAGAAAAATGTCAAGCATTTCGTTTCTCGAAAGCATCGATTACGCCCAGGTGTAATCTGCATATACGAGCAGGTGTGCGCAAAGTCGTGCATAGCTTCGGGTTCGTTGTTAGTCGCGCGGGTAACGAGATTCGCGAGAATTCATCGTCAGCAACGATCGACCAAGATAATAGCCCGTGAACCACCCAATTTCGCGTGACCTTCGATAGATGCCTTCCTTTTTCGTGACGCCGTCAGTAGTGTGGAGTAGGGGCAACAGGAGCTGGGCCAGTGAAGGTTATTCCGGAGAGGGTGGAAAGAGGGTTATACCGAGCTCAGATCGACCGATACTCTCCCGCTCGCTCGCTCCACTCGAGCAAAGACTTTTCCGTCTCTATCCGTTCTGCCAACAGGAGCCACCATCGGCGGTGCCTCTGCTTTTCGCATCCCCTATGGATGGATGGAATTGGATCGGAGGGTTAGTAGTGAGCCCAGAAGCGAAGCGAGCGGTGCCGCAAGTGGAAGAGACGAGGGTGGACAAGCCATCGCGCGGTCTCTCGCTTCTGCGTGCGGAACGCGGGAGATATCGGCTTGGTTCTCCATACTCTCTACTTCACTCTTCGTACTGCCATAGAGGGACTGCGCTCTACCTGACTCCACCATCTCCCAAGAGGAATATGTTATTAGGCCTCCAGGATTATGTACTTCTCGATAGATGCGAACGGGGCACGAGTGGGAACGGAGAGGCCGGGGAAAGAAGAGCCTCCATCGAGGGACTGGAGTCAGGACGAGCCAAGAGGGGTTCAAGCGACTGCTCAAGATACAAGAGCGAAAGCGCGATGGAAGGCTCGTTCGAACTTCAGCGAAAGAGGGATGGAGACCAACGGAACGTCGAATTTCTCTCTCGCAGAAGCCAATTTAACGTCTCGTTTTTGCATGTTTTCCGAAGCAACGACGATGGCGCAAGATTAACTGGGAAATCGCTCGAGCTTTATGTTTCTCCTCTGCACGGCAGGTCGACGATGGCATGAAGAGTGAGATGAGGCCAATGCTATTCACCGCGATCCTTTTTTGAATAAGTTTTTTCGGCGAACGTTAAGTAATGTTCATTAACGTGCGCAATTTGGGGCGAAAGAGGCAATTGCGACGCATGCGATTGCGGCTCTCGTTTCGCTCGGCTGCAAACCTTGCACTCATCTGCAATCGTCACCTTTCGACCTGTACGATGTATTTTCTGTTTCGGGTTGATTTAACCAGGTAGTATCCCTCTTCGAGGTCGAGAACCACTAATTAGACGAATTTCAAGGGCGAAATTTCAAATGAGCGTTGGATGAATATCGAGACTTCATGTCAAACTATTAAAATTAAATGTTTCGCGTATTGAGTGAAGTCCTTACGGCAATCTTCGAATCCCCTTAATGGGACATTGAATAAAGATATGAACATTTTTATTGTAAACGAAAAAAAGAAGTCATTTCCGTACTCAGATAGCCGACAGTTACCCGACGTATATTCGTGACTTATTTCTTATTTGTTCCCGTTCGATTTATCGCACGCCGGGGAATCGAATTGCGGGCATGGGGAAGTCCTGCACTATAATATAGTATTTAAGTTTGGTCAGGATTTTAGTGCCTCCCCTCGACGGTCCGGGCATTCGAACTTGGCAATATCGATTTAATGAATATTCTAGTCATACGCGAGTTTTATTGCGCATCATCAAAGATCCATATTACATAAGATATCGGATATTTTGATAGATGCAATTTAATGTTAATGATGAGGAGGGACGCCGATTTGGTAGGGAAGGGGGGCGAGGGGGCTCTTTGGATAAAAAGTTTATGCGAGCGAGATCTTTGGACTTTCGACGAAGAGTACTAGCGGCGGGTTGCAGGGCAGAGCGGGGCAGAACGGCATACCGGGGCAAAATGGTATTCATGCAGAATGGGACAAGGGCAGAATGGTATTGGGGCAAAATGGGACAGCAAAAAAATCTACTTCGATGGGACTTTCTCTTGTCCCATTTTGCTCTAATTCTATCATACGGGGGACTGTATCTGACTATTTCGAACCATTTTGCCCCGGTATGCCCTATGTTTTCGGAACTGTAGATACAGGGAGGGGGGGGGGGGGGGGGGGGGGTGGTTATGTCAGAGAGTTGGGACTGGAGGGTACACGCTGTTCTCGAAATGACCGATTCTGGCGCTTTAAATATTTTATCTCCAACATGCCGGAGGCCGAGGGTGGACCCCTCGCCGGACTGGTCCGCGCTTCGAGCTCGAGACTCTCTCCACCTACGTTCCTTCAGGGATACGATTCTCGGGGGAATCGAGCGTCGTTCGAGCTCGTCGAATCGTTAATCCCGTTTAAATGGGTTGTGCCGACGTATACATGTACTCCATACGAGTCACGGTTACCCCGTACATACGTCGGGCTTTTTAGTGGTTTATTTCGTCGGTGAGCGTTAAGAGAAGATCGACAGCGCCGAGAAACCGTGAGCACATACATCCAGACTCGACCCATAAACCTGCGAACTGTTCAATTTTAAGGCTCACAGACGAACGAAAATCGTTGGAAAATCCGTTCTCGCGCCATCCCGCTGTCTCGGTGGCTGTGAATTTTCACGGATTTTCGAGGGTTTCGATATTTTCTCTGCAATATCGTCACTCTATATTCGCTATGGCATCGGATTGGAGCATTAAAAGACTTTATATACGATCTGGGTGTTATAACACCGCGGAAAGTATAAAGGCTATTAAACGACGAAGTGCGATATAAAACTGTGACTTCGTTTTCGCTATTGCGAGCCTTGTCCCCGGCCGATTGACACTTTTCTGTTGATGTGTCATATTTTATATTAACCCAAACATTTTTTTTACAAGAAAAAAGGGGACGCCAAGTGCTTTAAATTTTGCATTAAAAAAATCAAATCAATACGAGCCAAGTGGTCGTATTACACATGCATTTTTTATTGGGTATTGTGTAATATTTTACAAAACAAAACACAACAAAACCAGAAAAAACAGAAACCAAAACAGAAAAAATCGAAATGCAGAATCGGCGTGCCAGAAATAATTAGTCTCACGTCATATAAAAATACTGGACCAAAGGTTCATTAAAAAATAGTAATGATCACAATAATGTTTAATTATTCACCAATCATTGGTGAAAATTAATTTTACAACGTTGAATAAGAATCTTTTACAGCATTTAATTTCATCTTAATTATTACTCGGGTATGAAGGGTAAAAAAAATATTATTCAATTGGTCATTGAACAAACATGTGCTAAGAAAGTTTCATTTTTTCTCCACTAGCTATCTACAAATGGAACGATTAAAAAAGACTACATTATATAAAGTTTTTACGTGACTGGAATTTCTTTGCTAGCTACTGATTTTCTTCCCGTGCGAACTTTTTCCGCCAGGCCAGTTTTCATTAACTAGGCGCACAGTATGACAGTCAGTTCGACACATAACAATACTCTCAACTAGAGGCAATCTCTTTTCCGATGTATATCAGCGCGCGTACTCGCTCGGGCCATATGCCAGGACCAGAAATGTCAATCACTTTGGTCGCGCTGGAGTGCTCGAGGCTAGAACGAGCGACGCACGAGGCATCTTGCGTGTGTGCTGCAGTAGTGTTTCATTTTTTGTTTTGTGTTCCCAATCGTGTTACCCAGTATGGAAACCCGATACTCCCAGAACGTCACACTGGTAATGACTGGGTTTGCATGCATGTCCGAGAGCTCGAGCGTTCATCGTTTTGCTCCGCTGCTCCCCCCCGCGCAGCGAGACCGACAGTATTACGTTACCGAGGAGATTCGTGCATATGTGGAACACTTCTCAAGCCACTGCGTATCGTTCTCTGCTTCTATCGCTCCCGGTATCGGCCCGTCTGTTTCGCGATTACGCAAACATCGTACGCATAGGACAATATCGGGGTCTGCGGCCGTGAATATAATTTTTTTCCACAATCCAAACGACGGTGATAAGAATGAAATAATGGCTATGATATTTTTATTTAAAAAATTAAGCAATTTTTCATATTTCAACGATTTTTTTTCGCCATTTACTTTTGTAAAATACTTAAAATTCCCTTTTGAACGCGTGTCTACACAAAACATGAAGCACTCGCACTCGCGCTAGTGAAAAATTGAAAAATGTGCAATAACAGGTTTTTGCATCAAAGGCTTTTGCTACGTTGCTGTAACTCGCGAACACGGTTTTCTGTTTGTCACGCTAATTGTAATCGCGACAACCGTATTTTGAGCAAATGGTAAAGAAATCGTTTTCACAATTATAAAGGACGGGAACAATGGTCAGTTGAGCAGGGAAGTCATAGATGCGGTTTCTCTGCACCTAATCAATTTTTCTACACTTCGGTCAATAATTTTTTTCAAGCCTAGATTTTTATCTATATTTAAATGTGGGTTTTCTATTATTTGGAAACGTGTATAAAAATAAAATATAACATCCTCGGTAGTATAGTGGCGAGTATTCCCGCCTGTCACGCGGGCGACCAGGGTTCGATTCCCTGCCGGGGAGTTTTTTTTCCATTAATGCACTTATATAATCGTGAAATAGCTTCGTTTCTTATCCTTAAAGACCAAGCGCCGCAGCTACACTGTTTTGTCTGACAGCACACAAAGGTTTAACGCGATGCGGCACATATACTCGGTGTGTCTCTCTTGCTCCACTGTTAGCGCCAACGGCTCTCCCTCTTCTCTCTCTCTCTCTCTCTCTCTCTCTCTCCCTCTCTCTCTCTCTCTCTCTTGCAGCTAGAGATGCTCTACATAACCTTAAAAAATATTCCTCAAACCTAACCTCAACCTAACCTCAATGTAAAAATTGTTCTCCCATTGACCAAATAAAAAAAAAATTGCTCCTGGAATCAGCAGGCCTGAAATCAGCAAGAATGAAATAATGGCTATGATAAACAATATAAACCTTATTCGCTAGTATTCACTGAAACGTTAGTACAATTAACTTAAATTGCGTGAAGACATAATACTGTTCTTTCTACACAATTTGAACAACCACTGATTCAGCAGGGATGCTTAAAATATCAACTCCATTTTCGAGCGCTCGCAGACGACGAGAAGAGCTTCTGGCTCGTCGGGGTCGTGATATATTTTCTCGTCATTCAAGGTTGAATCCATTCAAGAATCGTGAGGGAAAGCGGGTGCAAAAAGGGTAAAAAAACGTCTTATTAATTTATTCGACATTGCTCAGGAAGGTCACAATTGCATGAAAGAATCACCAAAAACGCAGATTCAAGAAATGCGCCGTATCCGGTCACATTCACCATGTGCCGTTGTCATATTCAACACGTACCCGTAGAATCTGGGCGAAAGGAAGCCAACAGTTGAGATAACGAGGCTGGTACAGTTGTTTCGAAAACTCATCCTCACAGGCTTGACCGTTCTGCCTGGGGATCGATTCGGCGAAGAAATGTCACCAGCAACTTGATCCTATACGGGCGACCGCTATAAAGTGGCATCCTGAAGACATACTGGAATGGCCTCCCTTAATTTCGCGGAAGAAAGGAAGGGTGGACCCGCAAGGAAGGATGATATCCAGCGCACTATGTCTCTCCTGCCTGACTCCCGTTCACGAATTCCGCACTTGGTCTCATTCTGTCCCGCTTCCTCGGGGACAAGGCTGGAGGGCAGTACCGGTGCGTAAATTTTCTCTTGGGGTGCACCAACGACGACAGCTTTAGCACCGTAGCAATCAATAGATAGCGTATAGGAGCCGAAAGTGTATGTACACAGTCCTACGGATCCGACCCTCCGCTCCTGCAACTACCACCAGCATAAGCCGCAATCCCCCTCTCCCCTTCTCGCATGGAGCGTTCAACTCTCCCCTGGATATCACTGCTGCCCTTATAACGCAACTGGAACGATTCGTCCGCGATGCACCTCTCTCTCGGTGTCCTTTCGCGAAACATTCATGGCTCGCGAGAGTCCCACATGGCTTACTTTTTTCTCCAGCGAAACAAATGTCGGACCAACGGCCACAAAGAGGTGAAACGCTGCGGAAAGCGACATTTGTAAACTTGACACGTGTATTTTAGATCGGGAATCATGATTTCACGTCACGGGTCGCCTTGAAATCCGTATAAATTGAGAATTTTCAAAGACCCATACGTGAAACCGAAGAACGCCCCCTATTACTTGTGGCCCTCGATGGGACATGGTCGAATTTGGGGATTTGCCTTTTTTTCTCTTATCGAATTGCCGTATCTGATACTCGGATCACGGTTATATCAGGAAATGGGCCGTGAGATTCAGAAATTTAAGCTCGCACTACAGCGTATGGTGAGAGTAGCGTCACGAGTCTTTGTCCGTTATCAGGATTTTTGTAAAGTCCAATTGCCAAGATAAGACTGGACTTTAATGTCGTACGAGGCTGCTAACGCCCGCGTCTACCCTGTTCGGAATTTTTATGGCTTTTCGCTTGTACTCTGGCCAGTCACCGGTTGGCTTCGTCCGCTGGAAACACGCGAAGAGACACACGGTGCAAGAACATCCCCTTTGGCGTGCGGTGGAAGCTCGAAGGTTGACCTATGGACCCGCTTATATTGGTTCCCTTTTTCCGTTTCCCTGTTGCGGTCGAACGGGGCGCGTGATACTTTCTATACCGGGCCATTCCTCATTCTGACTACTCGGTCCCTCGCTTTCGCTCTTTTCTCTTCTTTATAGTGTTCTTCCGTGCTGTGGTTGCCGACGCTGCGCATCGCGTCGTGTAAGAGCAGTTTCGTGGCCGTCTCATACCGGAGCACGATCGGAAGACAACGTTTATTGGCAGTGTTTCACGCTTGCTACGGTATATACGGGTCTACGAGAAAACCGTAGAACCCTAGTTGGTATCAGGGCTTTCCCGCGTAGCGAGCTACTATATCCGCATGGACCAACTAATCATTCTATAGGATCCCGGATTTAATTTATCAGTTGCCGGAGAAACCCGATTGATATCCCTCTATATATCGTTGAGCGTAACTGCCATTGTTCCAAGAACAGTGAATTTCGTCCTGATAGTCAAAATGTCTTGCCTATCCTAGAACAATTCAGAAATCGGGATGAAGTAGGAAGATTTGCGAAATTTATATTTGATGCCGCGGAGACATCGCGTTAAAAGATGAATCCGCAGTGCCGCGTATGCGCCGAAAATAGGTCTTTCACGTCCCGTTAATAAGACAGCTCGCAAGCTTGATGCGGTGTGTACATCGCATCTACTCCACGCTACCGAGTTACTACCACGCTGCTATCAATTTGTGAGCGCGTTAACTCAGAAGCTTCTCCTTCGCGTGCCATGTTGCGTCCGCAGTACTCCGCGAATGCGAAAATACGTTCCTAGCGTTCCCGTCGCAGCGGCTTGTTGCGGAAAGCTGAAAGCTTTTCAGTGCCCGGATGGAAAAGATACTCGTCATCCCTTCAAGACGATTCAACAATGTTCTACACCCTATCCGAGACGGTTTAATGGAGCACTAAAATTCGGGATAGTATGAAGGCGCTGATAGGGACGAAGAAGGGTTTGATGGATTAAACGAATTCCGGATGATCTGTGAACGAGAATTGCTGTCTGAGCATTAAACGGTGGAAATTACTTCAGTCTTAATGTTGCACAGCTAGTGGAGAGTGTCGGTTTTTGCTGTTTGCATCGTCGATCTTTCGATGAGACAAGAGACGCGTCGAGAAAATAGAAGGCGGAACGTAAGGAACCCGGGACTGATTAGCAGGGTCTTATCGTCTTCCAACTGGCAAAGCTCCAATAATCACCTTGAAGCCCCACTGGTTAATCCTAAACTAATTCTCGGCGTGACAGAGACCCGTCCACCTCTCTCCCGCTGGCTCGACAACACCCGCAATGAACGAGCCCCACGATACGCATCACCGTACCTTCCACCCGCACTGGCATCGTACATAGAAACACCGAGTTGAGCGCTCTTCGCGAGGCTTTCTCTGTTCCCGCAACTACGTTAATTTATTCACCGCGGGCATATACACCTCGCAATCCAAATATTTGTACTGCTTGCGAATTATTTGCAGGAAAATTGCATTATTTCGATCGTTCGTTTGGAGATTTTTTCTCTGGTATATTTATTTCAGTCGAAAAGGATTTGGTGAATAGATCCATTACCATCTAAAAAGGCATGCAACCGATGCAAATTCTTGATATTTCCTCGTCCTAATTCCTTGGTGGTTTTTTTGTTCTCTTTTTTGAACTATCATTTCCATTCCTGGCACATTGTCTGTTTCCTCAACTCGAATGTTCTCCGCTCTGGCTCACTGTTCTCGAATGTACCGGCTACCATCTACTGACTGAATCTTCTTCATTCTGTCCTTCCGACTTTACAAACCACCCACTTCCTTCCGACCCGCTTCTGTTTTTTTTTCTCTCTATTCCACTGTACTTCTTTCATTGCCAAGGCTTTTCATTAATCTTGTCCCCAGTCGTAGTGGTGCCAGGTTGCGACTTGTGGGTGGTGGGGCGAGTCGCTATGAAGCAGTTTACTTAAGTCCCGAGGATCTCGATAGGAAAGAAAGAAGAAGCAGAACCGGCACCACAGTGCTGGGTGACATTAACGCATTTGTGATGCAAATGCGCCCGTTTGCCCCTCGAATGTCATGTACTCCCTCCCGTGTACACTCGCGATTCGATATGTGTCTTGCTCTTTCATTCGGTCGTTTCTCCGACGAGGGCTTGGAAACTCCGGAAGGGACACCGTCGAGGACCCCGAGAAACGGAGTACATAACACCGCGACGAACCAAAGTGGGCGGACGTTCGGAGTCCACGATTGATCACGCTTTTAATTGTCGTCGGCAATGTATAGAAAACGACTTGTACCAAAGTCGTGTCCGCTCTTTCAGGAAACTCGATGAAACCGGTCGCCGGAAGTCGTTGAGACAGCCGAGGAAGGAATGAAGTCTGAAAGTGATCGAGCTTCAGCTACTCCAAGTCCAATGGACTTTCTCGGAGGTGTGTTAGGGTTCACGGAAAAAGTATCTTGTGCCTACCGTTGCCAGATCCGATACCTTGAAGATCCGCATGATACGTCCTGAACAAAAGAGGCGGAGATCAGCCAAAAACAAGTCCGTGAACTGCACTTTTTTTGTTTCTACGAAAAAAAGGGCTCGAACTTATTCTCAACGTCCATCGGCAATCCAACCTGTTGGTTTTCAATAGCCGGAACTTTTTCGGGTTCTGAGTTATTCAAAGAATCTTCACTTTTGGAAGTTTTGGTCAGTCTTTCCCAACTGTCGACTCTCGAGCTTCCACCCGATTGCCTCGAGACATTTAACCAAAATTTGAGAATGAACTTGATCGCCGAATCTCGGTGTTTTTCTTCACCGCGAAGTTGACTCATCTGGTTAATGAGAACGGTTGAATTTCTATTCCCAGTCAGGAACTTGCGGCAATAAGAAGTGGTGGCGAATAATGCTTATGAGCACGAGATTTTGGAGGACGTTGCGTGTAGCAGCGAGCGCACAACGAATGATACAGTTCCAGAGGGCGTGTTACAGATGCGTTCGCGAGGAATGACAAATCGACAACGTGGAATATTCCACGAGCGAGGAAGACGAAATAAGAGATATCGCGACAGCCCCGAACTCTCGATTGGGTGACATCAATGCCTTTATCAGTCTCCTACGCCTCTCGGATCCTTTTTTACAACCCTCCGCCTTGCCAACCCCGTCTCGTTACATCCGGAACGAATTACCTCTGCCGGAGATGTCGAATAAATTTGTTCGTTTCGAAGGTTCGCTATACGTTCCGAGTGCGGTGAGAGAACCTCGCGACAGATACATGGAAGTCGATGAGCCAAGAGGTTTTGGGTCGATCGAGAAAAAAAAGGAACTTACATGTCACGAATAGAGAAATGCGAGGACAAGACTGCACCATGTCCGACTGAACGTTCTGATGGAGATGACAAACAAAGAAAAACCACGCACGGACGATGGGAAGCTGTGTTTTCATCCGGCAGGACGACACAAAAAATTGAGGCATTAGTATTGATCTCTGAGAAATTAATGAGGAAATCAGAGACTGGAACGCTCATCGGGCGTCGTGCACGAAGGGTCGGAAAGGAGGAAACGCAAGGAGGAACGCAGCAGCGGGAGAGAAACTTTTTCCAACTGTCATTTGTTTCTCGTAGTTTCGCTCCCCCAAGGCCGATGGAGTTACACCGTGGCATCGAGAGAGGCTCGAATCCCTCAAGAGGGGCGGTGTTTCTTCGTTTCCCTTTCGCTTCACATATCCGCACAGCACGGTCTATCTATATTTATTGTACGCTCACCGGCACATAGTCGATATGGGAGCGCGGAACTGAACTATTAAGCGATCGGGATGAAACGCGGGGTAAAACGGTCACATGATTTTTTTTCCATTTCAACTCGATTTTTTGTATTATTATCAGGAACTTCAATTATTTTCACTTGGGCATTGTTTTCCGTGGGCGAAAAAAGTGATGGACAAGTGCTATTATTGGCCGAACAAGAGTAGTGCCGTTTGACCAACGTTTGGCTACTGCATAGCTCGTATACGTCATCAATAAAACTGGAGATTTGCTCTGCGTCCGCAGAATTCGGACCACATTAGGTATAGCTTAGACATAAATTTCTTTGCCCCAGCGAGTGGTGGCTCTGCGTGCATTGATGTGCTATATATCGGCTTGACGAAACGATGCTGGGAAAGAGAGCTTGGGCTCTGGTCGTTTCTCATCGAAAACCGAACGACGTCTTCAGCGGGATTATAACGTCGTTATTTCGACAAATAACCATCGTTGTTGTTAGCGCCGCGTCGTTGACGTGTGTTTCGGGTTTGGAGGGTGAAACTCCCCGACGAGCGTGTGACGTTAAACATGGAACATGTGCATGTGATCTCAGGTCTCAGATGTAGCAACGAGCTTTTATTACAGTCTATTAATGAGTCTACAATTTATATTCGACCGTCTCACTATTTCCCGATGGGGAACTTCCGAAATAGGGCGAGACGTAATTCTTCTTAGCAACGGCTCATCGCTGAGCTCATCTGGAGTGCGATTTCACACCGCGGGTGCACGCAGGCTCGCAGGTATTCGCGTTCCCCCGAGTCGTATGGACGAATTATCGCCAAACCTACCTCCGAGACGTAGCAGTTTGAATTGTGTAATTATGGAATGTTTCTACGTAGCAGTTTTCTGCGTAATCTTAAATTGGAGAAACAAAAGGCGCGCCAAAAGCGTAACACGACGAGCGTCAGAGCATCGCGAATTATACCTGGATGTGTGTAGATCGTCGCTGATGAATCGTATCCATCCGTTTCAATGAATCATCTGTCGACGACAGACACTCTCGTTGGTGCGTCTTTGCTCCGGCTGAACGTTACAATAACGTCGTTACCGTATCCGCGCTTTCGATAAGATAGATAAATTTTCTCCGAGTTGCGAGAAACTCCACTTTTGTCGCCCGAAGAATGGCACACGTCGAGACCAGAGGACTCGAACGGACCGCGAAGACGACCGAGGACGAAAAGTCCTCAACATGCAGAAGTAACGAATGAAGGAAAAGAACGGGCGCGATCGCCATAAGCTGACGATGGTCAACTCGGCATTATTAATAACCGACAGAACTGTTCGGTAGTTTCGATACGCATCAAAGTAAAGCTCTGCAATGCCGCCGATTGCTGAATCTTGCGAGCGTTAAGAAGTCGCAACTAAGAGAACCGCGAGGAAACCCTTCGCGAGATATGTATCCAAGAATGACATCGCGTTCCATCAAGTTCGCAGCGCTCGGAACGAGGCAAATGGATGCGATCAATCTTAATCAACCGTGGACCAATTTCGTTTCAATCAATCTTAATTACCTTATCGAAATGTATCCTACCCCTTTGCCGAAGCGTTTCGCGCCGAACACGTAAACGATCCAATCCCTCGTCTAGGAGCTCTGTCTTTTCCGTGTTACGCCCAATGCGCTCTATGATCGATGTTCGCTAATTCTTCGCTCTATCACAAGACGGCACGGAAAACTTTTTTCTCGTCATTACCGAACAGAGGTAGAAGATGCGAAGACAAAAGTCGGGGACCGCGCGAAAATAATGCAGGAAGGTCGCTTACGTGGCACATGCTCTCACGAGAGGGCGATGGCCAACAACGGGAAAGGAGAAGAAGGTCGCTTACGCTTGTGAGTTCTGTTGGGAGCTCGTCGGCACTTTTGAATTATTAGAGCCCCGCGGAATCCTCGCTATTCTCGTTGTTGTTG